>JAQRFW010000003.1:105063-416955 GCA_039762375.1 Keqinozyma sinolaborantium | reverse complement strand
TATCGAAACTTCGAGCTCCGAAAGCACTCCACCACCAGGTACTATCGAAACTTCGAGCTCCGAAAGCACTCCACCACCAGGTACTATCGAAACTTCGAGCTCCGAAAGCACTCCACCACCAGGTACTATCGAAACTTCGAGCTCCGAAAGCACTCCACCACCAGGAACTATCTTAACTTCGACTTCCGAGAGTACTCCACCACCTGGATCCATCGAAACTTCAAGTTCATCTGAGACAACTCCAGAGACCGTCCCATCCTCGTTCACTACTTTGACAACCTTAAGTACCAGCTCGATTTCTTCGACTACCTGGTCTTGTGATTCTGACAGTATGTCAAATGGACTGGAATGTTACCCACCAACAACCGAGTCTAGTACCGAGTCTACTACTACCTGGACCTGTGACACCGACAGCATGTCAAATGGACTGGAATGTTACCCACCAACAACTGAGTCTACTACTGAATCTACCTCTACCTGGACTTGCGACACCGACAGCATGTCTAATGGACTGGAATGTTACCCACCAACTGAACTGACTGGTTCTATCACTCAATCGAGTAGTACTCCACCATCTGAGTCGAGCCCTACTACCTATTCTTGTGGTTCCGACAGCATGTGGAATGGACTGGAATGTTACCCACCAACTGAGCTGACTGGTTCCACTACTCAATCAAGCGGTACTCCACCATCTGAAAACACAACCACTCCATCATCTTCTCCTAACCCAAGTGCTAGCTCCAACCCACCTCCATCCACCTCTATCACCACATTCACAGCCAGTTCGACGACTGTTCTCACTGTTACTACATGTGATGAAGAAGCTTCTTCATGTTCAACTGGCACTGTTACTACTGGTGTTACAGTGATCACTGTGACCGATTCGGAAGTCACTACATCGTACACCACATACTGTCCATTGACATCAATTGTAAAGAAACCACCTGTGATCGAATCTCAACCTGGTGAACCCGAGGAAACTAGACCTATTGAATCACAACCTGGTCAACCTGAAGAAACCAAGCCTGTTTCATCTGAACCTGGTCAACCTGAGGAAACCAAGCCTGTTGAATCTCAACCGGAACAACCTCAAGAGACCCAACCTACTAGATCTCAACCTGGTCAACCTGAAGAAACCAAGCCTGTTTCATCTGAACCTGGTCAACCTGAGGAAACCAAGCCTGTTAGATCGGAGCCTGAACAACCTCAAGAGACTCAACCTACCAAATCTCAACCTGGCGAGCCTGAAGAAACCAAACCTGTTAGATCCGAACCTGGTCAACCCGAAGAAACGAAACCAGCCGAATCCCAACCTGGTGAGCCCGAGAAGCCTCAAGAGACTAAGCCAGCCGAATCCCAACCTGGTGAGCCTGAGAAGCCTCAAGAGACTCAACCTGGTCAGCCTGAGCAACCTCAACAGACTCATCCCGGTCAACCTGAGCAACCTCAACAGACCCAACCTGGTGAGCCTGAACAGCCTCCTCAAGAGACTCAACCTGGTCAGCCTGAACAACCTCCTCAAGAGACTCAGCCTGGTCAACCTGATGACTCTGAGCCTGTTGCATCTCAACCTGGCCAACCTGAGCAACCTCAAGAGACCCAACCTGGTCAACCAGAACAGCCTCCTCAAGAGACCCAACCTGGTGAGCCTGAACAGCCTCCTCAAGAGACCCAACCTGGTCAACCAGAACAGCCTCCTCAAGAGACTCAACCTGAGCAACCTGATGACTCTAAGCCTGTTGCTAGTGCTACACCTACTACCATGCAAACATCTGCCTCCCAAACAAGCGTAAAACTGGAAACTGCTTGTGAGGGTAAGGACTGTTCTACATCTTCAATTAACCCTGAAGCATGGTACACTTATAGCACATTAACCGCACAATCAATCTCCGAAGGTGGAGCTAGTACCCAAGCTGTCAGAAGCCTTTGGACTGTCATTTTAATGGTCTGTGTTTCGATGTTTTGATTCATGCTTCAACATCTTAATAGTTGAACATACAATTACATTAACTATCATTCATAGACTTTCATCTTCGTTTCATTTTCGATAATCATCATTCTTATTTCGCTAATGATACTTTCCTTCTTTTCGTTTTTAGTAATAGACGTACTACAATATTTTAATCTCAATGAAATTTTTATTACCATTGTCATCATACCGTTGAGGATGCAATATAAACAGGACTTTTGTATACCAAATGAAATAATATTATCTAATATTGTTGAAATGAAAGCAATGCGAGAAGGCATAAACATCGTAATTCTTTCGAATTTGTAAAAATAGCTAACACGAGGGTAGCTATTAAATGCATTTTAGATAGGTACAAAGTGCATGTTGAAAAACACTTTGAGCTTGACATGTTGAGTGTCAATAATCCCTGTCTGATCTGATTTTAGGAATTAATTGAGAGAAGGTAAACTCTCAAACAATTTGAAGATCTTTAATGAATCGTCAGTAAAATTGTTGTTCACAATGTTACACAAGTAGAACTCATTGCCAAAGAACTTCATTAATTTCGAGAAGTTGGAAACTACAGTTTGATCAACTGAAGAGTCTTTTCCAGGGCCCTTTTCAGTGATTCTACCCCACTCCTCGATCAAACTATAAGCTTCATCTTTCCAAGCTAAGAAGGATGTTGCTTCCACAATTGTAGGCTGAAGAATCTCTTCACCAGGAAAAACACCCCAAGTGACAGCATTGATGTCTTCTTCCTTCGTGTTGGTTATTAATTCACCAGTTTTGTTCACGAAGTAGTAGGTCAAGATACCAAGGCCACTATCACTTTCTTGTTTGTTGTAAGAATCAATACTGTCTAACAATTGTGGAATCAAATCTTTATGAATGAAGAACTCCAAATATTGCTTTTGGAAAACAAAACCATTCTTTGGTCCCCATCCATAAATCTTGTCGCTCGACTTCATCGCGTTAAGAGATGGCTGCGAGTTGATGGTGATCAACCCCTTACGGTTCAATTGAATCAACTCATCAATCATGATGGAAGTGTCTTCGCCAATTGGGCCATCAGACCATGGCAAAGACTTCAATTCACCATTCAAGTAGCTGACCGTAAGATCAGAAAACTCTTTCAAGGATTGAGGGTGGCCCCACAACTCAGATGCTCTCTTTGGAGACTGTCTAAGCAATTCAGTGACATTCAAATCGATATCACCGAAGGCAGGAGATCTTGAATCACCCCATCTACCGTTAGGAAATTCATCCCAAGTAGAAGTACGAGAAATGTAAGAATGCTTACGGTTTCTCCAGAAGATAGGACGAATGGACTCTTTCTCTCTAGAAGGATGAAGAGATTTTCTCCAAGGCAAGTCAGTACCACCAATTGTTTCATGAGACTTGATAGTCTCAATCAAATTCAATCTTTCCAAGACCATAATGGTGGATCTTTCTAAATTCATGGTGTAGAAGTGCAAGTGGTTGATGTATCCGGAGTCTAAGAGTCTCTGACACATATCACTCACAAGTTCAGCACCTTTTTCTCTAACCAAGTAATCATCATCTTTGATAGGGTCCAAGGCTTCTGAGAACAGCTGAGGAATACTGATCTCAGACCACTTGGCTCTTCTGATGAGTGCGGCATAGGTGGAAATCGGCATGATACCGGGGATAATTGGAATTTCGACTCCAGCCTTGCGAATCCGGGAACACCAATTGATGAAGTTATCGGTATCGTAAAACATCTGCGTGATGATGAAGTCGGCACCGGCGTCACACTTGTCTTTTAAGTGAGAAATACCCTCGTTGTAAGAGCCGTCTTCTGGGTGACCTTCGGGGTAGGCGGCAACTCCAATGTTGAAATAGTCACCATAATTCTTACGAATGTAAAGGATCAAATCCTTAGCGTACTTGAAGGTACCAGTGGACTCAGTGCCGTCGAGAGGTGGGTCACCTCTAAGAGCCAAAATATTTTGGCATCCAGATTTTTTCGCTCTATCCAACGCTTCGTCGATAAGAGAAGTAGACATATTTGTACAAGTCAAGTGCATACATGTCTCCAAACCAAGGGTGGACTGAGCAGTGTACACCATCTCGTTGGTCAAGGAAGACGATCTTCCCCCCGCATTCCAAGTGATATCAATGAAAATTGGGTTGAGATCGTACATTCTGTCCATTCTATCGTACAAGTTTTGCACACCTTGCAGAGTTTTGGGGACGAAAAATTCAAACGAGAAAGTTGCCGGAGGCGGATTTGGACTCGAGTGAGCCTGCTGTAACTTTTCAGAGATCCTCATCGTTGAATAGTTTTCAAAACTTGCGAGTTCAATGAAGCTGATTTCGTCTTTCCATGTGCGTAAATTTCAACGTTGACTCATGGGCTACGAACTATATGCAGGTACACCCAAACCCGATTTCGTTTATTATCTAACTATAGTTCATCATGTAGATCATTTTGCTCTGTCAAATCTTCTGCGTTGTCGACACGGGCACCCGACTCAGCTTCATCCACGACTTGATAATGCCAATTTTCTTTCACGTCGTCGAATATTTTCTGGACCACCTTACTGTAAGATTTCCACTCTGGTAAAATTCTTTTGGCAGTATCGAATTTGCTTTCTTTAGTAAGTGGGTTGCTGCAAAGATCAACATTTTTGGCACCCTTTAATTCCCCGTCAGAGCACCAAGTTTCACACCACAAATAGTCTTGTGGGAGACTGAAAATTGGCACCACTCCTTGTAAATTATTTGGGAGGTCTTGGTCAAGATTCGACAAAGAATTTGGGTCAGAAGATAATTTTTGATAGTGGCTTCTTAACTTATCGCCCACCGACATTTGTCTAAACTTGACAAGGTCAACGACGAATAATGCACTGATATGATAGTTATAGTCGTCTTTCAACACGTTCGCCCAGTACCCTTGATTCCAAAACCTGAAGCCTTCTGTTTCTTCCCGGCTCTCACACATGGGCACGAACCCGTAAGGCGACTCTCCCAAGTCGACAGCAGTAAGTTCCTTCATGTCAGATCTATTGATTTGATCGGCATCAACGAATATCACCTTGTCTAAATCGGTAGGGAATAAGACATCCATGAACAAGATTTTATATCCCCATACTGTTCTGTACCTTTGATCTTGTTTTCTTAACCATGCAGGCCATTTATAGCTAACGAATTCATAGGAGAAACCATGCTGGTCTGCAAGTTTCGGAATTGTTGCTTTAAATTGTGGAGACAGAAAGTTGTCGATAAACCAAAACTTCACCAGCGACTTGGTGTTTTTCAAAACAGAGAGAGTCATGATCGAGGCCATATGCTCGTAAGATAATCCACTGGCTATCGTAAAGATATTGACTTCAGCGTGCTTTTCCTTCACGGAATTAACTGGCTTGTCAGAGCTTTTTTTCAAAAGAGGCTTCAATACAAGACCATTCAAGGTATCAACTGTTATTTCTAATTCCTCTGTTTGACTTCTTTCGAAAGGATTCTGCGATGCAGAAAGAAGAGCCATGTATTCTTGCACTTTATTTGCAACGGTTTGAATCTTCCATGAACCGAAGTCAACAGAAAGCTGGAAGTACCCAAGAGTCTTCAAAACTGTCGTTCGTTTTGTTTTGTCACCCTTGCTAACAGATATTTCTGTGCCACTTGCAGGTAGTCCGCTTGAAACATCTTTGGCATATCCTTCAATAAGAATTCCTTTCAACTCAAAGCTTATAGACAGAACTTTGTCCTGCAATTCACCAATTTTGATATTTTCAGGATCAAGATCCACTGGACAGTTTTTAGTAGTTACAAGCCAGCGCTTGGGGGTTACGACTTCCAAAAAAAAGGTGTCAGTTTCTGGAACATTTGTGAATTTGATCGATGGCACTTTGACATATCCTTCATCATTGAAGGATATTTCTGATCTTGCAAAGGCATGATGAAAATATTGTACACTTGCAGCTTCACTATGCTCAAGCTTTGGTTGCAATAATACTTCGATCTTCAAAAATGGGAAGTCTCTGAAGGAATTGACCAATGCTATCATCTCACGAGAATCTGGGTTAAGTGGATCAACAACAACTTGTAAATCAATTCGTGATTCAGGACTGTGTTTGTTCAAATACAAAGAGTTGTCATGAGTCAAGGCCGAGAGGTCGAATCTCGAAACATCATCTAAGTATGTGTCGTCGTCTAAAAAGAAAGATTTGAGCAAAGTAGAATGCAAAAGATCACTCCAGTCTGCTTTAGACGTCATCACAGATTTTTTGAAAACAGTTTGTTGGTTTCTTAACAAATCAGAGTAAATTCTGAAAAGCTTTTCGATTCTTCCAGTGGAATAGCTCTTCTCTTGATTTATCAAAAATATCATATCATCAGAAGATAACCATTCATCAACACGAATATATCTTGAACCGAATAAAAGAAACGTATGACTCAGGGGAAGCATAGCATCTGCTAATGTCGAAAAGATTAGCTCAGATGGGATAACGGAAAATGTAAACTCCAAATCACCAGAGGGTTTCAATTCTTTTTGTACCTTTTTTGGTTGATTTTCAACGTCAATGAATTTTAGTTGAATATTCAAGTCTTTGTTCTGGACCAATTTGAGTGCTTCCTTACATTGATCGAGGAAACGCTGGGATGTCGAACTGCCAATAACCCATAGATTACGAAGGGACAATTCATCTGATCCCTTTCTTGTGATGGTATTAGCAATTCCTAGTAACTCTTTAGTGACCCTTTTGTATTTGAATCCATTCGAGTTTTCAGGTAAGATAGCCAAATTCCTCGAACTTACCCCATCTTTGTACAAAACCAGTCTCAAAGAACCCACTTTATGTTTCGAAGACTCGATATGCTTAGCCAAAGTATCCACATCTTGGGTTATTTGTCTTCCCATATCTAACTGCCAGGTATCAGAGTACAAGCTTTTGATAATACCATTGAAGACGACAGACGGGTTCGTCAAAGAGAACTTTTGCAATATGTGTTCGTTACTCTTTTGATCAAAATCGAATTTTGAAATAGGTATTGATGCAAATAAGTCATCTAGTTCGGTGTCGCCTGAAAAAACTTTGTACAAAAAACCCAATGCTTCTCTTGGGGTCTGTTCGAACAAGAAAAAGAAGTACTTGGCAATTTTTCGATCAAGCTCACTGTCTAGCAAAGGCAAAATGCCAATTTGTTGGGGGATATTTCTATCCAAAATGATTTTGGATAAGGTGAAAAATTGTTTTAGTTGTTCTTTGTCAGAAAGATTGATAACAAACACAAGATCATATATGTTCTCTCTCAAAGGGGGGATTTGGCCATGTGCAGCCGTCCTTTTTGTAACATATGCTTCTTGTCTGGAGCGAGTAAAAGAATCATAATTTTCATCAATTTCAATATCGTTGATGTAAGCCACTGGACCCGCCTGGGAAGGATTACCAGGTTCATATGCATGTTCATACAATTTGAACCTGTTGTCCTTTAAGCCTCTGTTGAACTCTACTTGATGAACAGCCGAATTTAATGCAAACTTTTTCAACAAATGTTTCGTTTGCAAAAAATTGAAGCCTAGGTCTGACATCTGTTCAATAGTGTCGAGCTCTTCTCTTATCTTGCTCATTATCTTGAACGAGTCAAGTTCAAGCTTATTGACAATAGCACCGTTGACAAATATGCCAAGAGTGTCATCTCCAGCACCCAAATTAATATTAGTTGAAACTGCGTGCTTGATAGAGTCGTCCGAGATTTCATGAGACTTGATCTGCTTCAAGTGGGCAGGCAAATTGCTGGTCAACTCTAGCAAAAGCTCGTACTTTTCCTCGTCCGTCCCCTCTGAACTTAATACCATCAGGGCGAGCTTCAAGCCTAAATCATCATTATCTGAGAATGTAGTATCCTTCAGGATCAATTTGACGCCGTAATGCAGGAGCTGATGGGTGTTTTCACCAGTAGGAATATAACGCCACACGAATCTGAGCTTGCCCAGAAGTGCACTGTCATAAAGGTGTTTTAACATTTCGCCAAACGACTCCGACTTGACGTCTCCAAAGAGAATGACGAGGGGCGCATCCTGGTTCTCGCCTACGACCCGATCGTAGCTCTTGATATCGTGGGACATGTCGCTCTTTTTTGTGAGCTGGAGAGCAAAGAGATCATCTGGCGAACAGTAGATCCGATCTTCTGACACCACCCAGGCGAAATTATTGGACCCGTCGCCAACGGAATTGCCGAAAGAATCGGACGCACACTTTTCTATGTCGTACTTCTTCTCCAGGATGCCCAACTGATAGTCCTCGAAGTGGGTTTGGATTTTTGGAGAGTAGTAGTTACTGGAAATGTAATAGTTAACCAACCACCTGTTCACTTCGTCCAAGCCGACTTCCTGCATGATCCTGTCATAGAACTCTTTATCGGTGACGTCACCCAACACCTCGAAGGAGTCTTCGTCGTCGTCGGATGTTATAGCGTGCAAAACTTTGTCATACCATGAGACATTGAAATTTGCAATCGACTCAATAACCCGCAAATGGAACGGAATGGGCCACGAGGACGACAAGTCGACCCGCAACGAATTTTCTTCATCCGGCTCGTCGTTTGCAGCGGCACACGCCCGAGAAAAGAGCCCCCAGAGAACCACTAGAGGCAAGAGCTTCATCAATAGACTGGTAAATGATCGCGCCTACATTTGAACCCTAAACATCTACTCCACAGGAATCCAATGGCAACAACGCGAACAGCCAAGACCGAGAAATCGGCCCCTTTCAACAATGCGGTGCCGAGACATCCCAGTGTTCGAGAAGACCCGGTGAATCTGGACGTGGACATGGACGACGATTATGTTGATGAATTGGAAGATAATATCGACAGTGACGAAATTGATGAATTGGGACTAGAGATGAACAACGACTCCGACGACGAGGACTTTGTGTTCCAAAATGACTACAATGAAAACGGAGAGCCAATTATTGACGATTTGGACAGTGACTACGACATCAAGGACATTTTACGAGGCGGAAAGAAGAAGGTCGCCAAGTCGGCCTCGGCCCGCAAGCGGAAGATGATGAGAAGCGAAAACAGAGAGCTCGATCCCGAGGTGCGGTACTTCCTCTCGCAAGCCAACGAAGCGTTTGTTCAGAACGACTTGGAACGGGCTGAGAAATTGTACCGGGAAGTCATAAAAAAGGACCCCAAAAACTTCAATGCATACCAAACACTCGGCGAAATATTCAAAACGCAGCACAAATTCCACGAATGCTGCAGTTACTGGTTAATAGCGGCAAACTTGCACCCTTGGGATAGCATATTTTGGGGTACTGTGGCCGAACTAAGCGCAGATCTAGGACACATCGACCAGGCAATTTACTGTTACAGTAGAGCCATCAATTCTGAGTCACTCCAGAACCACGTTTTTATTCGTGAAAGAGCTCTTTTGTATCAGCGGAAAAGGCAGTACGGAAGAGCCTTGGAAGGATTGCAGAAGGTGCACCTCGCTTATCCTGCAGACAGAAGAATCATCAAGCACTTGGCCAGTGTCTATGTGGACCAAAAAAGAATCACAGATGCCATTAATCTCTACTTGGGCATTCTTGATAAAAACCAACACCCCCCGGCCAACGGGTCGATTTTCCCCAAGTTCAGATGGGTGGAGTTGAATATTCTCTGTGAGTTGTACATGCAGCAGCACTCGTGGAGAATGGGAATCCAGACCATAAAAAACGTTGCTCGGTGGAGACAAGACAGAGAGGACGAGACCTGGTGGGACGACGTCGACAACGACGCGGAGTTCACCAACAGAAGGTTTGAGGTGCTAGCCACGCTTCCAAAGGCAAAGGCCATAGGATCGACGAAGCAGTTCTACTTGCCAATCGATATACGGTACAAACTAGGAGTGTTCAGACTAAAGATAAATCAGCGGGAAGAAGCATTAAGACATTTCGAATTTCTTCTTGAGGAAGAGAGTGGAGTCTCCGACTTGCTTTTCAGTGCTGGTAGGGAGCTCGAGTCCCATGGGTACTACAAGGACGCCTTACTGTACCTTACTAGTGCGACAGCCAGTTTCGCCAAGGATGCAAAAGAAGCAAAAGAACAAGCTAGAGAAGAAGCTAAAGCCGCTCATGTTGCCAGCGGCATTAGTGATGAGTTCTTCGAGTTTGATGATGACTACATGAATGAAGACCCGGATGTTGATGTGGATTTGGTTAAATTATTAGCCAAGTGCTACTTGGAAGTTGGCGACTATGAACAGGCCAAAGAAATTTACAAGTCGCTACTTGTAGCGACTCCCGACGATCTTCACTCTAAACTTGCGTTGGCAGAAACATTGTTTCATTTGGGCGAGACCGTCATGTCTCAGCAATTATTGAGCGAAGTAGCTGTCACCAGAAAGAAGCTAAATTTACTCCCAGAGTCTGATGAATCCGATTCTGGACATGATGAAGACACGAATGACAATCTTGCTTTGATCAAAAGCAAACAACTGGTGAAGTCCAGAGGCCCAAAGCTCACAGATCAAGAGAAGATGGATGCCGAAGAAATTGCTAAAAGAAAGGTCCTCGAAAAATTCAGAAGAATGGAGAGACTCGAGGAGGCAATTTACAGAGAAGATAAAGTAGCAATTGATGCGTGGATGCAGTTGGCAGATCAATTGGTAGGTCTGTTCATGAGTGTACCAAATTTCTTCCCCAGAGACAAAAACAGAACTTTTAAAGGAATTGTTCTGTATAGACGGAAGAAGCCTCTTGAGATTGACGAGCGTTTGGCAAGAGTGTACAATCTCTATGATGGAATTTCAACAACAGAAACCCATTCCAGGCTGTATTTAACATCAACAACTGAGTATAGAGGATTGAGCTATGACAGTTGGTTCCTGATCTTTGCTCAATATGCAATACTTTTGGGCAGAACTAAACAGGAGATGGAATACGCCATTCATATCATTGAGGTGGCCATGGATGTTAGTGTGTTTGTTCAAGACAAGCAAAAAGAAGGTATTCTCAAGTTGATCCGGCTCACATTTGCCATTACTCAAGAAGAGCTAACCACCGTGTTAATGCAACACGCAAGGTTCTTTTTGGTGTCGAACCAGTTTTCGCCCTACATCTACAAGTTCTTCCTCTGTTGTTTCTCTTCGGGGTTGGGAGCTTGGGATGCATTTGCAAACTATAACCATCAGAAGTTCTTCCTTCGTCAGCTCAAGGCATTTGACTCCATCACAAGCGGCAAAAAAATCACAGGAATGGCTACTATCAACGCTGATACGGCGAAGGCCCACTTTGGAAAAGAGCATGCCGAGTTGCTCTACATCTACTCCAATTTGCTTGGTGGAAACCGGAACTACACCTCACCGGTTGTGTACTTGAACAGAGCGTACAAGGAGTACAACAACGACCCCTCGATATGCTTGACTCTCGGGTTGGCTCACGTCCACCGGTCGATGCAAAGATTGAGTGCCAACAGACACATCCAACTTCTCCAGGGGATCAGTTTTATCATGGAGTACCGGGAGTTGCGCTTGAAGAACAGCACGGTCTACGAGGAGCAAGAGGTGGAGTTCAACATGGGAAGGCTTTTCCACATGATAGGATTGACTACCGAAGCCGTAAAACACTATAACAAGGTGCTTGACCTAGGCAAGGATCTCCAGGATCCCGATTACGATATGCTGGCCGAGGCCGCCTACAACCTTGCGTTGATCTACAACATCAACGGCAACTCTCAGTTGGCGAGAAAGCTCACACTCGAGTATTTGGTGATCTAATGTATTATATCGCGATGTACTATAAAATAGAATTTCTTAACGATGGTCCGGCTCAAACAGCGGTACTTGCTTTTCGAGGTACTTTACCCGCCGCAGGGCAACGCCGCCGATAGAGAGTTTTCCCTAAGCCCCAAAAATGCATTTCTCTCGGTGCACAAGTCATCGCCTGCATCCATCAACCCCAAAACCATCACCAATACCATCAAATCCACCATCCAGCAGTACTACGGCGACCACGGGGCCAGCTTCAGCATGTCGCTCAACATCAAGTACTTCAACAACAAGACGTCCTGTGGGATCATCCGGTGTGGACGCCAGAACTTCCAGTACGTGGCGGCGTCGCTAGCGCTCATCACCGAGATCCTGGGTCAGCCCGTCATTATAAAGTGCAGTCGAGCCAGCGGGACCATCAAAAAGTCGGAGGAGTTTGCGATCCAGCAGAACCGCGTAGACATGATGCGGTTGGCGTCGTACGAGAAGGCCGAGTCGCCGTCGGTGCTCTAGAAAGTGAAAAATCCCCATAAGCGGATATTCGCTTGTGCGGCGGCCACCCCAAAGTGTTGAGATCTCCAACTTTTCACTTCAACATGGTGGACTACTCGGTGTATCTCGTCACAGACCCGGGGATGGTCCCGGCGTCGTCGACGTTCAACAAACAGGTGGAGAATTCGCTCAATGGTGGGGCATCTTTGGTCCAGCTCAGAGAGAAAAACTGCTCTACGCTTGAATTCATCGAGCGGGCCACGGCCATCAAGCAATTGACCGCCGCCAAAGGCGTCCCGCTCATCATCAACGACCGCGTCGACGTGGCGTTGGCCATCGACGCCGAGGGCGTGCATGTGGGGCAGGACGACATGCCTGCGGTTTTGGTCCGCAAGCTCATCGGGCCCGACAAGATTCTCGGCGTCACCTGCTCCAAGCCCGAGGACGTGGAGGTGGTGTGCCAGCAGAACGTCGCCGACTACGTGGGCATCGGCACCGTGTACAAGACCAACACCAAGAAGGACACCAAGACGCCTGACGGCACTGGGCCTATTGGCATCAGAAAAATGCTCCAGGTGTTGAGGACCCACAACCAAACTGAGGGCAACCGGCCCATCCACTGCGTGGCCATTGGAGGCATCAACGAGCACAACGTCACCAAGGTGATGTACCAGTGTGCAATCGAGGGCCAAGCGCTCGACGGTGTGGCGGTGGTTTCTTGCATCATGGCCAACCCCGACGCCTACGGTGCCACCAAGTACCTCAAGGAGCAGATGGCCCAGACCGTTCCGTGGGAGGCTGATCTCACGACCAAGGAAGAACTGTCCCAGGCAAAACAGCTCCAGATCTTGGGCGCTAAACTGCCCTTGGTCCACCACATCACCAACAACGTCGTGAAGAACTTCTGCGCCAACGTGTGTCTCGCGATCGGTGCGTCGCCCATCATGTCGGAGTTGGCCGAGGAGTTCCACGAGTTCACCAGCACCGTTCCTCATCTCTCGTTGGTGCTCAATTTGGGCACCCCAACGGCCGCCATGATGGATACGTTTATTACTGCGGTCCAAACATACAACGCGCTGGGCAAGCACGTCATCTTCGACCCGGTGGCGGCTGGTGCCACCAGCGCCAGGCTCGAGTGCAGCCGCAGGCTTTTGAACGCCGGCCACATGTCGGTGATCAAAGGCAACGTCGGTGAGATTCTGGCAATCTGGAAGTTGAGCAGCGACCACCAAAGCGGCTCCAACGAGGAGCTTGCCATGCGAGGCGTGGACTCGGTGGCCAATTTCCTGCCACAGCAGATAATCGCCATTGGAAAGCTGGTGTCTAAAGACTTCAAATGTGTGGTCGTCATTACTGGTGCTACAAACTACATCGTTGGCGCCGACGGCAGAGTGGCCCAGGTTAAGGGCGGAAGCCCCCTCATGGGCTCCATCACCGGATCGGGGTGTGCTTTGGGGACCGTTATCGGAGGCTTTGTCGGTGCGAAGGCCGATGGAGCCACCAGCGAAGAGTTCGATATTTTCAATGCGGTTTCCGGCGCTGTTTCCTTCTACAACCGGTGCGGGCTGATTGCCGCTGAGCAGTGTAGCACTCCCGGGACTTATGTCCCAAAGTTTATCGATGTCTTACATACTGAAGCCCACTGCGAAAACTAAATAGACAATACATTACATTTATGGTCGTCAAGGCTTCAGGAGCGTACTCGGGGGCCAAGCCCAGCAGTGCACCCATGGTGTCGCCGACCTCCCAGATCGACAAGATCGCGTCGTTGAAACGTTACGTCGATCGAGATTATACCCGATCGCTTCTCCATGATGTGGCGAAAGCCGTGGCGCCAATAATGCACCAGTACAAGTTCAAAGTGGGGTTGCTCTGCGAGATGTTCCCCAAGAACGGCAACTTGCTCGGGCTCAACGTGAACGGCGGGCAGAAGATCATGCTCCGCTTGAGACACCATCATAACGATAAGCTGTTTTTGCCATTTGACGATATCATCGGCACCATGTTGCACGAGTTGGTGCACAACGTGCACGGGGCGCATAACGCCAGTTTCTACAAGCTACTCGACGAGCTCCGGGAAAAGTTCGAGCTCAACCGCTATAACCACGCAGTGTCGGAGTACGTTTGCGAAGAGAACCGGTTGGGCGGCCGCCAGGGCTCGGTGCGGGACGGCCGACTCGCCAAGCTCTCGAAGGGTACCTTCAAGGCGGAGCTGCGAAAACTCGGTGGCGTCCAGCAGACCCACAAGAACTTGCGCCAGCTTGCGTTGGAGGCGGCAGAGAGACGGCTACAAGACTCCAAGTGGTGCCATGATACTACAGAACCCGCCGACCTGGAGTTGGAAATCATCGACGTCGAGGCGATGGAGAGTGATGATCCGGTTGTAGAGACGCTACGGCCCGTTGTTATTGATTTGACTGACGAAGCTTAATTTGAGACACTATATACGAGTGCGCCTATTCGCATAAAACGACCAACTTCGTTCTAGATTGCTCATCCCTCGTTGCTCGTTAGGCCACCGTACACATTCATTACCATGTCCACTCCCACCGGCATCGATGCGGGCGAGCTCAGAAGAAGAGCGCTTTTGGCCAACTCCGCCGGGTCGTCAGGCACCTCGACGCCGATCCAGAAGACCGAGTCTGAGATCAACTTGACCAAGCCGTCGCTCTACAGCATCTACAACGAGGACTCGGTGCTCGAGTTCGACAGCAAGGACGACGAGGACGACCCGCCCATTCGTATTAACCCGGTGCCCATCCGGGAAGACAAACAGGCCGTGGATAAGCGGCACACGCCACACGCCCACGGCGGCGCCGTCGTAGTGGCCAGGACGCTCGCGAAGGTGGCCATCTTGGCGGCAGCGGCAGCCATCTACAACCTCATCACTGAACAGATCAGAAACAACCATTTAATGCTTAATAAGGAAACGTTCAAGCCGTTGTACTTGACCCAGGCGTTCATCAACCACACGATCCGCACGGCGAAGCCGCTCACGTTGTTGAGCTCGTCGCTCGACCACCCCGTGGCCAACTACATCGTGGTGGTGACCATCCAGGGCTTGATTATGGGGTCCGTCCATCCTCTCTTGGACTTTTTGATGGAAGAGCCCTACAGCAGACGACTCTTGAGCTCCAACCCCGACCAGAAGAGCTGGCGCAACTCCAACTTGATGAACGATCTCTTGAGGCTGTTGATCACGTTCCTCGGAATCTCATATGCCATCAGAAACATCGAGTGGTCGTCTTCGCTCCAGGTCTCGATCGTGTGGTCGATGTTGGACCCGGGCTTGTGGTTGTTGTTGGACGGCACCGTCAGCGGGTTTATCGCCAGTCTCACGGTGGCCATCTGGGGGTGTTTGGCGATCTTCATCACCAATGTGGAGCTTCTTGGGAACTTCACCCAGTCCTTCATTGTGGAAGACCACATTGCCACCTGGTTGTGGACCGGCAGTTTTTTCTTCTGCGGCCTCATCATCTTTGGCAAGATCGGCAGAGCCCTCCTCAGCGGACAGTAACTGTATAGTCAACCCAGTACCTAGTATCTGTAGTTTGCGTGCACGCACCATTTTCATCGCACTGAAAAACTATCCAATAACATTTTCACCATTAGAAACATCATGTCTGGAGGACCCGTCCCCGTGTGGAAGAAATATACTACAGGCTCGACCGGCATCTGGGAGAAGTTGAGACAAGTGCTCATGTTGGTGCCCAACAGATCTTCTGGTAACCCTCTTGTTTCCAGATTCCGTGCCGTCCCTCCAGGTGAAAGAATTCAAGAGGCCAATGCATACAGAGACCCCATCACATTGCCCGCCGGCGACTACAAGAACAACGACTACTTCAGAAGAGACTACAGAAGAAACTACCCGCAAGTGCACTCGTTTGACCAGTCCAAAGTGTCTGGCTTGTTAAAGTTGGGCTCTGCTTCGTCCCCAAGAATATCCATCGGCGACAAGGGCTCCAAAGAGTTGTCTGTGTTCGTGGACCCCCAAGCTCCGGTCAGTTTATCCACCACGTTGAGCTCCGTCCAGTCGGACGTGGTCAACGGTGAATTATTGGGTTCTCAAGGTGAGCCTATTGTTGCTCCATCATTGAACAAGTTCAAGTGGAAGTCGTTGGAGGAGCCCGAGCATGGTATGTTTACCGCCGACTACCCCTGTCGTATCTTCACCGAGGCCAAATAATAGCATAGAATCTGTACTCTAATCAATACCGAACCGAATCTGAAACTTAGTCGTCGAAACTGTAGCCATGAAACTGTAGCTGTTATGAGGTGAACTGGGGACTGAAGCTGCCGCTGCATGTACCTGGATACTGGCGGAGCACTAGACTTGTCCCTGTTTTGACTCTACCTCGACTGACTTGACTGACTGGTGGAAGCTTCCATCTTCCTCTACTACACTCGCTGACTTCGTTACGTACATTAAAAAGGCGATACCAATTCACAGCACTATATATATGACTACTTTTTCTCCTCGTTGGGAGTCGACTCGTTCAACAACCCCAGCTTGCCATTATACAATACGCCCGAGTTGCTGGCGCTGATCGAGTTTCTGTTGTAGATCTCCTTGACTTTCTCGGCGTTGGGGTGTCTCATGGGGATGTTGCCGGGCACCGACGATTTGTTGTTGCCCAATTGCTTCTGCATGGCGTAGTCGCCGCTGTCAAAATACTTCTTGTCCTTGAATTTGGCCGACAAAATTTGCTGGCGGGTGGGCAATTTGCCATATAACCGGTATATCTTCAACTCGTCGGGCGTTAGCTTGGACAAGTCCAAGTTCTGGGTATTCTTGGGAGGTCCAAGAGGATCGTCTTCGTGCATGATACTTAATTTGAGGAACCGAGTGCGATTAAGGGATCCCGTTTGGTTTCGCCACGCCCGTCCAGGCCATGCTTGGGGTTCATCGGCGCTACAAATACGTGCCTAGACCCTCACCATCCAGCGGTACGTCGGGCGGATGACCGGCGCCAAAACGATCATCAAATCGGCGACATACACCACGATATCGTGCACTTCGAGCGGGATCGGGACCCACTGGTTGGCGAGCTTCTGCACTGACACCTTGACCTGCGGCGTAACCGTCTCGATGTGCTTGTTGGACTTGAAATTTCCTCGGTAGGTGATGGAAAGGTAGAGTTCGAACGCCGCAATCTTTGGGTCGAAGACCTGCGTGCGGAGGAACTCGTGGTCCACGTCCATGCTGACCGGATACGTAGCCGGCCACGTCACTTTGACAAATATCAAATCGTTATTGTAGAATGTGGTCTCGTTGTAGTTATTGAGCCGGATTAAAACTGTCTTGGATTCCTGGTCTCTCACCGGCAGCAAAGTCAATGTCGGCACCAGCGACTTGTACAGGCTGATGTCTACTATGGGATACTCATACACGATGCAATGGGTCTGGTTGAATTCCGTGGCACGCACATCTTGCAAGGTTTGTTGTGACGATCGGATATGCGAAGGAATGTCAAAATATCTGGGGACCCGTATTATGTAAGGCTCTGTGTTGGCCCAGACTGTAGCGAAGAGACCCAAGCAGAGGCAGACCAGAAGGATGTTCATAGATAGGAGTGCAAATTAAGGTCAGAATTGAAGATCCGAAGCGAAGGAAATTTTTCAGGTTTTGGGAATCGCTTCAGAGAAATGTAGAGCCGTTTAATTTGAACAGCGTCAAAATAAGAAAATACCGCTTTGAGGGTGGTTTCGTCGATGATCCAGCCGCGGAGGTCGAGTAATTGTAGGTCGGGGTAATTGGCGGTGTCGAGAAAAATCTTGAAGTTGTTCAAAGACATGAACTTCTTGATGGTGAAGTTGACTAGATTTATCGATAAGCGCTTGATGCGGCAGTTGGGCTGTAGCGGGTTGAAGAGAAACTTCTGGAACCGCTCCGAAAGCACAAACGCCTCGTTGTCGGTGTAGATGAGCTTCAACTCGATCACCGAGTTGTGGCGGTTGAACTGGTCGAGGCTGAACGGATACTCCCACGAGCAATTGAAAAACACCAAGTACTTCAACGACTGGCACGACGCCGCCAGCTGCTCCAGGTCGTCCCAGTTGAAGTGGTAGTTGTTCAAGTGCAAGCACGTGAGCTGGTCGAACCCGTTGAGGTGGTGGAGACTGAAGATCTTGGGGATGTTCAGAATGGTCGAGCTCAACCGGTTGATGTTCTTCGGGTTGGGGTGCAAGTGCAAGTGCTGGGTCTCGTAGTGGTTGGTGTCGTTGTAGAGGTCGAGCCTACGAATTGTGGAGTTGGACCGGTATTTAAGCCAATTGGAGCTGTTGAACGAATTGATAAGGAGCGTTCGGAGATACGGCAAGTTGCTCAACACCAGGTCGAACACGTCCACCTGCCACTCGCCGTAGCTGTAGAAGTCGATGATCCGGAGCTGCGTGACCACCTGCTTGTTGATGTTCAAGAACTTGATAAAACCCTCGTCCTGGAGCCCGTGCCAGGTGGTCTTGATCCTGGAGAACACAATGGGCGCCAACTCGCGCCGCGACGCCCTGCACATCATCGAGAGGTGCGCCAAGTCGGTTCTGGTGATGAATAGAAGCAAATGCAATATGACATCATTCGGAAGGCAGTAAATGCTTTTGTCAGTTTTGACCCGCTTCATAGGTCGTTGTCAGTTTCGGATTGTCGGGGCGGCGGTACCATAAGCTAACAATTATGCAAGTCAATTAAAATCAATCTGATGAATTGGCCTGTGCGTTACATTTCTCATGGCTGATAAACTCTCTGAGATTATACTACAGACTACATCGAGTGCATTGCGAGAAATACAGCTGGACATCTCGCGCAACTTCCTCTACCGCATCCCCATCAACGTGCTTGTGTTTCCAGACAGCTATAATCCTCCGTTTGTCACCAATTTCCAGCGACTCATCCAGAGCCTAGATATCGACCACTTCTGGAGCGTTTCGCTAGTAACAGTTTCGTTCGTGCTAATTGACGTTCTCTACGGCTTCTTCCGCCTCTTCCTCTCGGTATTTGTGTGCGGCTGCATCCTCTTTCTCCACTGCTTCTTCGTGTTGGTGTTGATATATTCCTTCAATAATCGGTGGTACTTCTTCCGGCTAAATTTCATCGATTTCCTGCTCGTGTCCTAATGAAGCCTGCATCTTACGACCCATTGATCATGCGGGTGGCCCTCGGCGCCATCATCGTTGTTTTGATCACATACAAATACCCGTTACGAGACATTGTCCATTCAATTCAGTCACTATCATTTTCATCTCCACCATCGAGACCCGCCATTTTTGGCGACTACGTCTTTAACACCATAGACCCGTTCAACCTCGACAACATCAAGTTCGTGTGGGTGGGGGTTATCACCTGTATTATAGTAGTTAGTGCCCTTCTTATCTAGTCTATAAATCTTTATTTTGCGTGTCCCATATAATTGTCACTGGGCCGTCATTAACAAGGCTGACATCCATCATTTCGCCGAACTTGCCGTCCTTCACCCGGCCGTCGCCGAGGTATCCCCTCAATTGCCCGAGGAAAAGGTCGTAGAGGTTTCTGGCGGCGTCTCCCTTGGCGGCAGCGTGGAAATCGGGCTTGGTGCCTTTTTTTATAGTGCCATAGAGTGTGAACTGAGACACCGATAAAATCGACCATTCGGGGTCGTCTGAAACGCTCTTGCTCCATGGCTTGCCGTACCACTTGCCAGACAGTGGCGGGTTGCTCATGTCCTCGAAGAGTCGGAGCCCTACGATTTTTTTCGTCAACTTACTCACATCTTCTTCGGTGTCTTTGGTTGAGATTCCCACCAAGATCATTAGCCCTTTTTGGATGCTGCTGGTTAGCTGCTAAGCCTTAGAAGCTGCTCACGTACCTCGAAACCACCTCGTTGTCCACTGTCACCGAGGCGTTCTTGACTTTCTGGATGACTACTCTCATGCTTGAATGCGAATAACTTTCTGGACTTGATGGCCATGGTTCGTTAATTATTTATTCTGCTACATACTGTCCCGTCATACCGCTAATACTCCTGTAGAATAAACCGACAGAAATATTGGAGACCAGCAAATATTTCTTCTCCCACAGGCTCGATGTATTTGGATGGAAGCAAGAACCCATGGCTTCCACTATCTCTCAACTTTAACTGGTACGCCCAGAACGCCTTATTGTGGTACATAAAGTCCAAAGCAGTGCCAGCACCCAAATCTGGAATGAAGTCCAGATCCTTATCTAGACAAGCAGGTAAAACGTTGTAGGTCTTCCCGCTCTGTAGTCTGATGGCCTTGGAGATCCCGTAGGCTAGCTCAATGAGGTTTTCCTCGTCTCTTGGTTCCAGCTCGCAAGAGTAGGCGTATGGGTACAACACTTCTTGGGAGTAAGAATGCAAGTCGATGTACCCGTAGATCTGGTGGTCCCCATTGGTTTTGTTCAAATAGTCGGCCCAGATCTGGGCTTCGACGGCCTCGAATGGCTTCTCGCCGGCGTACTCTTCGCCGCACGCCCACTCCGAGGAAGGAGTCCAGTGGTAATCGTACGAATGGTCGATGTCGACACCCTTGCATTGGGCCTCCTTGGTGTCCTGGCGGTTCTTTCTCCAGAGTCTGTCCTGGTTCCAGGTGTAGTCGTATCCGTCCGGATTCAAAACCGGGATGAAGAGGAAATCGAGCTGGTCAAGGTAGTTTTGGTCCGGATACGTCAAGTAGTAGTTGAGACTGGCGTAGATCTGGTAACATACAGATGACACGGCGATCCATTCCCGAGCATGGACACCCCCGGTCATGACGACGGTCTTTTTGGCGGAGTGGTCTTGGTCCTTCCGAGATAAGTGCACGAGCTTGTAGGGTCTTTTTTCAAAGGTCTCGCCGATGGTCTCGATGGTGACGAGGTCGGGAAACGACTCCTGGAGCAAGTCCAACCAGGCGTCGATGGTCTCCAACGGTCTGTACTCCTTGAAGAAAATCTCCGACATGATGTTGGCCCTGGTCTCTTTCACGACCTCTTCGGTCGCCTTATACTTGAAGCCCGACTGGGCGTCGGCGTTGATGTTGTCCTTGTGGTTGTCCGGATACGTCTCGAACACTTTCTGGGCCAAGTCCTCGATGATGACCTCGAACTTTATGTTCAGGGTCTGGAGCTTCTGCAAGGCATCTCGAGGCACCTGGACATCGATCAAATTTTTGGTTGCCGACGCCGACCACACCTGCGCACCGGGGAACTTCATCACCATGCGGCGGGCGTCGATGTTCCCCGTGTAGTCGACCCGCACAACCACATCGTCGGCGTACTGGCCAAGAGCAATCGGCAAGCGATCTTGGTCCACTGAGGAATAGTGAACTGCGCCCTCCACGTCGGAGCTCGGCAATTTAAAGGGAATCTGGCCGGCCGCCACATGCAGTGCGGCCCACAACCCGGTAGCCACCACCTTGAGAGACAAAAACCACATCGTTGAAGTAGGAAGATAGGACTGATTGAGATTGGTCGTGTGGAGTCGGCCCAAGCCTTCTGGTTTGGGCACTTGGATTTATCGATGTTGCTGCTAGGACTAGACTTGTTGGCGCTCTACTTGAACGGGTCCAACGCCGTGGCTACATGCTCGCTTACGCTCCCGCCCCACTTGGAGAAGGGCGGTCAATTGCAGTTTTTGACCAATTTGTCGGTGGTGGCTACTTCGGTCTACTTTGGCTTGAGCCTTGTGGATAGACTTGTCAAAATCAGAGGGTTGCAGTACCTCCACCGAGTCTTGTTCAACGTGGAATTCTTGGTGACCTTTGCCTACTGGTCCCTCTATTTTTTCTTTCCCCAGATGCTCAACTTGGACTCGTTTGACGTCAACGTCAATTTGGACATTGGCGTGCATGTGCTCCCGTACTTGACGTTGATCCCCAAGCAGCCCCGCTTGAAGAGCTCGCGCGTAGTGCCGTTGGTGTGTCTCTATTTGGCGGGCTATTTTCTTTACATAGAGTCGATCTACCGTAACGATACGGTTTTTCCATATCCGTTTTTGGCCAACACCACGTTGGGTGTCCGGCTTCTGTGGGTGACTGGCTTCGCTACAGTGGCTTTGGGGCATGAATTTGTCTCTAAATATCTTTCTTCTCTTCTTCCACTTCTGGCTTGATAAGTACATGGTATAGCTTTCTCATCAACACGAAATGTAAGAACCCAATTGTTCCCACCACAATGAAAATCACGGTTCGCTGCACGTTGCTGTCGACGTTGAAGAACTCGTACGGGAACAACCCTCCGTTTTCGAAGTCTATCAAATGATGCAACCACGCCCAGTAGGCCATAGTCAATGCCATGCAGGCTGTGAAGGCCAATTCTGTAGACACCGTCCACACGGGCATGAACAAGAAGAAATCAATGGCAAGCGACACTACGGGCATCAAATGGATGCACAAGTCTATAGTAAGCGGCAATGAGAAGCCCTTTGGGTCCTTCACCAATTTATCAAGGAAGAAGATTCTCAAGGGCCAGTACACCTCGAAAACCACAATCTCCAACACGAAGTCAATGGCATGGATCACGTTCTTGGCTTGGAAGAGCGGCTCGGATCTGGTCAAGTGGGCAATAAATCCCAATAAGAAAACGAAAAGCGAATACACCAAAGAGAGATTCGTCAAGAACTGCCAATGCCCAGCCCCTTTTAAATGGTCTGGCAACCCCCTCGTGGTGACCTGGGACAATCCATAGAGGCCAATACCGAGCGATATGAGGTTTATAGTAAGAATTACCGGATTGCCAACGGTTCTAGAAAGTCCTGCCATAATAGATGTAGATCAATTCCGGAAGAAAATCGTGGGGCTTCCGAACCTTGCTAAAAAAAAATGGAGACTCAACCTACTTGGCTTGTGAACAAATGATGACCCCGACTGTATACAGAGGGTATGGGCTCTCGACTGACAAGAACTGTAGCTATTGTTTGTATAATAAATTAGAGACAACCTTTAGAACGTAGACAATAACCCCCACGCAGCGGAGTTAAACTCAAACCTACCGATAAGTTCTGGTGTAAATCTGGTGTAATTCCGATGTGGGATCACCCTAACGTCCAGGGAAACTTTCAAAAAGCAACTACACCAAGGTTTTTCCGGTCAACAAGGTTAACTGGTCAAAGTTGACTAGTCAAACAGTTGTATTTTCCAAACTAGTGCTGGGATAAAGTTTGAACGACGATATTTACTGCTTACAGTTAATTGTTTAACTTGCAGGTACGCTAATTACTGACCAACTATTGAATCAGCAGAACTACGGTGTGAAAGTTGCCACGAGAATTCAACCGTTTTTCGGCTAAAGATGACAACACGTTCGAGAATCCATTAGAGAATTCGATCGGCATGGTCATTATGATCCTCATACGGAAAATCCACTGACTCCACAACCATGGTTAAAATCACGAATAACCTTAAATGTACACTTTATTACGTAATTTTGGAGAATTTGTTCAAGACTGGTTATAATACCTATAAAAGACCCTTCTCTTCTCGTAAACAGTACCCTATACTCATCTAATTTTTATTCGTCAATTTTTGTAATAGCCGGATGGCAATAGTGATTCGGTGTTCTTTATAAAGTTTATTTAATAATTTTATTGCCGGCTTAGACCGACATCACCATTTCCTTTTCCGCTCAATTGTTGTCGCAACTGTACTACTTTCGAGGAATTTGACAGTTAGTTGACACATTTTTACCGCCCTTTGAGAATTTTGCTTTTCCGTAAGTACCTCAACACACCGGCCCCAAATCGTCGGAGATGAATGAGTCTCCAGAATCCACCACTCCTGTGAGCCAGAAACAGGGTTCTGATGAAGCCAGTGCCAATAAAAAAATTGCAAGGAGACCAGTTGCCTGCAAGTCCTGTCATTCTCTCAAGGTGAAATGCACCCCTGCCGACGAAAGTAATCCTGGAGGTCCATGCATCCGTTGTTTGAACGCTCGAAGGGTATGCGAGATCGATTTGAATCAGCCGAGGAAGCGCCGTAGAAAAGCCGAGATCGAGGAAGAGAGAGAAGCAAAGCAAAAAAGCGAAGAAGCCAGATCCCAAACCCCTGTGAAACAATCCAACGGTACGGCCCCCCTTTCCAAAGAAGACACCATCAAAGATTTAACCGAACAAGTCAAGAGATTAAAAGAGCAGCTCCACCAACAAAATCGTGCTCAAAAGCCGAAGAGCTGGACTGAATCGCCAATGTCCGAGGCCGGCGGGGCGTTTGTTTCCAAGTCTGACTTGGAAGACGAACTCCACGCTCTATCTGATAACGGCGCAGACTCGTTCGCTGCTTTGACGGCAGAATTAAAGAAGGCTGCAAGTAATCGATACGATTTCATTGCTATCAATCGATATCCGATCGACTTGATAAGCAAGAAGATATTGACGTTGGAGAAGGCGGAGGAGAGACTAAAAATGTACCAGAACTTCATCTACGAGAAATTCCCCTATGTTGAAATCCCCAAGGATGTCACTGCAGCAGAGCTTTCAAAGACTCAGCCATTCCTTTTCAACGCCGTCATGGCCGTGGCCAACATTATCCACCCCGAGGCGAGCGACTTCCAGTCCCAGATCATCGACACCGAAGCTACGAGAGCTATTTGCACGGAGGTTTTCGTTGCCGGAACAAAGAATGAAGAATTGTTGAAGGCAGTTTTGCTTCTTTGCTTGTGGTACAACACACCGGAACTCTTCAGACAACGGCGGTACCAGCTTCTTAATTCTGTCGCCATCTGTATGATCCATGACCTCGGTATCGTAGCCCGGTGCACCTACTTCTACAGTGGAGAGCTGAAATTCAAACTCGCTCCAAAAACAGAAACCACTATAGAACAGAGAAGGATGGTTCTCATGCTCTATGTGTCCACCATCACAATCTGTCTCATTCTCAGGAGGTCGATATATGTCAAATGGACCCCATATATCCAGGACTGTTGTGTGTTCCTTGAGAATAGCGATGATGAAAAGTTGGTTGAATTGGCAGTGTTTGCCAGGTTAAACTTCCAGTTGGAAAGGATTCACAGCATGATCCACTCTCCTGATATGTCTTTTGAATCGAGCTCTACTAATGAGTATCTTATTCGAGAACTTCAAAAAAACCTCAACACAATAAAGGACACTATTTGTCCTGATAATCATTCCTTGATGGCATATTATTATTCCGTTGAGGCATATTTGCATGAGCCAGTGCTTAGTCAAGTTTTGGAAAGCGTCAAGGACGACAAAAATGTTTCGTTAAGCGAAACCTCGATCAGAGCCATTGTCAAATGTACTACCTCCTGTTTAAAGGCATTAACCGAATTTATAACGATTGGAGCCAAGCAAATTGCTATTGTCCCATTGATTTACATTGCCCGGGTCATCTATACTGGCGGTATGCTTTTACGTCTACGTTATCTCATTCTTTCTCTTCCATCCCATATCGAGAAGGATTTGGTGCCTAGAAGCGTCATTACGGTGATTCAGGATTTGAACAACGTCATGATGGAAGTTTCCAGGACGAATCCAAATAACTACTCGGTGAAGAAAACGTCGTTGATGTTCCAATTGTTCATTCAAACCTATTCGACCCAGGTCCAACAGTTGTTGAATCGGGAAGGTGACACACCAGATAATTTCAAGCCAGTTCAAAAGCAGTTCCTGAAAAAGGCAGGCCTTCTTGCGGAGCAGGACAATTTGCGGCAGCCTGTGCCTCTTGATATTCTTTCCTACGCTGCTGCTTTCAGAAAAGAAAGCCAGAACAAGGAAAAGACTTCTTTGCTTGGAACAGATGATGGCAAGATGTTGTCATTCAGTACGACCGACTACGTTCGTCACAAGCTTGATAATGTGGTTTCGGAAGGAACTGACAGAGCTGGAGTTGACAGTAAGCAAGACAACAGTCCATCAGCTCAAAAAAGTGAAACTCCTCAGCCCACGAGAATTCCCTACGCCACGCCGACGTCCAACGGTATGAATGGCGTTAATCCTCCTGTGATGCCCGTGAGACAAATCCCCCCACCGCCAATAATGAATCCTCCTTCAAACTACATTCCTAATGCTGCACCGCAGCCACCCCTTGTACCACCACCTATAGCGCAAGCACATCCTCCGATCAATATTCCGACGGATCTTGGGTACACCTCAGCTTCCAACTTCAGTAACCCAATGCCGTACGAAAATATGAACACTAGTGAACTGGTTGACGTATGGGACATTGGCGAAGAATTTTGGTCGGATATTCTTAATCCAACTGCTAATAATTTTAATCTAGAAAACAAGCGGAACACCGCTATGACTGAAGATATATTCTACATGAGGTCATGACCTTCTAATAAACTGACGCTTAACGATCTAGTAAATCTTATTCTTTCGCACCTCGAGCTCGATATGGGCCGACGTAATCCCGACTATTTTGGCTTTTCAGATGTTCTCAGGGTAGTTGCAGGCTTGCTTTTATTGAATTGCCTTCTCTCCTACTGGTTCACGTCGTCGACCACCTGGAATTACGATGGGAAGTGGATCGATCTGAGGTATATCAAATTCAGATTCTTGGGAAGTCCGATCAACTTAACGATCGAGGAATTGTCCGCCTACAACGGGTCCGACTCTTCCTTGCCGATATACTTGGCTATTAACGGTAGCGTCTACGATGTGAGTAGCTCCAGGTCTATTTATGGACCAAAAGGGTCCTATTCGGTATTTGCAGGCAAAGACTGCTCGAGGGCTTTCGTCACTGGCTGCTTCCACAAGCCCGACGAACTCACCCACGACTTGAGAGGACTCAAGCCCGAAGATATCACCGCTGAACTAGGGAAGTGGTCGAGGTTTTTCCAGAATCATCATAAGTATTGGAATGTTGGTTCTGTTGAACTTCCGCCAGTTACAGGGGACGAGCCGACTGCCTGTGAGCATATCAGGTACCCGGGAAAACGGGGGTAGTCTATAGAATATTGTATATATAACCTAAAAACCATGGTCATGTTGAGCTTGCGTAATAGTCAAACTCTTTTGCAAGACTTCAAGCAAGTCAGCCTTTTCTTCCATCCCTATACTGATTCTGATCAAGTTTCTGTCTACGTCGAATTCCTCGACCTCGTCCAACTCCAGGTAGTGGGCCAATATAGTGTAAGGGCATGCTAATGTGAAGTTGGTACCTAAAGATGGACCTTTGTATAAGTTGACAGAATTGAAAAAGCAAACAGCATCTTCTGGGTCATGAAATAAGAACGATACCAACCCACCGTAGCCCCCATCGGGATTTTTGATCTCGTCGTAATATTTCTTGGACTCCGACAACGATGGGTAGTATACTTTGGAAATCAAAGGAGACTTTTCCAATAAATCAACGGCAGCGATAGCAGTTTCGTTGATCTTTGCTGATCTCTCAGGGAAATCACGCGAGTTTCTCTCCAACACCAATGCGTCAACTGCCCAGAAGACATCTTCGTAGTCCTGGTTGAAGAATGTTTTAAGTCTATCGTAGAATGGAGATTGAGAGTTCAAAATCAAAGAACCACTCATGACATTAGAATCACCAGAGAAGATTTTGGTCAATGACGACACCACGATATCTGCATATGGCAAAACGTGGATGTTAAGAAAGTTTCCCACGGTCTCGTCCACCACAATGGCGAACTTGAACTTGTCTGCTAATTTTCTGAGTTTCTTCAAGTTTGGGGTTTTGAGCAACGGGTTCGATGGGCACTCGCAGAACAAGGCCATTATATCAATCTCGCCGGACTCGAGCTTCTGCTCCAACTCCTCAAGACTTTGGTCGTCTCCCATACCGAGAAAGTGCACACCTGGGCCAAATTTCTTCAATATATTAAGGGTGTCAACGTATGGGAACCCAAAGCAAACGGACTTCTTGGGTGGGCAAATGTTCAACAAGGCCCTATGAGCATTGAAAATCGATGTCATACCGGTAGAATATAAGTAAACGTCATTCTCGTTGACATGAGTTCCTCTCTCGGTATCGTCTTTAAGACCAAACCCATCATTACTGACCTTACCGGCAATTCTTCTGCGGAGAGCAGTTTTGGCCTGGCTGGCAAACTTGAGATCCAACACTCTACCGAACTTTTGGTCGATATAGACGTTGGACTCTAAAGCCAACTCTTCTTGGTTCGCTCTCTTCAATTGGATACTTGGCGATCTTGCTTGGATTCTTTTGGCTTGGATCTCCAGCTTGCTGCTGCCCAACTTGGTCTCGTTGTTTCTCTCCAACTGGTCCTGGTCCATGTCTTTTTCAAAAAGCTCGACCAACAAATATTCCCCTACTCTGGAACTAATACCTTCTCCGGAATGCTGCCAGTAGTTCTTAGCAAGACTGAACTCCTTGTGGGGGAAGAATACTGCGACCACATCAGTGGAGACAATGGTGGACTCTTCCTCCTTGGTTCTGGGGCCTCTAGTGGAAAGTTGTAACAATCTGATAGCTGGTCTGTTCTGGCTCTTATCTTTGATGAAATCTCTACACCTTCTGGCGATATTGTAGGATGGGAACAACATGCATCTCTCGCCCGGTCTACCGTACTTTTGTTCGATATTTCTTGCCAAAGTTTGAATAGCGGAGTGGATGTAAAACCTCGGGTAGCCCGAGTTCATCTTACTCACAACCCAGTCCTGGCCTTCTTCGTAGCCCACAGTGGCCTCCCATGTGGGAAGCGACACGGAAACAGCATGGTATGTGTTATTAGGAATAGTATCTCCTATCTGGTTGGACGGAGGTTCTTTTATCATAATGAACAAGAGTCAGATCTGTTAGTCATTTTATCGCGAGCTGAAAATTTTTGGTGTAGATTCTCCTATGTGGTTTTCTATTAACAGTAATACATAGCAGATAGCAATGTGAACATGATTTGTGCTCTTGCTATTAATTAAGTTATATCAAGACCGGATGCAATTTACTGCTCCTTCTTGTAATCTTTTGACGTCTGGTTTTGAGAGCGTGCCATTTGCTGGAGCGGCAGCAGCTGGAGCGGCACGGTTGTGCTGCATGTGTGATTGGACCAAGTGACCGGCTGCGAGAGCCGAACAAAGCGAAAGCTCGGCCGACAACACAATCGATGCGACTATACGTGCCAATTGTCTAGCATTTTCTCCAGGATTCGTTGGATGAGGTCCTCTCACTCCCAACAATTCCAACATGGCCCCTTGAGGTTCCAATATAGTACCACCACCAATAGTACCCACTTCGATAGAAGGCATGGAAACAGAAATTTGTAAGTCACCATTCACCTCTTTCATCAATGTAATACAGTTAGATGATTCGACATTTTGAGCTGGATCTTGACCACAAGCCAAGAAAACAGCAGTAACCAAGTTGGCGGCTTGAGCGTTAAAACCACCAATGGAGCCAGCCAATGCTGATCCAACCAAATTTTTATCGATGTTTAATTCAACGAGTGCCTTAACATCAGACTTTAAAACCTTGGTGACAATCTCAGCAGGAATTCTGGCTTCGGCAACAACAGACTTACCTCTGCCTTCGATCCAGTTGATAGCAGCTGGCTTCTTATCAGTACAATAATTACCAGACACGGAAATGACTTCCATATCCTCCCATCCACATTCTTCGACCATGAACTTGAGACAGTGTTCAACACCTTTCGAAATCATGTTCATACCCATAGCATCACCGGTGGTGGTCCTAAAACGAATAAATAACAAGGTTCCAGCTAAAGCAGTTTGAATATGTTGTAAACGAGCAAACCTAGAAGTAGAGTTGAAAGCTTTTTTGATGATTTTTTGACCTTCCTCGGAGTCGAGCCAGATCTTGGCTGCACCAGCTCTTGTCAAAGATGGGAACGACACACAAGGACCTCTGGTCATACCGTCTTGGGTCAAGACAGTTTGCACACCTCCACCGGCATTGATGGCTTTACAACCACGCATGGCAGAGGCAACAAGACAACCTTCAGTAGTAGCCATAGGGATATGGTATGGCTTTCCGTCGATGATCAACGGACCAGCGATACCAACAGGAATAGGCATATATCCAATAACGTTTTCACAACAAGCGCCGAAAACACGGTTGTAGTCGTAGTGTTCAAATGGCAATTTTTTGGAGTCAAGGACTGGAGCTCCAGCAATATTGCTGATGGCTTTACGACGAACCTCGACGGCTCTTCTGTTGTCGGACAATTGCTTCTCCAATGCATACAATGGCAACTTACCGGCAACAACTAATGAAGACACCTCGTTGTTGTTCAACTCTTTGACTTTTCCATCTTTCAAATACTTTACACATTCGTCCAAAGGCTTGATAGTTTTGGTAGCTCTGATTTCCAATCCAACATCTTCACTGGCAGACGTATCTTCTGTGTCGCTTCCGATGTTCACACTATCCTTGCTTTCAATATCCCTAGAAATCTTGCTTGGCTTTGATCTTTTGGTGTGAAGATCAGTATTCGACATTTGGGTTTGAAGCAAGTGACGAGTGGTGGATACATGGTGACGAGAAGCGTTGAGAAAGTAGGCGTTGATGCAAATGGAAACAGTGAACCCGAACAAAATCAACTTGGAGAGAATGCTGTCTCTGATGGCAGAACTAATAAAGCCAAAAGCACCGGCGACAAAATCTTCAGCCCTCACCACAAATCCAAGAGGGACGTACAGTCTTGGTTGGATGACGGTGACAAGAGTTCCCTTTTTGCTGATGTCAATATGTTTAGCAGCAGACCGAGTCAAGATGAAAATGTTTGAAGCAGTCAATTTGTCACTGGCGGCGTCGAATAACCACGAGCTTCCGAACCAGAAGGCGTGGAAACCGAAGAATCCAGCAACCATGGCAAACTTGAAGGAAAGAATCGAGGTGTTCTTGAAGTCAAAGAGTGGTTCAGCCTTTTTCACCACGGTGGTGGCAGAAGTAGCGACATTATTGGCAATCCAAGAAGAAATGCCGTCCTCTTCCAAGGCCCTCTTCAAGTTTTCGGTTCTGCGAGCCCTGTTGATCTCGACTTTCAAGGCCAAGATAGCAGAGAAGAACGTGTAGACCATGAGTAAATCGTAGGTTAAGATCAAAACTGCCAACACCGAGAAGTTTCTCAAGCCCTCCAAGTGCTTGGCGTAAACGCTGATGAAGATCAACGGAGCCACTACCGTGAAGTGGTCTCTCAAGAAGCTGACATGGTGAGCAGAAATGGCGTTGGAAACAATGGTCTTGACGTCCAAATCGGTGGAGGATTGTTTCAGAACGTAGGTTGCAATGGAGACCTTGTGCTTAAATCCGATGATGGCCACCAAGAAGGGGATTCCCTCAGTCATGCTGATCAATGGCACTTTGATATTCAAGAAATGAGTGGTGGTAACCAATGCAAACAAGAATGCAAAAGTGGATGAGGTCAAAGTCGAGAACGCCAACCAGAAATTGGAGCCGGCTTGCTTCATCTCGAAGAACACGCCAATGAGCGTCCGGAACATGGCAAGGTACGCGACCAAGATGAGTACCACGTCGAAGTTTTCGGCTCCTTTGATCAAAGACTGGATTCTGGTGCTAGCGTAACGAGCGTACTCGTACACATGGCTGAGTCTGGTGTGGCTTCTGATTTTCCAGGTGATCCCGTTGTACGACAACCCGTCCAAGGACTTGATGGTCAGGTCGACCTCGTCCGGGCTGAGAATAAACAATCTTTCGTTTGGGGTTACGCCGGGAAAAGAATTTTCCACCTCTGGCAAATCCTGGTTGTGGAATCTGCTGAATCTCAAGGGCAAGATGCTGACTTTGGATGCGTCGGTGAACTCCTCGGGCGAGTCCACCTTGATCCAGTCTTTGAAGTCTTTGGATCCCGGCGGGTGGTAGTAGGTGACGGAGGCATTGGAGCTGAATAGCGTTTGGGGCACATATTCGTCCACGACCGCCAAATACGCCACGGAAGCGAGGAGCGCCCCCACTATGATGACATGGATCGGGCGGTTGGCCGAGAGCCGGGCCAACGAACAAGTAGCCTTGTTAATAAAGGACATTTGTAATCTGGAGTTAGCAGAGTAATGAGATACAGGCCGCTGGAAGTGCAAATTAGGCCAAATTTCGGCGGCGGTCTGATCGGGGGCCAGGGGCTTGCCAGGAACTGGCGCCGCGCTATACATACATGTCCAACTTAGTCAAGAACGAATGAGATGGGTAACGTTCGTTTAACAAAATCGCGTAAACGACGTAAAAATTCTACCTAGATGAGATTCAATTATGCCTACTGTGCTATTAAACTTTTGTTATTAACCTAATTCGTCGAGCGATACACTGTCTATTTACTTGAGAGACACCAATTTGATGTCAAATTGTAATTCGGAGTTGGAGGGAATGCCTGGCAAAGCTTGAGAGCCGTAGCCCATCTTTGCTGGGATGATCACTCTTCTCTCGCCGCCGACAGCCATACCGGCGACACCCAAGTCGAAGCCCTTGATGCACTCGCCCTTGCCCAAGTTGAAGGAAAATGGCTTGCCGTTGGTGTTCTTGTCAAACACCTTTCCGCTCTTCAATTTTCCAATGTATCTGATACTGACCTTGTTACCAGACTTGGCGGTCTTACCGGTACCGACCTTTCTGTCTTCGGTGACAACACCGCCCAACAAGGTCTTGGTGGCGAACTTCTTGTCGGCCTTCTCTTCCTTCTTGTCCTCCTTCTTTTCTTTCTTGTCCTTCTTCTCCTTCTTAGCGTCCTTCTTCTCGTCCTTGGTGAAGTCGGAGCCCGATGGGCCCTGTTCTAATTGCTCGCTGAACTGAACACCCTTCTTCTCCTTCTTGTTCTTCTTGGACTTCTTGGTCTCCTTGGGCTCCTCCTCCTGGGCGTCGTCGTGAGATCTCTTCTTCTTTTGCTCTTCTTCGACCAACTCCTCGATCTTGTTCTCGATGTCGGAAGCGTCTTCCAAGTCGTCCAAGTCGTATTGCTCGGCAAGCTCATCCTCATCGGGAGTCAAGTCGTAGTCGTCCTCGTCGTAGTCTTCGTCGTCCTCTTCGGAGTCTTCGTCGTCAGGGTGGTCGACGTAGTTACCGGTCAAGTGGATTGGGTAAGATCCAGTGACAATAAAGTACACTTCCTCATCGGGCTGGATAGTGATGTCAATGGTCTGTTGGTACTGGATCTTTGGGGACAAGGTACAGATGACGAACTCTTCGGTGTCGTCGTCGTCGAATTCTTCCTCATCACCAGATTCAAGGTCATCGTCCTCTTCTTCCGATTCCTCATCTTCCTGTTCCTTCTTGGCGGCCTTGGACTTCTTGGACTTGGGCTTTTCCTCTTCTTCCTCGGACTCCTCGTCCAACTCGTCTTCGTCATCCTCGGCCTCTTCGGCTTCTTCCTCGCTGTCGTAGTCGTCAATGAGAGGGACTCTTCTCTTTAACAATCTCAAAGTAGAAGGTTTGTCATCCTCATCAACAGCTTCCGGGTCAACAGCAGCCAAAGTCAATCTGACAGTGCTTGGGAACTCGTCCTCGATGACTGGAGAAGGCTGGAATGGCTGAAGGTTCAAATTATAAGTAGCAATTGGGAGTAAGCTAGACATATTGAATAAAAAATCTACGAGATGAGCTCAATTTTTAAAATGATGGTCGTGCGTGCATGGGGTCTACTACAATAAATTACATTGGATTGTTACGTTGGATGTATTAAATATACAAAAAGAAAATGATAATACCACTCCTTAAAATTTCATAATTATAGACAAAGACCGATTAAAATTAGAATTTTAACAAGTGAGGTTTATCACCGTTCTTTAATGAGAAGGAAGAGGACAAGTATTGCTTCAATAATGGGGTCTTCTTGATTTCGGCTAATAAAGCAGCGTCAACGGTCTTTTGGTCGGCAACTCTCTCAGCTTTGATTTCTTTCTTTGGTTGAGCTTCGTTGAAGAATTCGGCTTCGGATTTCTTAGCGGCTCTAGTAACTTTTTCTCTGGCAAAGTATTCGGTGTTGAACTTAGAAACGTCAACGGAGCCAACGCTAACCTGGGTGGAGGTAGCAATGACGTAACGAGCGTTGACTCTTCTTAATGGGACACCGTTGACCTTGAAAGGACCGGAGACCAACAAAGTGTTGTCTTCCAAAGACTTGAGGTACACAACTCTCTTACCTCTGAATCTACCAGCCAACAAGATCAAGACAGTACCTGGGACCAAAGAAGCACGTAACTTTTGAGGACGAGCGGTCTTTCTGGTTTGCTTTGGGACTTGAACGTCTTCAGCTTGGTACCATTTAGGAGCCTATATTGTTAGTAAAAAGTTGGAAAGGTGCTTATCCAGGCTGGGCTCGTTGGTGCTTGATGTCTTGTGAATGAATGCCATATACCTGTTCTTTTCCGATTTTTCATGGTATAATGGTCAAGTGAATCATCAAAGAATTCTTCGTCAAAACTCCATTTCGTGCCTTTTCTCTTCGAGACAACTTCATTCACATCATGTACCGTCGACTCCAACTGGCTTGTGCTTCAGCAATAGATAATTTAAAACATACGGATTGAGCCATCTTTAATTAATGATATAATTGAAGAAAAATTTTAGTACTATGAATTTCTCAGTAACTGAAAAAACCCGAGAAAATTACACAAAACCCGGTAGTGTACGAAACCTATTTACTAGTAAAAAAGATGAGAAACAGTCACAACCCTCATGTGACTGTCCGATCGCAAAACCTCGCTCAGTCCCTAGTGGCTATCTAGGTTACATATTTCCTAATTCGGGTTTATCATTTATTCAATGTTACAAAATACATTAGGTGCTAAGATACTTAATGTTGACCTTAATAGATCCAGCGGTACCAGTGTAGACAATTTCATCATGCTTATCGACAACGTCTGATAACAAAATCTCGTATCTGTCGATTTCCACCTTCTTACCAAACGTATGGTGCTCTCTCAATGACAATACTATATAAGAATCTGGGGCAGCTTTGAACGGAACGCTTTCGCTCCAGCTGTACTCACCAGTGCTCTTATTGCGCTTGGTGGCCCTAGTTCTCAAAAATGCCTTTTCCCTGGTTACGGTCTTCAATGTGGCCTTAACCTCAAGGTTATTGTCTGGGTAGCCCTCTGCGCTGATAACCGTTAATCTACCAGCAATTGCATCGGCTCCCAACACACTTGAACCGAAACTAGTGTCACCACTATCGGCAGCACTGAGCTGACTGACGTTTCTTTGGTGTCCAAATGGTTTTTGAGGTGCAGGCAACGATTCATTGTGAATGTTTGGAAGGGCTCCGATAACTGGTGGTGGGGCGCCTGGCTGCGAACCTGATCTCAAAGATTGCAAGTCGTTGGCATACTGAGAGCCAGATGCGTCTCCACTCTTCTTACTTTGGTTCTCGCCTTGTTCTTTTGCGACTTCTTTCTCTTCTTTGGTTAACTCAGCTCCATTTTCATCGGTAGAAACAGCAGTAGAATCGGCAGTGGTGTCAGCATCATGAGACACCAGCTCAGCGATAGTGTCTGAGTCTTCACCTTCCTGGTGCTTACCGTTCTTTTTTCTTTTTCTGTTACCCAAGCCTTTGAAGAAGCTAGTACCCTTGGTCAATCCATCGGATGCAATACCAACACCACCCCCGACGACATCCTTACCGACGTTTCCAACCGATCCGATGGCCTTGACTGGAGCTCCAGCAACGGAAGACAAGTCAATTGGCAAACCAGTAGGGGAGTCAAGTTTAGGTCTAACGTACTCGGGGCTGAAGACGGCTCTCAAGTACACAGTACCTTTTGTGTCGAGCTTGACGGTGAATGGAGTAGACTCGTGAGGCGCGAGACCAGACAAGTCAAGGTTCACTCTACCCAAAAGCTCCCGGTCATGAGTTAAATCCCAATCGTACACATCCAACAACAATACTTGTCTGGATCTGGACAAAATTGGGAATTCGACTTCTTCGTTCCAAACGGGGTCCAAAGTCTTTCTCTTTTTATCGGTCTTGAAAATCTCAACACCATCAAGTTTAATGACGGCGAATGGATCAGACTTACCGTTAGAGTCAACAGAGTTGATACCTTCAGCCTTCAAGATCTCCAATCTGACATGACCAACGTCCAAAACAGTGTCCAAGGGGTTCAATTTAACAGGAGATGGAATGAAGTCAAGTTGGACCTTGATGATGTTCTTTTCGCCTATCTTAATGTCAAGAGGCTTGTGGTAAGATTTCTTCAAGATGTCAATAGTACTGAATGTCTTTTCTATGAGCACATCTTTTTCACCACGAACCTCAAGCTTCTTGGCTACTCTGAAGATCAATTTAGAGTTAGGTAAATCTCTAACGAAAGCTTCAGCCTTAGAAACATAGTTGAAGGCTCTTGTCTCGTTCTTTGGAGTCACACCAGAAGGTAAGGCAAGGTCATCAAACAAGGTTTGAACATACAACTCAGTCTTTTCCAATCTACCCTGTAAGATGTCAACTTTGATAACACCGGCTCTATATTTGACAGACTCGTCAAGAGACAATTCAATCCGCTCAGGGTCAGGAACGTCTTCCTCTTCAACATCAATCCATTCATATTGGTCTGGGTGTTCTTTGAAGAGTTGCTCATCTTTCTGTTTCTTTTCGATCTTCTTCTCCTCTTTACTTTGCAAGTACTTGTGGTACTCTGCAGAGTGAAGTTTTTGAGCGTGGGTGAGCGTTGGAAGAGTAGGGATAAACGAAACCGAATAGGTCAAGTCTCCGTGGTTTTCCTTGCTGAATAACACAGGCTGTTCAATAGTTTCCTGGCTACCATCGTACGCAAGATATTCACCCTTTTCGTTACGTCTAATGAATTCGTTGACGTGAATGGCACAAGATCCAAGGGATCTGTCGGTGTCTTCTGGTTCGGCATCCATTATTTCCAAGAGCAAATGTTGATGGGCATTGTCGACAGGGAAAAAGAAAACGGAATCGAAAACAGGATTGCACGATTCGGCAATCGTAACAGTCTTTGCTCTCAATTTTCCGTTTGCCAAAACTCTGACGTAAGGGTCGACTTCCCCAACAGACTCGAGGTTCTTCAAGTTCTTGGCCAGTCTCAAATGCAATCTGATACCACCAATTGGGGCATTGAAATGAGATCCGACTTCACTGCTCTCACTGAGAGCCAAAGCCTTCCAACCAGCAGTGATTTTAATTCTTGGAGATGGGCCATTTGGAGTAATAGGCTTGGTGGTGAGCCATTCGTGACCTCTAGAAGTCTCAAAAATGATATCTTGCAAGTTGGATTCCAACTTGGCCACCACATCGTCGTTAGCTGAGTCCTTGATAAAAACAAGAACTCTGGTGTCCGATTGTTGGGTGATCAAAGACTCGAAACTTTCATTCCATGTTGGTTCATTAGTTTTTCTTAATCTACGACAAGTTTTCTTCAAGTCGTTATTGATGTAGACCTCTGCATAAGGATTCAAAATACCCACAACAGACTTGTCCAAGTCGAGATCAAGGGCAGCGTGTAAAGTGAGTTTCAAAATACCAACTTCTGAATCAATGTTGTCTTCCTTGGTACCGTCATCCAACACCAATGGGGGCAATGATGGACTGTATTTGAGGTCAAACTCGATCTTACCAACAGCCTTACCACTTTCAACAATATTCTTGACGATACCAGTTTGGGTATCTTTTTGCAACAAGTCGGCCAAAGGAATCTGGACGGCACCAATCAACTGATCGTTCATTTGATCCTCCAACAAGTGGTAGATGTTCAAGTTCAACAAGTTGCCTTCCAACTTGTTGACCAAAATGAGTTTCTCTTCCAAGAATATTGGGTCATTAGTGGCCTTCTTGACCTTTGTTTTCTCATCCACAGCGGGGTTGCCGGTAATAGACAATTGCACGTATGGATTGATGCTGTTAGCTTTGGTGTCCGAGCTGGTCTTCAACTTGGTACACCGTCTCACGTTAACAATAAGAACACCATTGGAGTCGTTCGATTGTTGGGCAATAATCTCTTCAACGTCGACGTCCAAAGAATTTGGCGCATACAACATTGGTCTCAAGTTGGCATGGATCAAACTGTTCACGAACTTCGACAATCCAGGAATGAAGGACATGATATCAAGACCCAAGGTGTCACCACCAACAGGCTTCAAGGCGTAATCAATGGTTGGGGGTTCCAAGAATTGAACGCTGACCATCTTAACGTGAGGGAAGTTGGGAGAGAGCTTGAACTTGATGTTGATTCTACCTGTGAGAGCCATGTTTTCCACCAAGATTGGTAACGACTTGGAGATGAAGGCCTTACCAACAGTGACGCCTAAAGCAACTTTAGGGTTGATTTTCTTGACGATTTCGTTCTTGGTCATGTCATCGGTATCGTTTGGAGCGAAAGAGAAAGCCCAGTCCATTTCGATGTGGTCGTCACCTTTCTTGGGGTAGGACTTGACGCTTTCTATTCTTGGGGCCTTGGAGCCCAAAGTAAATTCGTCCAAGGAGATTTTTTCAATACCGAAGCCGGGTGCCTGGTCTTTCAAGATGTCATTGGCAATGAACAACACCTGTTCCGATAAGGCAGGCATGTAAATGACCCAGAATTTATCGAGGAACGAGTTTAACCACTTCATGCTTTCGAGCTCTTTCTCCAATTTGTTGACAGCATTGACTCTGATCATGTCGTCTCTGACATCACGGTTGAATCTTCTGAACTCCAATCTGTAGACCGAGTTGGTGAAGAGCAATACCATCACTAACGACAATATTCCGCCGCCCAATCTTGCTACGAGCCAACTGAAGAAACAAGTGCCGATCATTAGCGAGCAATTCCACCACCAGTCACCGTAGAAATGGTCGAGAACGTACGACTCGACCTCTCTCAACACCTTGAACGCCTTGGACTTGTCGGTGGAGGCTGGCGAGCCCCAATTACCCACATCTCTCCAACTGAAAGTGGTATTCTGTCTCATACTGACCTTTTTCTTGGGAGGCTTTTCAATTCCGTCCTTGGGCGGTCTGTTTTTAGCGGTCCCGTCCACCGGCGGTTTGGACGAGCCGATCTCCTCATTTGCCTTCTTGTTGTGCTTGTCAACCTCGCCGGTATTGACGTCTTGTCCGTTGGATTTATCCTTGCGCTAAAAGTTAGTGAGCGGTTCAAAATTGGACCAATTGATGTTATATTTCGGGAATATCCGCCATTGGTTCATCGACCATTACATACTTGATCCATTAGAGATGTGTCCAAAGGAACTGTCAGGAATCAGGAAAAACAAAAGGAGCAATAAAGATGTTCCCAAGCCGCACAGATGCCTGAAATTTCAGGGCAAAAAGTTCCTAGTTTCACTGGTAAAATTACATAAGCTTTTAGATTATGGACGATCTACACCGTTACAACGCTTACGGTGGTCGTAGATGGGTGGTGTAGACGAGGGAAACTATTCCCCTTGTGAAAAACGACCCTGAATTTCCGTAACACGGCCTGCATTAACCGATCGATTGTTCTCAGCAGGGACTTTAAAGTTTGCTTGACAAGTAACCACCATGATGTAATACAACGAAATAGTACAAGATAGTATATATTGATAAAAATACAAGGGTTAATATTCTTTCTTTATTAACGAAGTATGTATTTATGACATAAAAAGACTTAAACAGATTCCAAGACAACGTCCTTGAAACCCTTAGAAACCTTCTTACCTTTTTCTTCGGTGGAACCTTCACCGTGCAAGGCCAACAAAGCACCCAAGTCGAACTTTGGTTGCTTCAACAACTTGACTTTTCTGATGTGAACGTTTTGTAATGGGTAGATAGTTTGGGTAGATTTTTCAATTTCTCTGCCAATAACTTCTGGGATCAACTTGGAAACTAATTGAGCCAAGGTAACGTTAGACACTTCTCTTTGCATGATTTCGATCATCTTCTTTCTGATCTCTCTCAACTTAGAAGATTGAGCGTAGGTGGTCTTCTTGATTTGGTTTTGTTGTCTCTTGGTGAAGGCAATAGCGAAAACTCTCAAGACGTAGTCATCAGAGGTCTTGACAGTGACGTTAGCTTCAACCAAAGATTGCCACTTTCTAACCAAAGATCTAACCTTGTCAGAAGTGAAGTTCAAACCGTGGAAGTTAGTCAACAAGTTCTTACCTTGAACTTCATCGACTCTCAATTTGACGTTTCTGTAAGAGTGGTCTTCAGAACCTTGCAAGTCAGCCAAGGAGACTTCGACAACTCTACCCTTGAGACCATCGGCGGCGTTCTTTAAACCGGTAGACTTGTTGATCAAAGTCTTACCAACATTTCTGTTTTCGAAAGTGGAAGGAGCTTTGATGTCAAACCAGTCTTTTCTGGTGAAAGGGTCGACGACCTTTTTCTTCAATCCCTTCTTTCCTTTGGACAATCTCTTGTTTTTACCAACAACCATGATTTCTAAAAACTAAGTCAATAAAAAGATGATAATTTTTCACTGAATTTTTTTTCTCTATCGCAGTGAGAAGATTTTTGGATTTTGGGAGTGCATATTATTCTGGTTGTGAGAAATTAGGTAATGGGAGAGAATATTTGTGACCGTCAAGTATCGGGCGCGTGCGCGGCTCCGGGGCCGCAGCCCTCGAATCTATCACTAAACTTTAATAATTGGTGTACGGATCTTACATACTACAATGCGACTGAAATATAATGTAAACAAATCAACCGATAACCTATTAATATGGAGGAAGACGATAACGATCAAAACAACCAGTATGTGTCCAATTTTGTGTGTCAAGCGTGGTACTAACAAGCGGCAGAGTTGCTTTGAAAATTGGGCTCATTGGCGACTCCCAAATCGGCAAAACCTCTCTCATGGTCAAATATGTGGAAGGAACGTTTGACGACGACTACATTCAGACCCTCGGGGTCAACTTTATGGATAAGAAAATACGAATCCGAAACACCATCATCACCTTCTCCATCTGGGACTTGGGAGGCCAGAAGGAATTCATAAATATGCTACCATTGGTATCCAACGATGCCGTCGCCATACTATTCATGTTTGATTTGACGAGGAAGTCGACGTTGAACTCCATCAAGGAGTGGTACAGACAGGTCCGCGGGTTCAACAAGACGGCCATCCCGTTTTTGGTGGGGACAAAATACGACGAGTTCATTGACTTGCCGTACCTGGACCAGTTGGAGATCACCCAGCAGGCGAAAAAGTTCGCCGGCGCCATGAAGTCGCCCGTAGTGTTCTGCTCCACCAGCCACTCCATCAACGTGCAGAAGATCTTCAAGATAATCTTGTCCAAAGCGTTTGACTTGAAGTTGAACATTGACGAGATCACCAATATCGGGGAGCCCATTTTAATCTACAAATAGACCGCCGGGTCAGTATATAATGAATGTCATAATGAATCAATGGCCACATGTAAGAATTGTTGTTGAGCCCATGTCTGGCGGTCTCGCGGTCAATTTTCAAATCATGGCCGTCACCCAAAAAGACCTCCACGGCTGGCAATTCGTGCTTGATGGAACCAAGGACACCTCCAGGAAACCCACCCGCACCAGGGCCACTACACGAGATGACATTATCTTGAAACGAGATTCCGACGGCCTCCAAATTAGAGAAGGTGACACTATTCTGATCAATGAAGACAATAGCGATGACCCGCAATACGGCCTAGTGGTCTCGATCCAATTTGCAATTGATGTGTTCCTCAGTCTCCAGGTGCTCTGGTTTGTCCGGGCCGCAGACGTGGAGGACGGCCTCATAAAGGGCGAGGTTGACCCCAAAGAGTTGTTCCTCTCTTCCTACATCGAACAGATTAAAGTTCAAGATGTCATCGACAAGATTGTGGTCACTGGCCACACATCGAAGCTGAAGAACCCTGATCTACATTGCAAGCGGGCCACCACCATCGACGGAAAACGCATATCCAACGTATTCAATTACACCAAGGCCTTGGAGAAAATACGCCCCGACCCCAAAGACTTGGTCGACTACTTGGACCAATTGTTGGAGAAGAAACAAAAGACGCTGCCTGCCAAGCCTGCACCGCTGCTGTCCAAACCGTCTCCCAAAAAGGCCTCCAAGCCAGTTGAGAAACCAAAGGAAGACGCTGAGCTGGCTTCTTCCGACAATGACAAAAATGACGATAGCTCCCAAGATGAATATGATAATGAAACTGATGATGATGATGACGACGACGATGATGCCGCTTTGAAGTCGGACGAACTGGAAGAGGATGCTGAAGAGGATCTGGATTTCGAGGCCCCGAAGCCAAAGAGCCCCAGAAAACAGAAAGCGTCGCCCAAGAAGACCCCAAGAGGCTCTCCGAGGAAGACGCCGAAGAGATCCTCCCGTCTAAGCACTCCCAAAAAGAACCAGGATGCATCGTCCGATGACGATGATGGCTATTCGTCGCCCACACCCGTAAGGACTCCCCAAAAACGTGGTAGAAAACCCAACGGCGAGACACCAACGCCGAAACTCTTCAAGAGAAGGCACATTCGAAAAGCACACTTGATGGAATCTTTTGATTTCATGAACTCGCTCTTGGAGAATAAAAAGGCTTTGAAGCTTAGTGAGCTCCCCCGGCCTTCGTTGAAAGATCTCTCTCCACGTAAGGCCAAGCCCGTTGACTTGAATGAAATCGACACCAAGTCTTCGGCATTCCGTCAGGTCAAAGAAAAGCTCCACCACTCTATGAGACTCACCTCTTTGCCGTGTAGAGAGGATGAGTTCACTGCCTTGTTCATGAATTTGGAAAGCGCTATACGAGAGGAGGTTGGGTGCTGTTTGTATGTAAGTGGAACCCCTGGTATCGGTAAAACTGCCACCGTACGAGAAGTGATCGCTCAACTTAAGGAAATGAGGCAGACCAACGATATCAACGATTTTGACTTTGTTGAGATCAATGGGTTGAAGTTGATCAGTCCCGCATCTGCTTACGAATACTTATGGGAGCAGATCAGTGGTTTCGAGGTGGCGCCTTCGAATGCCGCTATGTTGCTCGAGACCTACTTTAAAGAAGAGGACATTAATAAGAAGCCGCTCGTTGTTTTGCTTGACGAGTTGGATCAAATTGCAACGAAAAGACAAAACGTCATGTACAACTTCCTTAATTGGCCAACTTACAATAACTCCAAGTTGATTGTCATAGCAGTTGCTAACACAATGGATCTACCTGAAAGAATCTTGACCAATAAAATCTCTTCGAGATTGGGTCTTAGGAGAATTCAATTCATCGGTTATACCTTTCAGCAGTTGGGGGCTATTATTGAGCATCGTTTGGATATGATAACGAGGCAAAATAAAAACCATGTGGAAATCAGTCCGGATGCTATCAGTTTTGCATCCAGAAAAGTCGCCAGTGTTAGTGGTGATGCACGTAGGGCGTTGACTATCTGCAGAAGAGCAGTTGAAATCGCCGAAGAAGATTTCCGTTCCCAGGAAAAGGACAAGGACGACAAGGACGAAGACAAGGACAAGAACAAGGAGGCCCAGGAGGATAATGACCAAAAAGTATTCCAGGTTCAAATTTCCCATATATCTAAAGCCATTAACGAGACAATCAACTCGCCTATTGTACAGTACTTATCCAGTTTGTCGTTCATTTCAAAACTAGTGTTGGCAGCGTTGTTATTGAGAGTCAGAAGAACAAGTAAGGCTGACCAAAGTTTAGGTGACGTTGTCGACGAAATGAAGCATTTGGTTACGATGAAAACTTCTGGAAACGTGTTCGATTCTAGCCACAACCCTACTGAGTTTTTTTACGGCTCCAAGGACAATCAAAACATCAGACCCCATGATTTCAGATACCAAATCTACGAATTATCTGAGAATGGAATAATCACTCAACAATACATCAAAACTGAAAGATACAGAATAATTACCCTCGACGTATCTGAAGAAGAGGTCCTTGCTGCTCTTAAGAAGGACAAAGATTTTGACTCTCTCATATAGTTCATAGTAATGGAATTTTGCAATCTCATCGCATCGCACAGCATTTTTCAATCATGTCCAGAATTGACGAAACAGAGTATGTGGAGGCTTCTGATGGTCAGAAGTCGTTGAGATTCGGTGACGACAAGCAGCAAGCCCGTTTCGAGCTTGGGGTCTGTATGGCTGTCTACAAATGGGAAGAATTAAATACCGCAGTCGATAACCTGTGGGGAGGCCCAAATTCTAATGATAAGAGAGACTGGATTTCGGGAATCGTCATCGAGTTGTTCGATGAGAAGACGGTGGACGTCCAGCTCATTGAAGAAACTTTATTATACGCTATGCTTGATGAATTCGAAACTCACGTCGATAACGATTCTGCTCTTGAGATTGCTAGTTTGGTCATGAAAATCTACAAACAAGTAGCACAGCAGGAGTATGCATTGGTTGAAGAGCTTTACAATAAATGGCAACTCAAGCAACAAAACAGACAAATTAATAAAGTTAAAGTCACCTCAGACCCAGAAAACCCAAGTTCTGACGAAGAAGATGACACTGAAAATCAAGACGATAATGACATGCAAATAGATGAACAACCAAAACACCAAGAGCCCGTTGTAGATGATGATGGGTTTACTTTGGTTCAAAGAAGACGTTAATGTACGATAATATTATAGAATTTTTAATTCATATTTATTGCAAAATATATGAAACTCAGCAAGATTATGGAGAGAATAATTTATTTGTAGTTACATGCTGATAGAGTTTCTAGGGGTTGCAGTTCTAGATCTATTCAAGGTATTCAATGAATGCAACGACGTCACTGAACTTCTTCTATCAAGATCTTGATTCTCAAATGCTGTGGTTAACGGAGGAGTACCTGCTCTATTATTTAAACCACCAAGTCTCATATCACTGATACGTCTCGCGAGCGATGCCGGCCGATCAGCTGAAGGAGACAGGTTCGTGTGGTTGACTGAATCACTGATTTTGTTGTTGATAGCACTGAAGAAGCTCACATTGTCTGCCTCAACTGTGAACAATCTGATATTGGTTTTGGCCCATTGGTTCACCACGGTTAAGGATTTTTCGAGTTCTAATATGTCACTTTCGCTCTCTAAAGAGGAACTATTATATGATTCGCCGCCCAAACCTGACCAAGAAGTGAATTTGCTGAATGAGGATAACGAAGTTGCTAAATTCTTAATGATCTTTCCAGCACCACCAGTGAATGCCAGAACAGTAACAATCGCATTGTAAATATCCCCGTAGAGCAAAGAGGTATACCATCCCAATGCAAGATGACTCCATGTAAACCGCAACGGAACAAACGGCGAAGTAGGAAGGAAATCAAAGTTGACCTCTTTGCGGTGTTCAGTTAGAATACGGTCGAAATCAATTTTCTCGATATGATTCACCAACTCCAAAGCATCAATACTTGTTCCTTTCTGCCCTGACCAAATCTCATTCAAGCAAAGTTTCAACTCTGGGATGATTATCGTAAGTATGATTCTTAAGGCATCAATGCCACCCCAGGTTTTACTAATGGGGGCTTCCATCGGATGCTTGTCCCTTGCTTTTTGTGACATACCTGTTGGCAACTTTGGCCTTAAGGAAATCTCGATTGACTCAATTTCTGATTCTTGTTCGATCTCCTCTTGATTTATGGAGAGAGCGGGACTTGAAGGATTAGAAAGCTCCTCGTCTATATAAAAAGCTGGTCGTGCTTCAGTGACAGGTGTTTGTATCGAGTTGATACTATTAGCAGAAGTAGATGTCTCGTCATTTGGCAGAATATCCTCTTCCCTCTTATCGCCATCTTCTATTGAGTTAAGCTGAAGTACTTTACCTCTGAAATACTCATTCTTTAACCCATAAATAGTATTCCAAGCTTGATCGTATATCTTCTCTCCTTTCAACAACGAAAAGAGAAGCATCCTGGAAGACTTTGGGTTTCTCAAAGAAGCCATACACACAGCTCTTATAATCAAAGCCAATAAATCAGCATGGAATGCTCGTTCCAATATGAATGTCTTCGAGGAGAACCTCACAATGAGGTTAGTTATCGATGAACATGCTAAGTACGATAATCCCCCACGAGGATTAAGATTAGTAAGTTTAAGCTGGGGATTATTAGTACCTTTGGAATCCACTTGTGAGACTGTCGGGATAATATTGTACAATGTTTCCACTAGTGTGGTGGTCAATAATGGAGTTAGGGTAATCTTTCCCGGTATATGAGTGCTCAAAGTTGTGCAAATCAGTATAACCAAAAAGTCACGGGCAGTGGTAGCCAGGGAGTTTCCTCTGTAGCTGGAAGGGAGCGAGTTGAGAAGTTCCTGGTTGATGGGCTGGAATAGACACTCGTTCATGTCAGTTTGGTGTGATAAATAGAGCATAAAGTATGCGGCAAGTCTGACCACATTTTTGTATTGGGGAGTGGAATGGTGTGTGGTGATGTAGAATAGAACAGATATATTTAGCTCCGCAAAGAACCTGTCTTGAATCACACGGACCATATTTTTGTTGCAATGAAGCAATTCCCAAATAAACATTATAATCTCCATAGTCCAGAGCGAAGATGAAGGGTTGACTTTGTAGTAGTTCAACGAGAACTTGGAACTCTCGGAGTTCTTCATGATGTTCATCGGTGATCTTAATGCATTAATCAAGCTTGAGGCCAAAAAAAGTAGCTCTGGTTCTTTATGCAATTTTCCAATATAGAGCCTTGTCAAGTTGTAGTACTTGTCTTGTGGAATATCCCACTTGTTTTTGGGAGGCAAGGGGTAGATGACCATTGCCAAGAGAAGCTGGACACAGTGTGTAATGTATAAGTGCCTGGAAACAGATGCAGAATGGTTTTGGTACTCTAATCTCGAGTCTTCCGGAGCGCTTCGAACAGCCCGACACAACACATTGATAAGAGAGCAAACAAGAGTCAAGAGTTGGGGTTTCGGTATGCTAGTCACAAGATAAGTGAGGAATGCAGATCCTTGAGACACAACTTGTGTTGGCAGCTGATAGAGGGTTTCGCCACAGAGGGTCAATATGAGTTTTATGATTTCGGTTCTGGTGGCCTCGACGACCAAATTGGGGTTCTGGTACTTAGCATTGACGCCGATTCCAGGCTCCCATACCGAAAGAGATTTAGTATTAAGCTTATTTGTTTCCGGGTTAAGCGTAAACCCATGCAAGAATAAAAGATCCACTAGAGCCTGGATAAGTTGCAACGCCAACGGTTCTTTCTCGGGAAAGTCCCCGGCGGAAGCAACCGGAGCCTTTATTGCGTATTTCACTGGGTCGTACGCAGCATAGAAGACCGATCTTTCCACCTCGGAATAGGTTTCTAGCTCTTGGATCAATGGTATCAATTTAGTCAAGAGTCTCACGTAGTTCAACGTTTTGATCTTGGAAAATTGTTTGGTGTCCGAAACACAATTGACGACCTGCTTGCTCACAAGGTATATCAACAGTAAAAAATTAGCAATATTCTGGTCTCTTATCGTTCGGAGATCGTGAATGGTTATCAACTCGAGAATATCAGCAGCGGAATCGGGGTCATCCCAAAACTTCAGCCAGTAGGCTGAATTCGTGATATCGATGACACGACCTTGACCTAGCTGGAAAAAATGAGTTTTGTATTGCACTCGTTCATCGTTGGTTCTCATTATATCTATGGCCCAAAAAAATGAGATGAAATTGGCAAGTAGTGGTGGTCTGGATTTCTTGGAACATTTTAATACTACTGAGTTTTTACTAGTCCCTGGACTTTTATTGATTACTTCCTCTTTTTGTAAGGTGTATCCACCTCTTCTGAATTTCTTCGTATAGTTCCGGCCAATGGCCCGTAACCTACGTCTACATTCATTCCTGCCTCGTCGTCACTAGCATGCTCGAGGTCTTCAAGGTCATCTGCGTTCCCCTCGTTCGCTATAGTGGCCTCGGTAATCCAGCTCGTGGGGATTTCGACGGCTGGCTGTTCTGAAAAATCGAACTCCTGGGCTTCAGTTTCGCTATCTGAGTCGTAATGCAAAGACGAGCACTTGGACATGGCGTGGTATATATCCGGTATACTTCCAGGCACATGCTGAAAGAGCTTGCTCGATGGAGTCTCTAAACGAGTGAAGCGAAGCTCAACTACCCCATTCTCGCTGAATAAATAATCGTTGGAGACAACCTGAAGGTACACGTAGTCCCCTTGTAATGCATGAAGAGCTATGGATTGGTAGGGAATATCAATGCCTATATTCGATCTTTTGACGAAAAAAAGGAAACTGGTGTTAAGAACGTAGATTGTAACCAGATCTTGAAAAATCGAGGCAATACTGTCATGGATCTTCACCGAATCTGGAGCACTCGCTAATTCCACTTTGAAGCCTTCTCCCCCACTGCAGAGCACAAATTTATCATCGTCTAATGAGAATTTTTCAGGAAACGACAGCTGGTGCTCATTTATTGGAATCGTATTCTCCAAATTAGGACTCTCGTGTATTATTCGAGGCAATGGGGCCATGTCTTGGGGTTGTGGTTTCACCGCTGAATTCGAATTTCGTCAAAGACGATGTTGTGTTTATCTGAAACCGTGAAAATAATGCGCCAACCGTTAAGTTTAAAGCGTGGCCCGAAATGCACTATTTTTAAAAATACCCATAACCATCTACATTAGCATTTATCTACATGAGCATCTGGTAATGCACTATTGATTTAAGTTAAAATAATAATGTACTTAATGAGAGAGTTTTCTAATGAGTCTTTTGATCATGGGGTTGTCGTTCTCAGACTTCATTTCTCTCTCGATGTCCTTAGCTCTCTCCATTTCTCTCTCTAGTTGCTCTTCCTTACTAGGCGGTAATTTCTCATTCTCCAAGTCGGCTCTTCTAGCCTCTTCGAACGTGAGAATTGCCTTTTTCAACCCATCACTACCGTGTAAAAGACTTCCTTTAGGTAATGAACCACTGTTCAATCTCTTTAAATGAGCCACTTCTTCCTGTTGTTCCCTCAAAATCTGGTACATACGAGAAACCCTTCCAATGGCCCTGACCTTGTTTCTCAAGGCCTCTCTTCTGGCCTCAAACGTATCAAGTGCAGGTGCTGGCGCTTCTGAAGGAGGGAAAGTTGGCAAAGTTGGGAAATTTGGCTTGCCTCTAAAGTCGATGGGCGAGGAAGGTTGCGAGTCTGGAGCACTGTAGTCCAAGCTGTCCTCTGTCTCGACTTTTTCATTAAGTTCCTCTTCAGTACAAACGTTAAGAATAGACACGAGCATATCGGTGACTTTCTCTCCAACAAACGGCAAAGACCACGTGAATACGTCCATGAAATGGGGCAACCAATATGGATGGGGAGATGCGTTAAACTGTCTGATGTTCATGACGTTGTCCTCGTATTTCAAAACAGCAGCTTTGTTATTGTAGTTGTCCAAGTAGTTGGGCGCACTGAACATGGTCAAAAGAGACGGGAATCCCATAGTCTTGGTTCTCTTATACATTCTGTAGCCAGCATCTTGGGCCTCGTGGGCTCTGATGATAGAAAGTAATCCTGTTCTTTCCAAAAACTGACAAGAGGCCTTGTAAGTGAAAGCGTAAGAGCAGCCTCGTACAGTATTCCGGACAAAAGAGGTGTCCATGTTGTCTTCATCGTACTCTTCCACGGGATCGGCCCAGAGCAAGTCACACATCAACCCTTTAGTAGGAGGTTCTCTGAATCTGTCGATATTAGCGAGGTCATCGAGAGTTTTCAACTCCGGGGATAGCCCGCCATGAACACAGAAAAATTGCTTGTTCATGATGGCTCCCAATGGGAGGGCATTAAAGGAGATCAAAGACGTCTCGTAAACTCTCTGGTTGTATTTATGTAAGCATTCATTCTTGAAGGTGAAGTACTCGGTCAAATGCTTGCACTCGTGGTTTCCTCTCAACATGAATAAAGTGTCGGGATACGACAACTTCAACGAGTACAAGTACAAGAGGCACTCGATGGAGAAGGAGCCTCTATCCACATAGTCACCTAAAAATAGATATGAGGTGTTTGCTGGATCTCCGCCCACTTCGAATAATTTCATTAAATCGTAATACTGGCCGTGGATGTCGCCACACACAGTGACGGGGGCCGGGACTTCCAACAAGTTGGGCTCGCTCGCCAAGAGTTCGGTGGCATCGATCAAAATTCTCACGGCCTGGTCTTCGGTCAATCGACCTTCTTTGAAAAAATGGTCCTTTAGGAAGACGTGGTTCGGCAACCCGTTGGGGAGAAACACCTGGTCGTCCGACGGGGTGAATGTGGCGGGGGCGTCGATGGTTTTGACCACTCTTTCCTGGGTATTGATTTTTTCACCTTCATCAGTAACGTAGATGGAGTAGTCCTGGGTGGACTCGGGTTCTTTGTTCTTTTTCTTTAGGGCCCTGATGGCATTGTTGACCTGAACCTGCTTGCTTTCCATGCTATGGGGATCCTAATAACTAAAATGAGTCACCCGAAGTAAAGCAAAATGGTGTAAATTTAATCTCAATTCTCACTATCTTTTTGACGTGTTGATCATTCTCAGTCGCGGGAAATGCTGTGTAGCATTTTGAATGATCATTTTAAGCGCATTACGTGCATATATTTCTCAAATCAGCCTCAATAACATTTTCCAATTCTCTATAAACTTATTGAGTAGAATCGACGTAAATAGTCTCGGCTAAGGCCTTAAATCCATTAAAGGATGTACTGGCCGCCGAGGTGTAAGCACCTACATTTGGAAAATATAACCAATCGCCGACTTCAACGTTCTCGCTTAGCACAGTGCTAGCAGCAACGCAGTCGAGACCGTCACATGTAGGCCCCCAAATGGAAAACTGATACTTGCCCTTTGCATCAGTATCGTGATAGTAAAATTTGTCTTTATTGCTCAAGACATGAGCTTGTGGGTGTTGGTGGTCGAACAAAATACAGTTCAAGTTACCATAAACCCCGTCATTGATGTAAATCATCGCTTCGGTGCCGGTGGCTTCCTTGAGCTTGGCCGAGATATCTCTTCTGGCGATAACATGGGTGGCCAAAGTGAAAGCATTGGCCACCATGAATCTACCGGGTTCAGCAATGAATCTAATACCTCTGGACTCGATGTAGCTCGAAGGGAAGAAGTTCTCCAAAGATCTAGTCACCATGTCGGACGACTCCTCGAAGGACGACCCTTCGAACCCACCGCCAATGTCCAAGGTGTCCATTGAGGTGATCCCAAACGAGGTCTCAGCAGCTTCAAAAATAGTCTTAGCATCCAGAACGGCGGTCCAGATCGAAGAAAAGTCCTTAGCACCCGAACCAACATGGAACGCAACTCCTCTGACGGTTAAGTTGAGCTGAACTGCTAAAGGTAAGAGTTCCTCAATGGCAGTTTTAACACTGCAGCCAAACTTGGTCGACAATCTGCATTGCGCTTCAGAGTCGTCGGTGACAATTCTAATCAAGATGCCACAGTCCGGGTGGTGTCTCTGAATCTTGTACAATTCGTGACAATTGTCCACCGTGGTCAAATTGACATTGACAGAACCTGCATGTCTAATAAACGAATTAGTCTTGCAGGGGTTGGCATAGACGATTCTGTCAGCACTAAAGCCCAAGCCCAAGACCAAATCGATCTCGTTCTTGGAGGCACAATCGAAATTGACTCCATTTTCCCCCAATAATCTAACCACCTCAACATCAGTGTTGCATTTAACAGCATAATGAGGCGTAACATGGGGCAATTTGGATCTCCATAACCGCAAGGAACGCTTGATTTCGCCCAAGTCGGCGACGAAGAACGAGTCCTCCTCACCGGGCTCACAAGAGTTGTGGTCAATTCTCTTCACCTGGTTAATCAAAGATGATTTAACAACATTTGTTTCAAACTCAAAAGAGGGTTCAAAATCAATTGGTCTCTGGAAATTTGACAAAGACTCAACATGTTGGATAACTTCAATGGATGGGGCCATAACTTAACTTTACTATCTTTCTTTCGATGGGGTGTATGATACACTAAGGGCCCTACTAATTCTTATGCTCACAAGTATTGCGAGCGAAAAACAATGGAACTTCAAGCGGCAGCTCTCGTAGGGAATGTAGACGTCAAGGGAAGGTTAAAGTAGATTTAAATACTTTAAAAGAACAAACAGCTACAATTACAAAAATTTTTCACTTGCTTTTACTTGACTAAATCACGCATGCCGGACACGACTTTTTTGCAGTAATGGCGCCCCGCAATCAACCGTTACAGCCATACATTTAATCGCTCAGTCTAAATCGCTCAATGTTTATTCAGTACCTTATTCCAGTAACCTACAATTCGATTAGTGGCTCTTCAACAAACTTTTGGGGTGGGGTTTTCGGGTTTTCCGAGGGCGCAGATGGGAACGATGTAGGAGGCATAGTATTCTGCTCTCGTTCATAGTCCGCTGTAACCACGTCGATGGGTGGATACCTGCTGTTGGCCGAATTCATTGACGCCCCAGTGTCGTTGTGTTCCACTTCTTCAGGCGGCGGGTACGTAGTATAATTAGGGTACGGGCCCTCACCTGGATATCCACTGGAAGTTACGGGAATGCTTTCCACCGGTGGATAGGCGGCGATATTCTGGAATTGCGGCTCGCTCTCCTCGTAGTTGGGCTCCGACTCCTGGTTGTATGAGGGATATTGTTGTGGTTGATCATATGCTTCGGGTTGGGACTCGTGCGCTCCATAATTGGAATCTGGCTGTGATGTCATGGGGCCATTATAAAATTGAGGGATTTGTTCACGGGACTCGTAGCCACTGTATGTAGGGTAAGCAGGCTCAGAAGGAGTTGCGGGAATTTCTGAGGCATTTCCTGATTTCTGTGGTCCCAAATCTGGGGGCTGAGATGGCTGTTGATAAGCAACGCCTGTCGATTGGGAAGAGATCCGGGACGCCTGAGGAGGCATTCCTGTGGACTGAGACGGCATTCTTGATCCAGAAAATCTGGATGGGTATGCAGAATTGGCTATGCCAGACCCTTGAGGAGGAATCTGGGCTTGGTACTCGCCAGAGTACCGATTTTCCTGAGGATAGTTGTAATCGTACCCGGTATCGATCGAGTGGTTTCCATAGGCCTGGCTAAGTTTGCTTTCCAAGAACTGGTCGTACAACCTGGTGATGGTAGATATCTTGTTATTTAACGCAACAAAAGCGTCGTATCTTTCGATGGTATCTCTCAATGATCTGTTCAATTTGGGCTTCAACTGGGTGACCTTGGCCTGTATGTCGTTGATCTCCTTATCGTATAGAATGTTATCCAATTTTCTGCGGTCGTTCAGAATCTCGCCCATCATGCCGATGAACTTATTGATGGTCTCCTCTTCATCGGGCGTCAAGTCTTCCACTGGCGGGATGTGGCTCTCTATGCGTGCCCCTGTAGGGTTTGGAGACTGTTGTGGTGGAGGCTGTTGTGGAGACTGGTAGTATGAATTTTGCTGGGCCGAGAAAGGCGTGAAGTTGGGATAGAAGTCGGATTGCGGCTCCGGTTGAGACGACGCCTGGGGCGCCTGGTACTGCTCCTGTATCTTCTTCTGGGACTCAAACTCCTTCAAGCTGGCGGCGATGGCCGCCTTCATTTCATCGTCTTCGTCGTCACCATTAGCCTGAGGAGGCGGGCTCTGGGGTGGAGCGATCTTGGGCACCTCGGCCTTGACCGACGACTCCTGTAGACTCAACTCGATGGCTCTGCGCAACTCGTCGTCTTCGTCTTCTCCCGCAGGAGCACTGACAGACTTCACTTTCTGGATGTTATCTCTATTATTCAAGCGAATCTTGTAGTAGCAGTTGTCGCAGACCCGGACGGGCTCCTTGATTCCAAGGGTGACCAATGGGGCGTTGTGCGAGGAGTGCTCTTGGCAAAACACTCCGCCACAGGACCGGCAGTGGTGCTGTCTGTTCAACATGGAAAACGCCTTGTAGCAGATCATACACTCGTCGCCGTCGACCCAGTCCGCCGGGGTTTCTGTGTCGATGAAGTTGCCGTTCAAGTAGCCGGAATTGTTGGCGTCAGGGAAATCGTAGCCGTGTCTCACCAACTCGTTATAGCACTTCTCCACATAATTTAATTGGAGCTGGGATTTGAAGAAGAACTGCCAGCTCTGGATCAACGACAATATCTGCTCACCCACAGCGTACTTGGCGGGGTTCGACACCACCTTGCCGTCGTGCACATTATAGTTGGTCTTGAAGATGAAATCGACAAGATAATCCATGAACTCTTTGGAACTGAGCTCCACGAGAAAGTGGTAGCCGGCGTTCTTGACGCAGAGGTCGGTCAACTTCAACGTGGACGTGAGCAAGTTGGGGTTGGCGTAGACGGCCTGTAATCTTTTCTTTAAGGCTCTCATGCATTGCTTAGCAGGGACTTTTTTACTCCGGATTAAGTCGGTGATTTCCAAGGCGATAGGCAAGTCGATCTCGCCGTTGGGGATGGACTCGGACGTGGCGTCATTGATCTTCTTCTCGAGCTCGAGCACCTCGTTTGTGTTGCCACCAAACCAGGACATGGGTGGAGGATTAGAAATTATTGAGGCTGGCATTCACATCCACGACCAGGCACTGCTACAACATTAATTATCATATACATTTAACGAAAGAATGCCACGGCGGCACTGCCGGTTAACGCGGTGATGGCCACGTACCAGAGCATGTCGTAGCGGGAGGTGTTGACCTCGTGAACCGCAGTGGTCCTGTACTTATTTTCCAACGATCTTCTGACTCTTTTACGGAGCGACTCGCTGGTCTCCGAGGCGCTGTCGGTGGGGTTCAACGCATACGTGGGCAACATCATGGGTGGCTTGTAGGCCAAGTAGAGCGGCTGCACAGGGGTTCCATCGAACCCATAAAGCTGCAATTTGTATCTGCCGTGGTATGGGTCGATCAGCACCTGGTAGTTGCGGAACCAGGTGCCCTGGTTGTAGCGGGTGTAGATGGAGTTGGTCCGGTTGCCCTGGGCGCCGCAGGGGTCGCTCAAAAGCTGTCTTCCGTCCACGGCGATGGGGTGTAACACGAGCGACCCGTTCTTCAAGATGTCGTAGGAGCCGTGCTGGAACTGCAACACGGCGGTGGGGCACAGGTGGTCGATGGGGTTGCCGGTGACTCTGTACAAGGCCTGTTCGAAGTGGCCGTCGGCGGTGAACGAATATGACACTCCCGGTAAGTCAGGCTCGATCAAGAGCTCGTCCACGGGGTCGTAGAAGCCGGGGCCGGTGAACACGGTGTTAGACTTGGACACCCAGGTGCCCTCGAGCTCCAGCATGTCGCCGTCACTGCGGACGACGCTCACTAGGCCCAAGAACCCTATTATAAACGAGGAGAAATGCATGATGTGATATGAGACGGTATGAAGTGATGTGTCGGTGTGGAAATGGGGCAAGTATGTGGAAATGGGGAAGTACGTGGAACGTATGTACTACCGATGAATGAGTTCTAAATACAACACGAAAAACTTTACAAGCAATAAAGAAAACACCCTCAAAAATTCGAGCCCTGCGCACGTACAGGCAGAATTCTTGTCAGGCAGTGCTATCATGTGACGGAAATACATTAAGAACTGAACTATCTATGTCGTAACTGGCGGTAATATGCTAATGGTAATGATGAAGCGGGCGGCCTTCAAACTGCTTAATCTGGCTGAACACCGGCGACTCTTCGTCGCTGACTGGCGTGTAGATCCCGTTGCGCCTTACATCGTACTCAAAGAGATCGTTATCTCTGGACACGGCCGAGTTCAAGCTGGCTTGACTGTTGTTGTGGTGGTGCTGGTGATGTGGCTTGGTGGTGATGATTTTGGGGAGCACTCCCGTCGTTTCGTAAATATTAGTGATTTTGGTCAACACGCAACTGGTGTTGGAATTAATGGGCACTGGTTTGTAGAGCGGGCCAGGGCTGCCGCTGTGCATAGACACGGGCGTGGCGGGCGCATTGGGCATGGAAATTCTTGGGGATGATGGTGTCGTAAGTACGGGAATGGTAGTCGTGGAATGGTCGTAAAGTTGATATGGTGGGGGAATCTTCTTGGTTTCTGATATGCTGAATACCTGGGACTCCTTGTAGTTGTTCACTATTTGGCGGTACAAGAACTGGGGGCCCTTGCTGTTGAACATTTTTAAGACGTAATCCGTCGATTTAAGAATGGCCTTGATCAAGTTCTTCTTGATGAACTTGTACTGATGATAGTCCAATTTGTAGTTGTATAAATCGCTTAAATCGTCTTCCTCGTCTGGAAATATCTCATCGGAGAATTCACTTTGGAACGATGGCCGGTTCAAGCTTTGGAAATGGTAGTCATCGGGGCTGAGGTTGAAAATTTCGTTGATCAAGTCAACCATGACCTTCCCAAGATCAATGATGCTGATGTCAATCAATTCGCTGGAGAATAATGTCACATAACTCAAGTATTCCTTGACCTTGAAAAATTCATTGTTGACCAAGATATTGAAGTCGTTGGATTGCACGATGAAGTCTTCAATGGAAGGGTCGTTAAATGACCAGTCCAACGTGGCCAAGATGTGCAATTCCATCTGCTTGAACATGCTTTGGTCATATTTGCATTTGGCTCCGCAAAGTTTAACCAATTCGTGCAATTTCGGCAATCTAAATCTTTCAGTAGGTCCCAAGTATTTGCCTCCGGAGCCATATCCTAAATCATTGATCGTCTTTATGGATTCAACCTTGTCGATGTTATTAAGGTTGATGAAATGATTGTTGCCACCTTGTAATTTGGATGCTATCCAAAGGCATGTGGTTATGATGAGCTGAGATTGGTCCAATAAAATTACTCTTTTCGAGCAGTATCTATCAAATAATTTGACTGCTTTGAAGAAAACAAATGGGAGGATCTTTAATCTCACCGACATCTTCAATAAGAAGTCAATTAACTTCAACCTGATTGGGAATGTCAAGTAAGGCTGTTGTCTGTATAATTCCATGTTGGCTTTGTTAAGGTCGAGAGCAGCGATGTAAGACTTGAAGATGTCCATGCCATATTCGTCAACAGTAGCCCTATGCCCCTTTGTCTCTGATTTGTATAACTTCTGTGAGTATTCTTGTTGAGTGAATTGGACTGGATGGGATGACATGATGAAGTAATTGCCAGATGTAATGAGTGAATGAAGTTAATGAAGGTGTAAAAGAATGACTCAGCCTAACCGATGGTTGGCTTGTGTAGGAATTGAAAAGGAATTGAAAAGGAAAGTGAGTTCGAGGTAAAAATCCAATGAAATTTGGTAACACTATCAGATATTATCGACTCCTAGGTCTTAATATAAGACAAAAGATTTTTTTTTCACAATTAAATGTTGGAAACCTTATGTTAAGATAATGCAAAAATCAACCAGCTATTAATTGGAAAATATAGAGAATTTCCCCAAAGTTGATAAAACAAAACACCCCTAATATCGACCAACTTAGGTATTATCTGTCGTCTAATAATCTGTGGTCTACAAAAGCGCCTAACTGGACAATGCAAACCTTAATGGATTTATGCTCTCGATTTAACGACCAAACTAAGATGCAGGAAATTTGACGCTGTAACTGCCAAAAAAAACTTTATTTTTTTTTAAGAATCACCAATTAGGAAACGGCAAAATGTCGAGGCACAATAACTGTATAATAATCAAACCTCAAAAAGGACACCAACAAATATCTGGAAGTATGTATAGATTTTTAAATGATGACAAGTACAATATATATATAGATGTCAGGGATGACCGTTTCAAAACAGAAATGCCAGCATTCCTATTTTATCCCTTACGAATTTTAAAATAGAAGCGAAATCTTTTAGGCCATTAAGTTATTACGTGTTCATTTTCGAGATCTCATAAAATACCAGATGGGATGGGGTTTCCAGCTCAAACATTTGACGGTAGTATTAGTTACTCTAAATTGATACGGGGTTGTGGACAATGAAAAGGCGATTGGTAAAACCGTTATTCCAATACGATATATGTTTTCCGGTAGTTCTAGCACTTTTTCGTGTGATGCAAAAAATTAATATGCCATAGTGCGTTAGTACCTAAAAACTTTAATGATTTTTCAATTACTCTTACATGGCGATTAAATCAGGTCATTAAAGGATTTACGAAAAGGAAAGTAGTACAAAGATCGGTTTTGAGATCATTTCCTACAGTGATCTGGCTATTCAAGTGTATAATGCAATGTGACTTCGACTATAAAGCCTAAATTCTGGTGACATTTGTTTTATAACACTATTTTACTCGATATGTATTCTCTAGAAAATGCCAGTGCTATTTTTATCTTAATCGGTATCGTCGTTAAAATAAGGAGAAACAAAAAAAATATTGAGGTACCAGAACCTGGAAAGCCTTTGCAACAATCTGATCCAATAAGAATCGATCAATTGTGGTCTAATGATTAACCGTTTTACGATTTCCAATTTCGTCAACAAGCTTTGGGAGCTCATGGCGAATTCCCCTTGTTAGACGATGTTAAAATTGTTTTTGTATCTAAATTAACCTGATTTGGGTAATTTTTTTACTCCAAATGTTTAGAACAATGCTCTGACGTTAAGCATTTGACCTCTCGTACATACTAATTGCACCTAACCATAGTTGCTTAACCTTGCGATCAGAATGGTCTCATTGCAACCGATGCCTTAGTACAACATAATCTTGAACTCGGCATCGCCTCAAGAATGTAGGGTTATTCGCCTGCATTATTTACTTTCGGGTTTATGTATTAGGATTAGGTGCCTGACTCCCTGTTACGCCCCAACACTAATTTTACCCAATCACCTACACTATTCAGGCGCCCTGGTCTACATTTAAGTATTCTCACACGCCTTCGTCACTGTTAATCTTCCATCTTGTGTCTCATCGAAGAATGTGATCTTCAACCCAACGAAGATTAGACTAGAACACCCTAAATACTCTAACTGAAATCTTCGCAGGTGATGTCATGCATCTTGTTTACAGTCTGGACCCTCGTTGTCATCTAGTGTTTTTGTCTGTAGGCGTTTTCCCAGATTTGGCTCTTTTGGCAATTCGCGTCTTGTAAACATCGATGACTACTCCCCCAAATAAAGGTTTCTTTCGGAGGGCCTTTTCTGAGTTGTTTGGGCCGGGCACCCCCTTGAGCAACGAGCCGACCATCGATTATAATGACACTATTCGGTCGTTCAAGCACGACGATTTTTCTCTACATAACAATCGCAATTTTAGGTATGGAACCATTCAGGACGACGATTCCGACATCGAGCTCAACCACGACCTAAACAAGATATACGACCAGCTCAATGAGAACAGCACCAAACTCTCCCAGTTCTCGCTTCCCACGGATTATCCTGGCAAGTTCAATTCCGGCCCTTCTTTCAAGCCCGACAGATTTGTAAATAACAGCGACAACGTGTTCCTCAACCCCACACCGACGCCTCTGTACTCCAATCGCTACTCTGCCGGAGTGCGACCCACCGGAAGGTTCAAAAGCTCCATTTATGATATTCCCAAATACCAGCCGCGAGACCACACCTACGATTGGGAGCCCACGATACCCGACAGAACAAAGTACGGCCCGCGGCCCACAAGTTACGCCGACGACACATTCAATCGTCGGCGGAATTACGGCGTGGGCACCTCCCGATTTGACGACGACTCTTACAAGACTAACTTCAAACCCGACACCTCATCGCGGTTCAAACCGACGAGGCCGACCGATTACACGCTCTACAACGACAAGCTAGAACGGGAGTTGCGAGAATTGCAGGACGAGGTGAACCGGGAGTCCATAACCAAGTTAAACACTAAAATCAACCACCTCGATATCAATATCGAACAATTGCCCAATCTTGAACATCTCGTCGACTCGATCTCCAGAAATAATAAGACGCTATCGCAACTAGATAAGCTAATCGATGTTTCCGAAGAGGCTGACAAAACCAACTCGTCTAATTATGCAAAATTGAAGCAGGAAATGAGACAGGAACTTTTATCTCATCAGGAATTTTACAAGTCGTATATTTCCCTCGTCAACAAGTATCGTGCGTTGAAAAATTCAGCACCCCATACTGTCCAGAATGACAAAATTATTTCTCGTATCAACTTGATTAAAGCATCCACCAAAGAAAATTCCGTGAAGCTTATCTGCAATAATTTATTGAACGAATTAAACAACAATGCTTTAGAAATTGATTCTCTAAAGTCAAAACTTAATGCTGCAAACCAGGAACTCAGCAAGTTGTCGAGTGTCTAATGATCTCGAAATATGTATATTATTCAATTTGTAATTTATTAATGAAGTACCTTACGCTCTAGAAGCTTCTTGGTTATGCTGAAATTGATGACATATTCGAGATCGGCTAGTCTAAAGTTCAAGGAATATGCAAGGAACTCATGCTTGGAACTATCGAATGGGTATCTAAATGATTGTGGCCCTCCTCCAAAATTCCTTCACTGATGCACTCGTTAATGATATGATCCCAATCTGAGGTAAGTACGAAGTACATTTGCAACACTGACACGCAGAATAATGCAATGATCATTCCAATCCATAATCCGATCAATTCGAGGTTATAGTGAAATGCAAACAAAAATGCAAATGGTAAAGCGATCAAATAGTAGCTGAACAAATTCAAAATCCCCCCAATTTTTTGTCTGCCTTGGCCTCTCAAAATGCCTCCTGTCAAGCAAGTCAAAAAATCATTGATTTGGTAAACTGCACCAATAATCAAGACTTTAGATGCCAACAACAAAACCTGCTTCTCGTTCGTAAATAACGAAGCCAAAAAGTCTCTAAAGATAAACAACAAAACACCATTGCATAAACCCATAACAAAGGCCACATAAATTGCTGCGTGTGTTGCAGTTTTGGCGGCAGCTTTGGAGGCGGCTCCAATGTACCAGGCAATTCTTGTAGAAGCGGCAATAGAAATAGCAAAGGGTATTTGGTAGAGAAGCACTACCGTGGTGGAAACAATAGACTGGGCTGCAAGCACGGTGGTTCCAAATTTAGAAGCAGCGAAGGTAATAATTTCGAATGCAAGCCATTCTGCTTCGACCATTAACACACCTGGAATGGATAAATTAATCATTCTGTTCCAGTTTCTATAGTAAACTCCATCGGTCAATGGTTGTTTGGGCCAACATTGGTGGCCCTTTCTAAAGAAAATGTAGCAATAGAGCATAGTGAACATGAGCCAATTTGTGATCACAACAGACAAGGGGGCCCCGATAAACCCAAGCCCGACGGTCGGGTTCCAGACCAACAAATAATTCAAAAAAATGTTCAACGGTGCACAGAAGGCTAAAACGTATGTCGATGCATGAAAAATACCCTGGCTCTGCAAGAAGTGTTTTCCGTTTTCGAACAAGATGAAACCGGGTAACCCGAACCCTAATGTGCTTAAATATCTAGAAGCTAGGCTGCATAGCTGTTCATCGCCAATAATTGCCAATAAAATCGATTTGGAAAAGAAAAACCATAAAACGAACATTGGGACAGAAAGTCCTAACAAGAAAATGTTACATCTCATGAAGTGCAACCCAACAGTGTTGAAGTCCTTTCTACCATAGCTCTGGGCACATAAGGTATCAAGACAGGTGGACACTCCTTGAATAATGGCGTATCCTGAGATATTGGCTGTCATAGATGATAAACTGACAGCAGCCAATTGGCTCGAGCCCAATTTACCCACCGAGAAAACTGATGCCACCGTCAAAGAGTACTGCAAGAGGAAGGTGATGATCAAGGGAACAGAATATTTGAACAACACCTTGGTCTCAGTTCTGATATCAGTATCTGGCTCATCGATCAATTGAGAGTTACTAACGACATCCTGAACATCCAAGCTAGAAGCATGGGATCTGTAGCGGGTCAAGTTCAAGTCTTGTCTCGATGGCATGCGAGTCAAGCTGAAGGTCGAGGGAATGTTATCGGTTCCGGCGGACGCAATTGAAGCTCTTCTCTGCTGAACATAGGATACGATTTCATTTTCATCGATCTCGGGTCCTAATAAAGGACTCTGCTCATGTCTTGGGTTGGTTCTAGTGAACACAGATACCTCTGAGTCGTCGTTGAGGAACACAGAGTTGTCTGCGACTGCTCTGGACATTAAACCGTTGAAAAGATGCTAAGGCGACTTATTTTTGTTTTTCTTTATGGAACTATACTCGGACTGATAAGATCTGACTGCAGGAAAACCACGTTTTACGGGGTATATTTTTATCTATCTAAAACTTACCTCTGAGCAAGTTACGGGCCATGTCTCTGGCACTGTAGTAAGCACATTCACCGAAGGTCTTGAAGTCCAAAGTGGAACTGATGACTTCGACGAATCCGAATGGCAACATAGCTGGGATCCAACCTTGGGCCATTTCCAAAGCGAAGGAGCCAGCGTCCATGGAGAATTGCTTAACATGGCCTCTGCGCAAGTGGTGGCAGTCACCGGGCAAGTAGACTTCTGGTTCAAGAGAGTTAGGGTAAGCAGCTTTTTCGTTACCAGTCAAGATGGTGAAGTAGTCGTCGGCAAAGTGAACACCAGTGTGACCATTAAGTCCAATGGCAGTTCCAAAAAAGATCAAGTACTCAGAGATCGATGCGTGCAAGATGAACATGGTACCCATCGAACCACCGGCATTGTTGTAGGTCCACTCGTCCCAGTTCAAGTCGTTGATGATGTCACCGTAGACAGCCTTGATTCTTGGGGCCAAGTCGATCATGATGGCGGTAGCGTTTCCGTCTGGGTGGTCTTTTAAGGTATCGTTGACCAAACCAACCAACACATCTTTATCAAAAACGTAATTTGATGGCAACCAGGTATCGTACAAGTAGTTAAGGATGGAATAGAACACGACCGGGATGGCGATAAAGTAGAACAACTTCATGGTGGTGAAAAAAGAAAGAACTGGAAGTTGGTGAAATTTATACGAACCATAAACGAGCTCGCGATATTTCTATACGATGGGGGTGGTTACTATTATTACCTCGCAGGATTTGTCGGCGGAGCAGAAATACTTCCAGCTCCACCAGGCCGTGGCTAACTCCGACGTGCAACAAAATCAGGCTTTGGCCCTGGAAATTGACCGGTTTTTGACCGAGAACACCCAAGCTGATGAGATCTTACAAAACTTCCTCTTATTGATCCGTATCGAAATTGCATTGAGCACTCACGACTCTGGTAGCCTGCTTGATGCGCTCTTCGATAGAATTGTCTTGGAGAAAGATTTCTTCAAGCCAATCGACGATTCGTCCGATGCATCCACAATTCTCATCAAGGTCATATATAATGACTTGTACATTGATTACCAGTATTTGATAAAGCCGGTGACCAAAAACTACAGGCTCGTGGACTTGATCAACAAGAAATTGGTGCTCCTCGGAAATATCGCTGGCTCGAATAACCAATATATACAAGTGGTGGTGCATGAAATTTACAATAAGGTAATTCAATACCTACTTATATCTGGCTACGACTTCCGGAAGCAGAACTTGTTCAACCACTTGAACGAGGAATTGGGTATCACCTCGAGAGCATTTCAAATCGACCAGCCGACACTTGATGTGTTCAAACTCTGTTTGGGACATAAGAGAATTATTCCGTTTGACAAGTTTACTCTTTTTATTAACGGATGCCCAAATGTTATAAAACACTTGGACGAGACCAAACTCATTGAGTACTACATTGAAAACAACCTTGCGTTGTTGCCATTGTACTATAAGTCCATTCATATTCCTAAGATCGCCAAGCTCTTTAACTCCACTCCAAGCGCCGACTACGAGAAAATCATTTCTAGAATGATCGTCAGTGATAATTTGCCTTCCGGCACAAGGATCGACCAGAACCAGCAGCTTGTGGTGTTCCCAGTCGCCAAAGGTGACTACGACGAATACGATACCAAAGTTCATAATGTATTCAAAGTGGTGCATTCTATAGTTGAAAAAATAGAATAACTTAGCTACTAATTATACTTGTCATATTGCTCGTTCCAGAACTTTCTAATTGTCTTGGTAGCGCCGACGGTCTTGATCTTCTGGACTTCTTCTGGGGTCAACTCAAAATCAAAAACATCCAAAAATTCAACGTATCTCTTCTCATTACTGGTAGTAGTGATGGGAAGAATACCTTGGTCAAGACTCCATCTAAGAATAACCTGGCCCGCAGTCTTGTTGTACTTCTTGCTCAATTCATCGAGAACATCGTCCAATGGGCCAGGAGTGTATCTCACTGGGGCCAAGGATCCGTAGGCCTCGATAAGAATATCGTGCTTTTGGCTGAACTCCACAATTCCTGGGGTTTGGTTCTGCAAGTAGGCGCTGAACTCGATCTGGTTGATTACAGGCTTGTACTTGGGGCTGGAGTCCAAAATAGTCTGCAAATCTTGCACGGCAAAATTGGAAACTCCGATATCTTTAACCAATCCTTCGTCTTTCAATTTTTCCAAATCTTTCCAGGCATCAACGAGATCAAATCCGTGGGTCTTCTTCTCGATGAAGGGCGAGTGGAGCAAGAACAAGTCGAAATAAGTCAATCCCAATTGCTTCAAGTTATTCTTTGCCGCATTATATGGGGTATGGTCGGGTTCATGATTAGAAGGGTTGAATTTGTCGGTGATGTAGAGCTTAGACCGGTCGGCACCTTCGAGGCCTACCTTGAACTCCGGGTAGTTTCCGTAGATTTCGGCGCCATCTAAATGGGTATAACCATGTTGAATTGCTATCGACAAAGCCTGAGCAGCGACAGAGTCGTACGGAGTTTCTGAAGGTCCCTTGTACCACTTTGTGCCGAAGCCGTAGCCAATGGCAGGAATTGAGTTTCCTGAAGCTAATTTGAAGTTTTTCCCTTGTAAAGACATAGTTTGAGTGATTAGTAATTCTGGATATGGGATCCTGATGGGGTTTTAAATTACACACAGTGGTTTTAGCACTTACGCCATGAACCACAATAGATCGAAATTGGTGTGGTTGGTGGCCAATGGTGTGGTCGAGCCAATGTATGAGCGCTGCCACAGTTGACCACAGTTACTGTCACTTTAGATGTGTATTATACAAATTAAAATATGCAATTGACAGTTCAGCTATAGAAACCAGATCCAAGCTGCAACAAGGATTTGGCGACGCTGAACGAGTTGGGAGTTGCAAAACTGTTTTTAATTGGGGACGACGTGAGGATGGATTTCTTACAGATGCTTGGGTCGTCCTCCAACGTGTCGTCGGTGCTTAATTCGTGGCTGATTATCGTAGAGTCTGAGTGATCAATCAAGTTTCGGGTGGAGTTTGTCAACTTTAATGGCGTTTTCAATATCTTGTTTATGGGAGGCAAGGCCATGGAATTAGATGAGGTGGTCTGCTGGGGCTTCAACGGGACATTATTGATGTGGGGGTGAAAGAAGGGAGAGTCTTTCTTGATGGTAAATAATTTGAGGTTGGAGTTGGATTTATGTTTGTTTATGATGGACGCCAACGACGGCTTTCTATTTAAATTCAAATTGGCGGAGTTGGAGAATGATTTCTTGAACGAGGCAGTTGGCTTGAGCCTTATTTTGCGGTTCAATGGCGACTCGGCGATTCTGGAAGGCTGAGTAATAAGTTTGGTGGAAGAAGTGGTGGGAGAATTAAACGACAAGTTGACGCCCTTGCGGATGTTTTGCTGGTTCAACTTGTAGATCGCCAACTTCAACTTGGACCGCAACTTGCTGGCGTATTCATCGATTTCATTGTCGAAGGATTTGTTGGACGGACGTTTGATTTGTTTATGTTTTTTGGATGGATGTAAAGGTACCGAATCATAAAACGATCTTTTCTTGCCATGGCTACTGTTGAGGCTATTTAACCTGCTTTCACCGATTGAACTTAATGCCACTCTATTGTCGGTACTAATCATTGGCATACGGCTTTGTCAACAAACAGGGAGATAGTTGGTTTTATATGAGACCGCGTCAACTAAAAAATAGTTGATGTTATGTAAACAGTAACGTTTCTAGTAATTTGCCAATTAGGAATGGAGACGTGTAGAATAAATAATAATAAAAAACTATTAAGACGGTTGGCCTCGAAATGGTATTTGACACATCAACTGTAAACAATGTTACAAAATTAACACGTTACTACAATCTAAAACCTGCTTTGGATCTTTTTTGGGGCACTTTAATAATGAAGCGAAAGAAACAATTGCCAGTTTAGTCCATTAGCTTTTGTTTGTTTATATGTTTCTTACCAGTCGCGACCTATATACAGGAGGATGGTCGGTTTCGCACAGTATTTTTTGGAGATTTGTGTAACATCTCGTATTCTCGAGCATTGTTTGTTATGCTTTTTCTTTTCTTGTTGTCGCGTTCATTCTGTTACCTGCGTTCATAGTTTATTGAAGAATGCATGACCTACTAAAAGATGGCTGGCTCATACCTGGGGCTTTGCTGGGGAATGCCACCTAATAGTAGTCCTGGTAGAACTTTGTATATCTACTGAATAAGGTCCTTGGGCTGGTCCACCTGATTTATTTTATATGTATACCAAGAAATTATAATTTGCGGCGGTTTTAGAGTTCCAAAAGAATCTGACTTCAGAACCGTCGGATTTCGCAATTTGCAGTAGACAGATAGGCCGAGTTACTCGCCGGTGGGAGGACGCAATCCTCGTCGATCTATGGTGTGATGGTTGTTGACCGATTTTCTGATGTTTTGTTAATTTACTAAGTCTAGGTAGATTCTATGAACTAACGGCGTACTTTTAAAATTTGCAATAATTGCAAACTAGATTCAGAAACCGCCAACTATAGCGCAATTAAACTACTTGAAGCTGAACCACTGTGTACCGAACCGCTACTTTACTAAACCACTTTTGCAACCAACGGTTGCAGTCAGTACCTATCGGGATTTGATGAGTCTTTTTTGCACCGGACCGCGGTAGCACTGCCGCCACCACACAAATCCGGCGGCACAATAAAAAATGTTCGCACACGACAAAAGATTAGATGTCTGCAGGAACGCTCACTCTGGTCATTTGATAAGGATATCATGCTGATCAGGTCCAAACTATCTCTGTTGAGAGAGTACCTAACCCCCGTCAACAACAAGTCCAACTTCTCCAAGACCGGGGAGATTTCTCCGGAGGAATTCGTCAAGGCTGGTGACTATTTAGTGTATAAATTTCCGACATGGGAATGGAGCGCAGCTCCAGATAAGTTGGCCAAAGAGTTTTTGCCCAAGGACAAACAGTTTTTGGTAACCAAGCATGTGCCTTCGTACCAGCGGGCCTACACGTATCTCGGAATGGACACGGTGGTGGACGAGGACGAAGAAGAGCTCGAAGACGGCTGGGTCAAGTCCCACAGATTAACTACTGCCAGCGGCAAAAATGCTGTGCCGGACGAAATTGAGGAATTGATAGACGATACTGCAGAAATAGGACTCGAGGACAACGACGACGGCTTCGAGGAGGATTTTGAAGACATTTCTGATGCTAATGGCTTGAGAAAATACGACTTGTACATCACATATTCCACCAGTTACAGAGTGCCCAAGCTCTACTTGGTGGGGTTCAACGCCAATGGGATTCCATTGTTGCCCCAGCAGATGTTTGAGGACATTTCTGGCGACTACAGAGACAAGACGGCCACCATAGAGAACCTCCCGGTGTCGATAAATACCACCTCCGTTTCTATACACCCCTGCAAACATTCTTCAGTGATGAAGGTGTTGATGAAACATGCCATTGAGTCGAACAGAAGACGCAAACAGCAGGAATCCGAGTCTACCGATGACCCAACACCAGAATTAGACGAAGAAGACCAATTGGGTATTCGGGTGGACCAATACCTAATTATTTTCTTAAAATTCATAGCCAGTGTTACACCAGGCATTGAATACGATTACACCATGGAAGGATTGTAAGAATTTTCTTTAGGTGGACCATAACCAGGCTGGAACATCTGAATTGGGGGAAATCAAGGTTTGATCAATGAAAACGGCGTTTTCATCTCAACAAGATAAGCCGCCATTTAAAGTTTGAATACCAGTTCCAACAAACTTACTAATGCAGTCGCCAAAGTGCCTTGTACATTCTCCTTAGTTTAAGCTTGCGAGCTTATTTTTCGTTTGATGTATAAGGTATCTCGTTAATGTACAATAAATCCCAGATGGAATTCCCACCCCACTTTACGAAACATTAAAAATAGAACTCCGTAGCATCCTTGGCGCCCTGGACGATATCTCCAGGCCTGCTGGAACTCCTATCCTTAATTATTTCAAACCTCCAGATCAGGCGTGCGCAAACCGTCTTTATGTTGATGTCTCAGACCCTGCGATCACAGGCGATTGCTACTATTGATCAATGGCTAAGAAGGTCCAAAACAAGGAAGGCACACCTGAGGAGGACGAATCAAAGATTATTGAAGTCCCAGAACATGAACTCAAAAGAGCAGCTTCTCATCTGAGAAGACATGCTAAAAATACCCACCAGGAAGTCCATAATTCCAAGAAGAAACTCCATCAATCCAGACGTGTTATCTTCATCTTGGGAGCGGTGATCGGGTTGCTTCTTGCGGTGTTTTTTTCGACTTCGCCAGAAAATCTTCTTCTCAAAGACGCTGAAGGGTTGGTGAGTTTCGATGGCTTGAGTGATTTTTTCCAGGACTGGAAGGATGTGTTCCCTGCTTCGTTGCAGTCGATGATCTCAGACATCGACGTCCAGGACCCGGAAAAATTGCACGGATCGGCCGAGTCGTTCTCGGTGGGCAGAAGAATGATCAGAGAGCACCAATTGAGCTCCAAGCACAATGTGGTGATGGTTCCCGGGGTCATTTCCACGGGAATCGAGAGCTGGGGCTTGGGCAACTCCACCGAGTGCCCCTCCATCAACCACTTTCGTAAGCGTCTCTGGGGCTCTTTCTATATGTTGAGAACAATGATTTTAGATAAGACATGCTGGTTGAAACACATCATGTTGGACCCCGAAACGGGCTTGGACCCACCGAACGTGAAGCTCAGAGCCGCCCAGGGGTTTGAGGCCGCGGACTTCTTTATCGCTGGATACTGGATCTGGAATAAGATTTTCCAGAATTTGGCGGTTATCGGATACTGTCCCAACAGCATGTCGTCCGCAGCATACGACTGGAGGTTGGCGTACCTCGACTTGGAGAGAAGAGACGCTTACTTTTCCAAGTTGAAGAACTCCATTGAGTTGAAGTTTCAGAGCTCTGGTGAGAAGACCACTTTAATTGGCCATTCGATGGGCTCTCAAGTGATTTTCTACTTCTTGAAATGGGTCGAGGCCAGCGGCGAACGTTATGGAAATGGGGGCCCTCAATGGTGCGAGAAGTACCTCGACTCGGTGATTGATATCTCTGGCTCTTCTTTGGGAACTCCAAAAACCCTTACTGCTCTTCTTTCCGGTGAGATGAAAGACACAGTTCAGTTGAATGCATTGGCAGTGTACGGGTTGGAGAAATTCTTCAGCAGAAGAGAGAGAGTCGACATGTTGCGGACCTTTGGAGGGGTTCCAAGTATGATTCCCAAGGGAGGAGCCGCAATTTGGGGCAATTTGACCCATGCTCCAGATGATCCCTCAAACACCCTCATGACCCACAATTCGAACCACTCAGTCAATGATACCCTTCTTGCAGGTACCCACAAGGAGTCGTTTGGTAGATTCATGAAGATCAACTCAGCTAAAGGAGACAAGAATTTGACAGTCGATGAAGTAATCGACTACATGCTTGACAATAGTCCAAGTTGGTTTTCAGACAGAGTACGGGACCAGTACTCTTTCGGGTTGGCCAAGACCAAGCAAGAATTACAGAAAAACAACCATGACCATCTGAAATGGTCTAATCCATTGGAAGCGGCTCTTCCCAATGCCCCCAGCATGAAATATTATTGTTTCTATGGGGTTGGAAAGGCTACCGAGAGGGCTTATACCTACCATGACGCCGAGACTGGATCCAATTTGAACATTACTATTGACTCCGAGTCGTCTGATCCCGTTTATTTCGGCGATGGCGATGGAACAGTCAGTTTGTTGACGCACACGGTATGCCATTTGTGGAAACAGGGCGATAAGTCAAGATACAATCCTGGCAACATTCCAGTGACTATTGTTGAGATTAAAGATGAACCCGACAGGTTCGACATTAGAGGTGGAGCCAAGACGGCTGATCACGTTGATATTTTAGGTTCAGCTGAATTGAACGAACTTGTGCTTAAGGTTGTTTCTGGCAGAGGCGATTTGATCCAAGACAGATACATCAGTGACTTGAACCGGATCGTCTCCACTTTAGATATTTAATGAAAAGTAAATGCATGAATATGAATAAATAATGTATATTAAAGTAAATTGTCATTGTCTTCGTTAAGTTCGTCAAGAATGTTGTTTTCATATGTCAGCAATACCTTCTGATGATGCTGGATTTCACTCAAGGTGGCATCTCCAAGGGCATTTACTAGAGCTTGTCGTTTTTCCGAGGCCCACGAGTGTTCTTGCATGTCTTCTGAGAAACAGGCCCACCTTTCGAACGATTCGTTGATTTGACCAAGCACAGCTGGAGTTAGCAAGCAATTTGTGCCAGAATTCTGCTGTATATATTCCAAATGGGCTGCATTCAACGGCTCGTTTTCTGGCCACTTTGATACTGGTAAGTATAAGGCACAATATTTGGCGAAATTGATATCAGTTTCAGCTCTGGGCTGGCCTAACTTCTCAAGAAACCTGGTATTGGCCATAAGTCTTGCTTTGATCTGTCGATCCCTCGACTTCCGCCTCATTTTGTTCTTCTCCTTGACATCTTCTTGCAGATTGTACTTCATTGAAGCCAACTTCTTCTTCTGCTTCATTTGCTGTATATCTTTGGCCCGAACCTCGACCTTTCTTCGGACCACATTTTTACGGATTTTTTCAACTTCGGCTGTGGGATGGAGCTTGTCGCCTTTTTTCGAATCTAGGTGACGACCGAATGAACCCGGCTGTTGGAACTGTTTGCTACAAAACCGACAGAAATTCTCAGGGACAATTGCTTCGATATTAATTACATTATTGAACTCTTGCAAGTCGGTATCTTTAAAAGGATACTCGAGATCTTCGTAGTCATTGTCATCGTTCAGTGGCTCAAATGAAAAGAAATCCTCATTCATCAAGTTTCAGGTTGAGTGCGAAGGTTCGACATTATCAACAATATGAGGTACGTGGATACTCGGAGATCTTCGGCAATTGAAATGGCATTGCCAATGGACTCGACGCCGCATGGACACCTAGTTACTAACAAATAGTGGTAAATTCGTTAGAGCTTCTAAATATCGCCATGTTTTTGGCCAGCCTACCAAAAAGGAATTATGCTATGAAAATTTAAGAGTTACCAAGAATGCTTGGGATTCCAACATCGTCCAAGCCAATGGCAAGTACCTCGCCTTGAATTGGGACTCCACTGGTGGTGGTGCGTTTGCCATTATTCCTTTGAACGAAGTTGGCAAGGCTCCAGATCAGGTTTCCTTATTTAGAGGCCATAAAGGTCCCGTTTTGGACACTTCGTTCAACCCTTTCAACGACCAGCAGATCGTCAGTTGCTCCGACGACGGTAAGATCTTGTTGTGGGATATCCCAGAAAATTACTCTTTCCACAAATACTTGGACTCCAATGACGATATTAAGGATGTCACCGAACCAGCCAAAGTCTTATCGGGACACACAAGAAAGGTCGGTAAAGTGGAGTTCCACCCATGTGCCGAGAACGTGTTGGCCTCCTCTTCGTTGGACTACTCCGTTAAAATCTGGAACTTGGAAACTGGCAAAGACGAAATCACTTTACAACATAAAGATTTGGTTACCTCGTTTGCTTTCAACTACAACGGTTCTCTCTTGGCTACTACCTCCAGAGACAAGAAATTAAGAGTCTGGGATGTTAGATCTGGCAAAGTTATCTCCGAGGGCCCCGGCCATACCGGTGCAAAGGCCTCTAGAGTAGCTTGGTTGGGCAACACAGACCGGATCGTCACTACGGGATTCTCGAGATTGTCTGATCGTCAGGTCGGTCTTTGGAATGTCAATGACATTGAAAAGGGTCCTATTGACGGCTTCCTTGTTATTGACTCCAGTTCCGGTGTCTTGATCCCAATCTTCGATGATGCCACTAATATCTTGTACTTGGCTGGTAAGGGTGATGGTAACATCAGATACTACGAGTACGAGAACGACTACTTACACGACCTTTCCCAGTACGCCTCCACTGACCCACAGAGAGGCTTTGCTGCTGCTCCCAAGAGATGTGTCAACGTCAAGGACAACGAGATCTTGAAGTGTTTCAAGACAGTTGACGACCACATTATCGAGCCTCTTTCGTTTGTTGTTCCCAGAAGATCTGAATTGTTCCAGAGTGACATCTTCCCAGACTGCCCCTCGGACAAGCCAGCTTTATCTGCCAGTGAATGGTTCGCTGGTAAGGAGTGCAACGGTCCTTTGTTGATGAGCATGGAATCTTTGTACGAAGGCACTGCTCCAAGTATCTCTGAATCCAAGCCAGCTGTCAAGATTGACGACGTTAAGAAGGCCGCACACAAGGAAGCAGAGGCCTCGAAGGAAGCCAAAGCTGCCGAAAAGCCTGCTCCAGTTAAAGTCGAAACCCCTCGTGAGCCAAGTCCTCCAAAGTCTGTTGACGATGCCTTAAAGTCTTCGAGTGAGGTCAACTCTCTCATCAACAAGGTCAACGAAACTAGCGATATCGAAGAGGAAGAAGTTGCCAGTGGAGTCAAGGATGACGAATGGGAAGAGGTCACCAAGGACGATGCCAAGCTCGTAGAGGAAACCAAGGAAGTCGCTTCCTCCACCGTCACACCTGTTCCAACCCTCAAGTCTGAGCCAGTATCCAGAGCCAGTACAAAGGATGTTAAAGAAGACGTCAAGGAACCTGAAGCCAAAAAAGAACCGGAACCAAAGATTGAGCAAAAGAAAGCAGAAATCGAGACAAAGCCGGTTGAGGTGAAGGAAGCCAAGTCAGCAGCTTCTACTCCCTCCGAAGCTAAGACCTCCGAACAAACCAAAACTACTACTGGTGCGCCTACCTTGAAGGCCACCGTAGAAAGACTTTCTGCCTTGGTGGATAGACTCGAAACTCAAGTTTCCTCATTAACTGAGGCCAACAAAGAGAAGAATGACAAATTGACCGCTTTAGAGAGCAAACTTGACGAATTACTTAAGAAGTAGAGAACTGGACCTGTTACATATATTATATTATCTAATTGGACTATTCCTTTTTTATATCGTAGAATTTCGTTAACAAGAATGACACGAAATTGGTTGTGTCAAAAATGACCATACCATCAAAGACCTCAAACTTCTCCTTGTTTTCATATTGAAGGTCCAATAACTCATCGAGAGAAATACTACTATAAGCACCAGGAATGCTTACAGAGCCGTTTGCTGCTTCGATAATAAATGTACCTGCCTTATGACAGCTGAACATGAAATCCAACTTGGACGAAGATCCATGTCTTTCATTCAATGCTCCTCCAAAATCATGCAATACTTTCATATCCATCAACTTCTTAGCACTCAACTTATAACTTCCGAATTTTGGCAATCTGTTTGATTTTCTTAATTCTCTTTGATAGAAGTATTGCTTGCTGAAAATTGGAATGATATTGAAGAGCTTTTTGTCTTTGGGTTTCAGTTGAAGCTGAGAGAGCACTGTTTCAATGTGATTTTTGTAGTCTTGATGTTGCTTTTCGAGGAATGATTCCTTTTCGAGAAGCTTTTGATGAGTTCTAACAGCAACATCATACTGACTTTGTCTCATGACTCTTTGTTGATGCTTTGTTTTGATGTCGACAACTATTTGGTTCAAAACCTCTTGGAACGAATCTGTTCTTGTGATCAAACCCAACTGCTCAAGTTTGAGGAAGGATTCTAAAGCACTCTTTTTCAATTCATGGAAAGTCATACTTGAAAGGTCACCCAATGGTGTATTATGGTATGCCTTCTTCTTCTGGTCTTTGTTGAATTCTTCCTGTTTCTTTTCGTTGCTTGTGATTTCTTTGAAAGCCTTTTCGTGGACTGGCTTGATACCCGATGCTAAAAGCTCAAGAAGATCGTTACCTTCTTGTACTCTCATCACATACAATATCGATCTTTTGGCTTGAGTCATTAATGCATTACCTTTAGTGTCTGCAATTGACTCTTCTTTGGTGGTAGGGTTTAAGGTCAATGTAATAACACCCAACTCCGACAAAGCAGCCAAGTCATCGGCAAAGTTCACAGAGTTATACAACAGGGTCGAGAGTGTGTAGATTTGATCATCGGAACTTGGAGCTACCACATCGAGGTTGCGCTGGATCAATTTTTCGATTTGTATCATATCATTGACTCTGATGTTCAACTTTGGTCTCTCACGAGCAACGATGTCATCATAGACAGTCAACTTGTATTCTGACTCAAGAGTTCCAACGTCAATTACCCGTTGCACAATGTTTATGCATGTATCCATCGAAGACAGAACATACTCATTCAAAGGCTTCAAGAAATTGTCAGAGAAAGGCTTCAAAGCAAACATTTGGACCATCACCCTAGAGAGATACTTCAAGTTGTTCTTCACCCTCTTGTTTTCTCCGGTGATGTCGAATGGATCAACCACCAGAAGACCGAAATTTTCTGGATAGTTCAACATGTGTCCGATATAATGCTTGATCAAAATCACACCTGCAACAGCCAAATGTTGCTTTTCTGGCTTTTCAGGGAACGAAGCTTTGGAAAGAGTATATCCTTCCTTTGCAATAATCTTGATATGGAGAGGGAATCTGATAACCGAATTTTCAATGGTGTTCAAGAGTAAGGTACTGTATTCTCTTAACTGCATCAAGTTGACAACAAATTTGTCTGCTGTTTCGGGATCCTTGATAGCGACCTGAGGCAGCAAATCCTTTTCTCTGTCACTATAGCCGTTGACTTTAATATCTCTTTCTATAAGGTTATTGTGAATCATGGAAGGATCCGATTCAAAGTCGGCTTCATCATCATCAATAAGCGAAGAAACAATCTGTCCAAACAAGTTCTTTAAGTGCATACGCTGGAAGGTATGAGAATTGAAGTGGTTCAAGAAGTCAATCCAGAAACAGAAATTGGATTTGGTAATATCAGGAGAGGTTCTGCAGTTGACATCCATATCCATTTTCATCAAAGATTTGATGAGTTTCATGAAGAAGAATTCTTCTCTCAGATGATGGGTGACCGAAGAGTCCTTAACTGGGAACAAGAGAAGCAAATGTGCTTGAAGAGTTTGGTACTCTACTGTATCTTTCTCCACGACATTCATATTTTCGTACAATTTAATCCAGTATTCTGGGTTTGTTTGAACGAGGTATAACAATGACTGGTATGCTTCAATTCTTTCTCTAGATGATTTGTTCAACTTTTCGAAACGCTTCAAGTTGGTAGCGTTTTCACCAGCATCTTTAGAGGCCTTTCTTTTGAACTTATTCTTCATGAAATCATCCACAGATATTTTGTTTCTGTCCAAGAGACTCAATTTAATATCCAAGTTTTCTATAAGAGTATCCAACTCTTCGTTTGCCTTTGATTTCTCGATGATCTTATCTTTCAATTCAGACAACTCGATCTCTTGTTCGTAGTCACGATCATTGTCGCTTAGAAGGTAAGCGAAACGCTTGACCACGCTCAATGGTGGGTTCTTCATTCCAAGCAAAGATTTGTATGCTCTTTGGGCAAAGTTACTCTTGATGACAGATTGGGCTTTGATGACTTTGTCCAAATTCTTGTAATAATAAGAATCAATGGAATTGAGGTTGTTCCTGATTTTCTTTCCCCGGATGATGGCTTGCAAGTCAATGATGGGCAAAATGTTGTCGTATGCGTCTTCCAAGAGAACATCTCTTTTAAATCTGGACAACACACCTCTGAACAAAGTCTGAATCTTGATGACCGAAGCTTCCTCTTGAGCCAATTGGTCCTTGGTATAATAGAAAGCGTTCCTGAGATTATTACCTCTGACTTTGGCGTAGACATCGTTAAGAGTTATATCCTCATGCATCAATGTAATCAAAACATTGTTGCAGAGTCTAGTACGGGCAACACCGCCTCTTATAATACCCTGGAGTTGTCTCACGCTTGACTTCGTTCTTGCCAATGCGGCCAACTTTTGACCACACTCGTCTCTAAGACGATTACCACGAATCAAAGCCTGCAAGGAGATCAAACCACCAGAATTCTTCAATCCCGAGATCATGCTGTTGACCTTGTTCCTTCTGTACAACACCAGACGAACTATGGATTGAAATTCGAGAACAGAGTCCTCAATTTGATCTTTATTGTCGATGACTATTTTGGCCTTGGAGTGAATCAACAACATTTTGATTTTACTTTGGAGTTCAGAAACAGTTCCAGAATGCTTGGCTAAACGATACTTCAACAATTCTGTATTGTGTTTCACATTCTGGGCTCTGATAGCACTCTGGAGGCCAATGATGGAGTTGGTGGCTTTGGAAAAATCATAGGTGTGCTTATTTCTGAGCAACTTGCCTCTGATAACTGCTTGCAAATCGATCACATCGTATTTGTAGATCAAAACCTCTTTACGGTGTCTGTGGACGGTCTTCATTCTTGACATGTTTCCTCTGATGATGGAAACCAAATCTGTCATTTCTTCGTTGTAGGACTTGAGCATGATTCTATCAACAAACATCCGGTAGCGGAAGCTTGCACCTCGGGACAAAGCTTGTAACTTGAGGATGTTCGTCATGTGAGACTCGAGTTCTGGGGTATAATATTTGCTGTCTTTATAATTGGTATCGTCAAGGTATGCTGGGCGTTTGATGATTTGAGGGCTTGGGGTGTGGACTTCCTGTTTTTGTGGTCTAGCAGGGGTCTTGAGCGACTCTCTGAAGGGGTCATCGCCGAGTCTGGACTTGCTCAAGCTCTCCAACTTGGTGGGAGAGGCCCCCAAGGTTCTATTCATGTAGCTGCTTTCGCCGGCATTGCCGTCGTTGGGGTCGGTGCTGTCGAAGCTGGGGAGTCCGGTTGTGATCAACGCCCTGTTGGCGACCCGGATGTCCTCCGGGGAGAATTCTGCTTGTCCTATCAAGCTGGAAATGGCTGGGTACGATGAGTTGGACTTGTTCAACATGTAGCTGATAGCGTGGAGACAGACCCACACTTTGGGGACGTTCTTGGCGTCGTATAAGTCGGTCAACTCGAACCGGAACAAGTCTGGTACGCTCAAGAAGTCCAACAACTTGAAGAACCGGTTTATATTTTCAGTGTGTCTGAACTGAAGTTTGGGGTTGGTGAAGACATTTTTCTTGGTGGGAAGGATGACGTTGGACAACTTGGCAAGCAAGATACCATTTCTGACCTCGGTGATGAGCTCAGCTGGCGACGAGTCGATTTCCTCGTCCAAGACGGCCTGGAGCCAAATCTTGATAGCAAAAATTCTACAGAGGTATTCATAGCCTGGCGATTCGGTGGATGTGCTGTTTCCCGGAGAGGACAAGTAGGGTTTATGCGACAAGTCGTCAGGCTTCAACGAGGGGATCTTGCCCTTCTTGGTGGTGGGAGTTTCAAAGCTGTATTTATTGTTTCTCTTGACTGGCGAGCCAGATCTACTGGCCGAGGACGACGAGGGGGTCTTGAACGAGGAGACGGTGACGGAGGGCGTCTCGAACCTGGTTCGCAACAATGCAGTTTTGGAGGGGGTAACGTCATCGCCAACGTTGAGCTGTAAGGCCAATTTGTCTAAATCTTGAGAAGGTTTGGAATTATATCTTTGGGTTGGCAGCAATGGCTGTCTGGTGGGGGACGTGAAGGGCGAGTCATTGATGGACTCGAGGTACTTCAACGCCACGTTGTTTCGTATGGGAGACGTCATGATGAAGAAGATACTTTAGCAGTTGTTTATACACGAGAGTTTCATAATTTGCATCTATTTAGCCGGATACGGCAATACGTAAATATATCATTCGTGGCCCAACCGCAGAGATAGTTGGCAATTACATAGTATACAGGTAGTGTACAAGGTACAGGTAGTGTACAGGGGAACAGGAGTGTAGGGACGTGACTACTGTACAGCGTCTTCGTGATATTTCGTTTCAAGAAACTGGCTGATTTCCTCGAGCCGGTCCAACTCGGCCTTCTGTTTGGGAATGGCCATGCGGAGCTGGTCTAGCTGGAGCAAGTGCGCCTCGTAGTCCTTTTCCATGGAGCCGAATGCAGGCGGGGCGGTCTCGTCGGGCTCGTCGGCGGTGTCCAAGGCCTCCAAAAACGTCGACACCTGGTCGTCGGCCGCCGTGACCAAGTCCTCGTAGAAGCGGCGGGCGTCGCGCGGCAACTGGCGCCGGAGCTTCGTGACCTCGACCGTCTCCTTCTCGATGTTCTGGAGAATCAGCCGGAGCTCGGAGTTCAATGCAAAGTCGAACGGCTCGGTGCGCTCTTTGGGCTTGATCGCCAACAAGTCCGCCACGCCCTGCGCGCTGGCCGACATGTCCTGGCCGTCGACGATCATGGAGTGGCGGGCCATCTCAAACACCTCGATGACATGGTCGTGGAGCATGTTGGCGACCTTATTTTTCAACGGGTCGTTGTTGGAGGTGGGTAAATGGAGATCCAACTTATCCATGGTGCTGTTGAGAAGCTGCGTATATAGAAACCGCAAGTCCTGCTTGGAGAGCTGCAATTTCTCGTGGTTGTCCATGTTTGGCAGTTAAACAATTTAGCACTATTTCAAGTCGCACTTTTATTCACCCATGTCGTCCGAGCTAGCCCCAGCGTTTGCTCCGTTCTTGGGCTTTGGCGGGTGTGCGCTCGCCATGATCTTGTCATGTTCCGGCGCCGCCATCGGCACCGCCAAATCGGGTATTGGTATCGCCGGTATTGGTACTTTCAGGCCCGAATTGATCATGAGGTCGTTAATCCCCGTGGTCATGTCGGGTATCTTGGCCGTCTACGGGTTGGTGGTCGCGGTATTGATTGCCGGCGGCTTGAGCCCCGATAAGGAGTACACTTTGTTCAACGGATTTATGCATTTTGCCTGTGGATTACTGGTGGGGCTCTCGTGCTTGGCCTCGGGATACTCCATCGGGATTGTGGGCGACGAGGGCGTCAGACAGTTCATGCACCAGCCGCGGTTGTTTGTGGGCATCGTGTTGATCTTGATTTTCGCCGAGGTCTTGGGGTTATACGGGCTCATCATCGCCTTAATCTTGAATACTAAAGCCGTATAGAGTAGCTACGTCAATCTAACATTTTCTTGTATTGTTACATTTAATCGGTTTCCATTTTATCATCAGTCTTGACGCCGTTGCTGCCAACGGTCAACTTTCCCTCGTCATCGATATACTGACTCTTGTTCTCCTCCAAGTACTGCACAGACCGGTCCGAGTCCAAGAACAACATGTAGGCTCTCTTGATATCGCTCAACTCCACGGCTGCCCCTCTTCTCTTCAACGCTATCTGCTGACTCACAGAAATTAAGTTGGAGGCGTATCTTAAGCTGGTTTCCTGGCCAATCTTGGTCAAAAGCGCCAACGCATCGCCGTTCAACTCGATCTCCTCCTCTTGGGCCCGGATCGACAAGATCGTCTTGATTTCGTCAGCGCTGTAGCTGCTGGTGTGGATGATGATCGATCTGTCCAAGAGATCGATGGGCAATCCGTGGGGGGACTTGTAGTTGGTACCGCGGGTGGTGGAAATCCCTCTGTTGGTGGCCATGATGACGATGGGGGCAAAGTCATCTTCCAAAGCCCTATTTATAAAGGAGAAACATTCAATGTCCAACATGTGGACCTCGTCAATGAACAACACTCCAGGCACAATCTCGGCTTTTCCTTCTTCTCTCCATTCAGCCACCTTGGTGTTGATCTGGTCTCTCACCTCGGAGGTGATCTCACCGGTGTCACCAGAGAATAAAGCCAAAAAGCCCTGTTGTCTAGAATTTATCACATCTATCTCGTGCAAGGAGATGGTGTGGACCACTTCCTTTCTCTTTTGTAATTCACCTTCAGGACACTGGACGAACTTGGTTTCCGGTCCCATGGCATCGTAGTCTCTCGATCTCGAGAATGATTTACCCAATTTGGTGATTTTTCCCGATGACTTGTCGATGGAGACGATATCACCAGCTAAAATTTTTTCCTTGGTCAAGCTCTCAATCATCTTGTTTCCCAACTCGTAGATGGTCTCCATGTCGGTGGTCTTGATGGTCAATTTACCTTGTTTGTGGCCTCCGGTGATGGAGCGGTCGATCTGGATTTCTACGACTTCACCCTCGATGATCTCGGTTTCCTCTTTAATTCTGATTCCAATGGACTTGCGGAACGCCTGGGTCAAGGCCTCGGTCTTGGAGAGGTCGAGTGAGTAGATTTCAGATCCAGCGATCGAAGTGAACGGGACTTCGGCTCCCAAGCTTTGAGATAAGCCGGTTGCGATGGCAGTTTTACCAGTCGATGGGGGTCCGGCGAGCAACACAGCTCTGCCGGCGATCTTACCGGCTTGGATCATCTTCAACACAACACCAGCGGCCTTTCTGGCCTTCATTTGGCCGACCATTCCTTGGCCAGACTCTTTGGGCTTCAAATTGTCATCCAAACCCAACCCAGTAATATGGGAATGGGCGGCAATCAACGAGATCCCGTTCAAGTCTTTACTCTCAACGTTGGTGGTGATAGTGGCGGACTGGATGTTAGTATTTGGCGGCCCGGAGTGGCGATATCACATACCATTTTTGAAGAAGAGCGTTGAAATGTTTTTCAAATTCGGTGCGACGATTTTGATAGATTGATGATTTGTAGAAATTAGGAGACACCTCCATGGACGCAAGGTCGAGAAGCAACAATGGCAGCCCAGATACAGTTGGACGGATTTGGCGGGGTTCTACTCTTTAATGGACGGAAAGTCTTCTATTGGGCTATTTAAAATAAATAATTAGATTTTGGATTTAGTCACCAAGGATCCTTCGCCATATAATCTGACAAAATGGTCATTGAAGAACGCCTTTGCCATTGGTCGTTTAAGCTTCATGGTTGGAGTCACGACGTCTCTTTCAGGTGTCAAAGGCTCGAACTCGACGTAGATGTTGTGGATCTTCTGGAAGCCCTTCAAATGCGGGACGGATTTATTGAGATGATCCACCAACACCCTTCTATGAGTGATATCGTTGATATGCTTCAAGAGCTCTTCGTCAGAAACACCTTCAACCTCTCCCTTCTTGAAACCGCATTGAGATACCAAAAACTTGGTAAGCACAGGTCTCTGGATACCAAGAACGCCAACCAAGTAGCTTTGGAGCGAGTCTCCATGGACATAGACTTGCGCAAGAATAGGGTTGTGGGTGAGATAGTTGTTCTCGATGCTTTCGGGAGAGATATACTCACCTTGAGAGAGTTTGAAGAAGTTTTTGACTCTGTCGACGATTCTGATCCGTCCAGTCTCCTTTGAAACTTCGGCAACATCACCGGTGTGGAACCAACCGTCTTTTTGGACTGCCTTGGCGGTCTCTTCGGGGTTTTTGTAGTACTCGGAGAATACCTGAGAACCTCTGATCAACAACTCGCCTCTAGGACCGTCCTTGTCGTTCAAATGGTAGTTCATCGAAGGCTGCTCTTTGATTCTGACTTCGATGGTGACTGCCTGGGTTCCACAATTCGAAGGATTGGATTCAAAAGAAGTGGATGCAAAGCACCCAGCGAAACTCTCGGTTAAACCGTAAGCCTGGACCAAGCCGATGTTCAACGACGCCTTCAAAAACTTGATGGACTCGGGGTCGATAGGGGCCGAACCGGTGACGATGAACTTCAAGTTATCGAACCCAAAGCTTTTCTTAATATTCTTAAGCACCACATTGTCGTAGAAAATGTTTCTTCCAGTGTTGCCGTCAGCAAGACTGTGGTTGTGGATCTTGGAGTCGATGGCTCTCTTGTACATGGCCTTTGTGAACTCGCTGAGCTCGGGGTTATTGATGGTTCTAGCCTTAATGGAGGCCTCATACTTGGTGAGGACTCTGGGCACCAACGAGATCCGCTCCGGCTTACAGAGGTTCAAGTCCTCGATCAAGTTGACCGGGTTCGAGCCGAACTGAGGGAAGTACACACACCCACCATCAGTAAAGGCTGCCAAAGTGGTGGCTCTCTCGAAGATGTGGGCTAAAGGCAAAAACGCCAAACAGGTTTGGGTTCTGTCGAGGTGGGACACGAGAAAAACACACGACGCCAACACAATGGACTGGGGGAGCGCCACGCCCTTGGGCATACTTCCAGAAGTGCCCGAGGTGAAGTTTATGGTGTACAAGTTAGTTGGCTTGGGAGGCAAGTTTTTGAGCGGGAACAAGCGGCCCAAGCCGATGATCAGGTCCAAGTCGTGCAACTGGATCCCCACCTTCATGGCCTCGCGTTTCATGGGGAGATCGGCGTCGAACAACGGGTCCATCGACACAATCGAGATGACATGGGCGAGCTCTTCGGGAAAACTCTTCTTCAAGTCGATCAACTCCTGGACGTGGTTCTTGGACGCGATGATAATGGGCGACGACGTCAACTTCAAGATGTGCTGCGAGGTGTTCTTGCCCAAAGTGTCATACAAGGCGCTGTTGGTCAACGAGTAGCTGGAGCAGGCCAAGTCGCTCAAAATCCACTCGTACCGGTTGGCCGAGTAGAACGTCACCACGAACGAGTGGTTGTGGATGTCGTAGGAGGCATAGTCCCGGACGTGGGCGTCGATTTTTCGGTGGCTGTCGAATTTTTCAGCCTGCTTGAACGGACTATTTTGCAAGTGGTACAAGATGCCCGAGCCGAGGGCGTCCTTCAATTCCTTGACCTCGGCGTAGCTGACGGTCTCGTACCGTTTTTCAGACGTCCCGGAGGTGTAGTCGAACGGACGGTAGCCCAAGCACGGTTTTTGCGGGGCCTGGGCGATGGTGTCCTCGAGCAAATCATACAACGTCTCGATGCCGGGCATGAGGCGGCTCTTGACGCCGCTGGGGGCGGCGCTGTTGCGGTAGATCTCCGAGTAGCCGGGCTCTGCGGTCCCCGGAACCGGTCTGGCGGTCGAAGCGAGCGGCTGCAACGGCAAGTACTTCTCGTAGAGTTGGTGCGAGGGCAAATTGTCGGGGTTTTCGAACAAGTACTGGGATTCTGGTGGGGCAAGCATGGTAGGAAAGTGGAATCTTCACCTTTTATATATATTTACCCCACCAAAACTTAAAATGGAATTTAAACGGTAACCGCTAAGATCGGCTTTATTCACTTGCCGGGTGACAGCGACTACGAGTGACGCTGCACCACTTCGCCAGTCATTTATACACAGTAGACATTGATCGATGGGCCCCGACGACTATCCCCGGATAATAGGTCGGTGCTAAAACGGGCTGAATTGGGACTTCCGCTGTCTGGGGAATTACTTTTTTTGGTACTATCCGATTGACACAACTATATACACTACTTGGCGGCGGCTCTGGCCCTGCTACCTAAAAGCTTAACGGTATCCGAGTAATCAAATTTCGACATCCAAATGTCGTAGAACTCGAGCTTGTCCGACTGGCAGTCGCCGGCAAAATACTCTTTAAAGTCCTTGAATGTCTTGAAATTCTTGTAGAGGTGCTTCTCGCATTGGGGGTCGCCGAACCCCTTCAACATGTAGTCCCAGTGCCAGTACTGGATGTCGTTGTAGGGCTGCGTCTCGCCCATGATGCCGCGCTCGATGCTGTAGCCCTCGTTGTTCATGAGGAACAACTGGGGAAGAAGCGCATCGTACCGCAAGAAACTCGACATCTCTTGCGCCGTCATCTGCACCGACCCGTCGCCGAGCATCACAAGCACCCGCGTGTCGGTGGTGTTGGTGTCCTGCAAGCCGATGGTGACGCCCAAGGCAGCAGGCAATGCATACCCGATGGACGAGTAGTATGAATTGTAGATGGCGGTGACGTTCTTTTTGAAGTGGAGTTTGGGCACTTCAAAGGCAAAGCACGACATGTCCGTCATGATGATGTCATTGGGCTGGATGTACCCGTTGAGGAAGTCCACCAAGTCGTTTTGGCTCACGACTCGGGACTCATTAGTGTCTTGCGACCGGGGAATCTTGTCAAAAGCATACCGAGTGACGTTATCGATATCCTTGAGGCGAGCCACGTCGAGAGTGGTCTCGATGTGCTCGACGAGATCCGTCAAGGTGAAGAGCCGCATGCCGCTTTTCTGGTACTTGATGTTGTAGATCTCATCGTTGATTCTCACGTAGTCCGGATTAATGTACACCACCGTCTTGATCCGGCTGAAATCTTCGGTGTAGAGGGTGTTGGTCTCGAAGTTGGAATAGCCGAAAATTACTAACAAATCGGTTTCCGACTCCAAACTCTCGGTTATGTGCTTTTCTCTTCCGAGCTTACCACCATACGTCCCCACAAAATTGGGCGACTCCTCGTTCACACATTTGCCCAATCCAGTAGAGTAGAGCTTGACAAACTTGTTGTGTTCCAATTTGGACACGAGCTTGTCGAACAGGGCCCGGGAGTGGTACTTTTTGATTAAATCATCGCCCATCACTGCTGGGGTGTGGGAATCGTACAACAACAGCAACACCTCATGCGTCAATTTTTCCAACAACTCCGAGGCGGCGCGGTTGTGCTTATTGTACACCTGGAACGTGAAGGGCGTCTCCGACAATCTCTCAGACGACACCATCACCGTAGATAAGTCCGAGGGAAGAAACAAGTAGCCGGGGCGGGACTCTTGCATGATGGTGCTGAGGACGAAATCAATGCGGTCGAGGTTCTCCTCGTTGTTGAAGCCGTCCGCCGTCAAGGTCTCGCTGGCCACCGAGATGTCGGCGACCATTTTTTTGAATGCATCGTGGTCTGGGGGAAGAAGCGGGTTTTTGTTCTGCAACAAATGGTGGTAATTTTTGATGGACCCCACGTCGCACTGGTGGGCCTGGGCCACCTGCGCGGTGCTGGTGACGCCCACAATGTGCAAGAGCGGCACGTACTCCGAGAACGCCGACGCCACGCCGTTGATGGCCGACAATTCTCCCACGCCCATGGTCGTGATCAACACGGCGAACTGGTCAATGGCCCGGGCATAGCCGTCAGCGGCGTAGGCCGCGTTCAATTCGTTGCAGCACCCGATGAACTTGACGTCGTTGGCAATAGTGTCTTCATATAAAAGCTCCATCAACTTTAAGTTATAGTCGCCAGGCACCCCAAATATGCTTTTAAGCTTAGGGTTTGCCTGCAAGATTCGCAAGATGAGATACTCACCGAGGGTGATACGGGGGCTGATCTTCGTCATGGGGATAGAGAACGGGGACACCAGTATTTATATGCTGGCGCTTACGCACGGTAATGGGCGGCATCGGCTAATGTAGGCAATTCACGCATACAAAAAAACCTAAAACAAGCCCCGACGGCTTAGCTGCAGCCCGCATCGGAGCAGTGCCGCTACCGATCCGCCGTTGGCTATATGTCTGCCAAAACGGCGAGCGTGTCCGGCCCAACCGGACCATCTTGACCATCATAGACCCAGGCCCATCGGGTCTGGCTAAGCGGCCCTACGGTGTAGTTGGACGACGTCTGGGCGAAGTTCCAGTTGAAGTCATCCACCTTGACGTTCTCGCTGAACCGCATCGCCTGGCAGTCCTCGATGATGACGGTGGTGCTGACTGTAGCGATTATCTGGCAGTTACTGGACCGGTGGATTCGGAGCTGGTGGCACCCCACCACCAACACGCAGTGGTGCATCTCGGTGACGTGGACCGTACCCGGTGTGTGGAGCGACAACACGGAGTGGGCGGCGTTGTGGATGGTGATGAGGTTGCTGTGGTTGTCGTTGACCAAAATCGTATTTTTGACGTCATCGACGTACATGTGGTTGATGGGCCGGTCGATGGTGAGTTTCTGCAGCCGTACGCCCTTGAAGTTGGGCTGGACCTGCAACTCGGGGGCCAATTGCGGCGCAATCACCGGCTGCTGGCGTAGCACCGGTTCACCAACAAACCGGAATTTCTTATGGTTGAGCGTGCTCTTCTTCACCTCGACGAGCTTGCGCACCCGTTCGTACGCATCGAGCACCTGCTGCTTCTCGTAGTTCAGAAGCGTGTTATACTTGTCGGTATCGTTGGCTGCGAGTTTTCGCTGGATCTGGCCGAGCGCCTCGGCGTCCGCCGTCACGACGTCATCCACAAGACCTGGGGTTAGCACGCCACAAGCGTAGACACATACCTTTGCACTCGCGAAGGAGGTCCTCCATGGTTCTAGTAAACGATGCTAAAAGTCTAATAGCTTATCAGCTGAAAAATACTGCGATTCTCTGCTACTATATTCATTACTACTTAGGCCCGATTGAGACGGGTTCTGCCCACCAACTGGTCGGCAATGTCTCTCGACTTGCCCCAGTGGATCTTTTTCGGCATTCTTCTCTTGAGCTCGGTCTCGTAGTCGTACAATCTTCTGACCGAGGTGAACTTGACGTGAGATGACTTGATTCCCAAAACACTGGCGGTTCCACACAATTTGCTGTTGTCGTAGTCAAAGTCCACGTCGTACTTGTGCGAGGCGATGGTGTCGATGGAGTCTTCGATGAACTGAACCGCTTTGATGGCAAATCTGGCGGCTCTGGTTCTGTCGATGGGCGATGGAAGTCCTCCCTGTTGAACATGACCAGGGATCGCAGTCTTGGTGTCGAAATCTCCCTGCGACTCTTCGTTGATGATGTCGGCCAAAACTTGCGTAGTCAACACTGTCGAAGCGTTGGTGCTCTTCAACAACAACTTTCCGGATTTCGACAATCCTTTTTCGTGTCTGAAGGCCTCTCTCAACGACTTGATGTCCAACTCCAATTGGCTCAACTCGATACCTTCTTCGGGGACGTACGACGCTTGCGCACCGGTGGTCAACGAAGCAAGCGTGGCGATGTAACCGGAGTTACCACCCTGGACCTCGATCACAAACGCTCTGCCTCTGGTGGCAGATGCAGACTGCTTGACCACGTCACAGTATTCGGTCAATGAGTTCAAGCAGGTGTCGGCACCCAAGGAATACTCGGTACCTGGAACGTTATTAGATATAGTGGCCGGAATCAATACCATGGGGATTCTGAAAGCTGGATATAAGAGTCTGGCCTTCTCCAATTGGTGTAACGATACAAACGCTTCGAAACCTCCCACCAAGATCAAACCGTCAAATAAATATTTTTCGAAATAGTATGCAATCATTCCGAGGTCAGTTTCTTCTGGGGTAGCTCTATTGGTACCGATTTCCGACCCACCAATCGAGTTCCATCCTTCGATTTCTAACCAGTCAATCAGCCTGACCGACTCGTGTCTTGCCAAGCCCGAAAATCCATTGTGAATGGCATATGGAGTGTGGCCTCTAGACATACAGTATGTGGCCATGGCATAGACTGCACTGTTCATACCTCCAGCAGGGGCACCCACGTTGATGATAGCGATCTTCTTGCGCTTCTCTTCGGGCAAGGTTGGCTTGTTGTGGTTGGCAGAGTTCATGGCAATGAAATTGTTCAAGTGTTCTACGAATTCAGAGTCTCTCAAGGACATTGCCTTGTCGAAATCCTTGTTCTCGATGGCAGTAGCCACCGACTTGGTGATTTTGACTGCATCAACCAAGGGCTTTCTGACAATCTTGTTTTCGTCGATGGCGATCAACGGAGAAGGAGTGTCGGGGCCACATTCAAGAACAGCGGAAACAGCCTCCACTCCTTGCAAAGTGGCAAGCACACGGTCGTAGCCCACAGCGGTACCACCTCTCTGGACATGGCCCAAGGTGGTGATTCTGGTGTCCAAGCCCATATCGTTGGCTAAAACGTCTTTGACGTCCTTGCAGCTGATAGGCTTCAAGTCACTGGTGATGGCACCCTCTGCTGCAATGACAATGGTCTTTCTTTTACCCTTGGCTCTGTGCTTGGCGACGATCTGTTTCATTTGCTCCTTCCAGTCCTGCGAAGAGGCAGGCTTCTCCGGAATCAAAATGTAGTCGGCAGCGGTAGCAATACCGGCCATGAGCGCCAACCAGCCACAGTGTCTGCCCATAACTTCCACGACAAACGCTCTGGAATGCGAGTTGGCGGTGGCATCAATGTAGTCGATCGCTTGCACGATTCTGGCCAAAGAAGAGTAGCAGCCGATCGTAGCGTCGGTGGTGGCCATATCGTTGTCGATGGAGCCCACAGTTCCGCAGATATTGAGGTGCTTGTGCTTGTGATACTGCTCGTCGGTGATCTGGTTGGCGTCCTTCAACTCGGCGATGAGCGAGGGCCACTCGGATCTGAACAAGTCGGCACCCGTCAACGACCCATCACCGCCACACACGATCAACGCATCGATGCCGGCGTCAATCAAGTGCTTACAGCCCTTGAGTCGTCCGGCTCTTTCTCTAAAGTCCTTGCATCTGGCGGTTCCGATGTTGGTTCCACCCTCGCTCAAGTACCCTCTGACGTCCTGCCAGTTCATCTGCTTGATGTACTTGGGCCCGCCTCTGACGAGACCCTCGTATCCCTCCATGATGGCGAAGGCCTTGCACCCGCGGTAGATGGCGGAGCGGACGATACTTCTGACGCAGGCATTCATTCCTGGGGCATCACCGCCGGACGTCATCACGGCGATGTTGCGCTTCGGAACGGGCGCGGTGTTCTCCAACGGCATGTGCGACGAGCGCGAGAGCGACGCCGACATCGACACCGAGCCGGACGTGAGGTTGAGCTTCGAGACCGGCGGAACTGACGTCAATGGGTTGGCGGAGGTGGTGAACCCGATCAAGGCGCCGAGCGGGTCGATGGTGTAGACCTCGTTGGGGAATAACTCGTTGGGGGCCATCTGCAACGGGCGCTGGTGGGTCTGGAGCCGGGCAATCAAGTCGTTCAAGTCGGAGGTCTTGAGAACGAAGCACGACTGGGCCGATCTGATGTCGCCGGCAAACAACGAGCCGACCAACTTGTTGCGGGACACGGCGATATCCTCGACGGAGGGCGCGCGGGCGGCGTCAATGGCCAACTTGATGGTGACTTTGACGTTTTCGGACGTCAAATAGGTGACATTCGGCTCACCCTGGTGCACCTCCAATCCGATAACATTGTGGTAGAATTGCAACGTCTGATCAAAGACTTCCTGGTTGGGGGCGTAGAAGCATAGCGACGAGGTCCCGTTGACCAAGGGGACAGGCATTTTTAAATTAGGTTGGGCAGCAGGTGGTTATATTTCTCAATAAAGTCCGATTTTATCATCACCTGAAGCACTCGGGAAACTGTAGTGCGAATGGGCTTAGATCCGAAATGCCGCAAATGGCGTCGGGTGGTGCTGGTCACACCGCTACCCGTTTCTACAGTTTACAGACTCGGGCCTATGTATTTATTGTATGACTTGGGGATGGCCATGGCAGTCCCATATTTACTGAGACCCTCGCCCTACACGGGAACCGCCGTAAAAATGGTCCCGTGCGCACCAAAATTTTCACCTTTTTTTGCTCTACTCGACAAATCGAACCCCATATCCGGTAGATAACTCTTGGAATTTTCGAAAAAGATGTCTGAAACTGCCCCCATCCAATTGCCAGACATGTCTAAGTTGGCCGTGCCCACTTTGCCCGGCACCCCAGCCCCTGCGCAAAAGCAGAACGGATTCTGGTCCTCCAACCCAGTTTTCTCTTACTTGAACGACGTCTACATCGGCATCAGCGAACACCGTCAGTCCTTGGATTTGATCAACCCAGGTACCATCGAGTACATCAACAAGGAGGTCTCCCGTGACGTCTTCTTGAACCAGTACTTTTTCACTGGTTTAAGAGCCGACTTGAACAAGGCCTTCAGCATGTCCCCCGCCTTCCAGACCTCCCACACCTTGTCGATCGGCTCGAACGTGTTGCCACCTTACGCCTTCTCCGCCTTGTTCTTCGGCGACAAGACCTTCATGCAGGGTAATATCGACAACGACTTGTCGTTCAGCGGAAGAGTCAACTACGGCTGGGACGACCACAACATCTCCAAATTGACCTTGCAATTGGCCAACGGACAACCCGCCATGGTCCAGTTAGAACAGGACTACCAGGCCAAGGACTTCTCCATCAACTTGAAGACTTTAAACCCATCTTTCTTGGACGGCGGCTTCAGCGGTTTGGCCGTGGCCTCTTTATTGCAATCCTTGACCCCCAAGTTGGCCCTCGGTATCGAGGCCACCTACACCAAGCAAGCCGGCTCGTTGGCCCCAGAGAGTGCCATTTCCTACTACGCTAGATACAACAACGGAAACTGGATTGCTTCCGGTCAATTATTGGCCCAAGGTGCTTTGATCGCTTCTTTCTGGAGAAGGGTCACCGACAAGGTCGAGGCCGGTATTGAAACCCAAATCTCTGCTTCCATGAAGCCAGTTACTGACCCTATGATGGGTACTCCAATCGGATTTGAGCCAGTCATCGAGGGCCAAACCGCTATTGGTGCCAAATACGAATACAGACAATCTGTCTTCAGAGGTCAACTTGACTCTGCCGGTAAGGTTGGTGTGTTCATGGAAAAGAGAGTGTTGCCCACCGTGTCTATATTATTCTCGGGTGAGATTGACCAATTCAAGAACTCCACCAGATTGGGTGTTGGTTTACAATTCGAATCTGCTGGTAACGAACAAATCATGATGATGCAACAAGGTTTGGTTGACGCTAACGGTAACCCAGTTCCAGGTGCTCCACAAGTCGCTTAAAATAATAACTCATCTATTATTTCATTGTATATATATCAATAAATAAACTACTATAAACTTGATTACCATCCAAAAAGTCTAGACGCAAGCCCTCTTTTGTTGTCGGGTTGCTCTATACGTTTCTGGGAATTTTGCTTCACGATCGGGTCTAATCGGTTCATCCGAGTCGAACTGATCATCTTATAAACCTCTCGAGAGTTGAGATTAACATCCTTCCCTTTTCGACTAGGTTCCCTTGAAGAAGTCAGATAAACAGAGCCCGCTTTTAACGGCTTCTTTTGTTGAATGGTTGGTAACCTTTGAGATGATCTTACCGATCTTAGATCGTCATTTCTATCATTGACATATTGGGCCAAATCTCGCTGGGTGATAGACTTGTAAATTTGCTTGTATGTGTTGTTCAAGTCCGAATGACGCAAGTCGTGTTGGTGACTTGCAATGCTGTAATTAGATTTTGAGTGGGGGAGCTTCAGCCCATAGAGAACCTCTTCGGTGCACGGTTCCATCCAATTGGACTCCGACGTGTAGAGTTCGCTTCTTGACGATCTTCTCGAGCGGATATTATGAAGCTTGTTGTACTCAGACAAGGAGGTGGCCGGGAAATCATCATTGCCATTAAAAGAGTTGAGCTGGTCGTCTTGGTTGTTTTTCTCAATCACACCATGGAAATAGCTGCTTCTCTTGAATGTGACCGGCTGCACAAACGACGAGCTTCTGGAGATAGGACGCGAGGGCCCCCTTGATTTCGTGTAGGTGAAAGACTTGGTGGTGGAAATATTCTCTTCATACTCATCCAAAAGCGAGTCCATGGAATCATCAGACTTTTCGTCTTGTTGCTTGACTCGGGGGCTTTTGGTGGTGTAGGGGTTCGAGAACTTACGGGGCTTGGGCTGCCTGATCACCGGAAACCGCTGAGGCGAGTTCTCCGCCGGCTTGCCAATGTCAAAACATGCCATAGCGCTTGTGAGAGATTGGTCAGAGACTTTGCGGTTCAAATTGAACGCCGGCGGCTTAAAGTCGGTCATGGGCGAGGCCAAGCGGAACGACCCAATGAGCTCGTTGTTTTGGAGCGGCGACATGGGCGCAGAAGGCGGCGTATCGGGGATCGTCTGAGAGATTTGTCCGAGGATTTCGAACGACGACTCTTGTTTCTGGATGGGGTCGTGGTCCACCGAGGCCACTTCGTTCAACGGTGAGCCCTCGAGCTCTTTGGGTACAGTGTCGATGTTGAAGCCAGAATTGGAACTTGGAGGGCTGACAAAGAAATTACGATACTTGACTACTTTAGTCAAGACAGTTTCCAATTTAGCAATGATGGTGGGGTCTTCCGTGTTGATGAAAATGCGCCAGTACCGTTCGGGGTTGACCAACGGGAGCATGAACTGGTTGAGGTTAATTCGGATGATTTTTAGTTTGGGCAAGAGAGGGTAGATAAAAGAGGGTCCACACGACAAATATGTCACATCGCCATTATGCAATTGAAAGACTTCAAACTCGCCGTGGCCCAACAATCGGCCACCGGTGACGTCCTCATCCGAGGTGTCAAGCTGCTCGTCGAAAAGGAGGATTTTGGACGACTTGTATTTGAATAGAGTTATTTTCTCATCCACATGCACTTTTGGTAGGGTGTGCGATTGCAATTCGTTGATGGTTTGCGGTTGCTGGCCCACTTTCTTGGGCTTGAGGTTGCCCTTGACCTCGGCGATGAGTGACGACTCGCTCATTTTGTCGTCGCTTTTCTTGTAGCGCATTATCGCCTGTCTTCGGGGCGACATCGACGACGTAGATTTGAGGGCCGGCGGCGCGGGGCGCCGGGGAGGCGCGCGGCGCGGGGGCGGCGGTTCGGGGGTGCGGATCTCGGGGGCGGCGCTCGGCTCGACGAGGACGGGAGGAGCAAGTTGCGGCAGGTCGGAGTGTCCGTTGAGTTCAGGCTTGTTCTTCTTTTTGGATCGCCTTTTCTTCTTCTTATCTTTTTGCGGTCTGTCTGGTTTTCTGGAATTCGGGAGGTCCCCAGGGGGGGCATCGGGAGTAGTGTTTTTCGAGCCCATGCTTTATCGGGAAGGGCTTACAGAATAGATAACCATGCAATGTTTATGAAATTCAACTGATCGCGCAATTAGTGGGGTTGGCTGAAATTTAACTACTTAGTTAGTTCCGAGAACGTTGGACTCGTTGAACGTCGGCGTGGCGAGCGACGCGGCCTCGACGTCGTGGGCGAGAATCGGGGTGTAGCCTACGTTTCTCAATTCCACCGCATCTTCCTCTTTTATGTAGGTGACCAAGGTGTTCAAGAACTGGATCACCCGGTCAAGCTTGGACTCGATGGCCAAGATGACCTTGGAGGGCGGGTACAACACCTTCAAGTAGCCCTTGGCGAGCAAGAAGCCCAGCGAGATGCCGGCGGCGTGGCCCATGAACGACGAGCCCGGCACCACCACGGCGCACACCACCAACGCAATGAACGGCGTGGCCAAGGTGGGCACCTCGACCTGGCGGCCCTGCACCGCGAACCGGTGCAACACCGGGTTGCGCTGGTGCTCGAGAAAGGCGTAGTACGTCACCAACAGGAACACCACCCCCGACAACCCGATGACCTTGGTGTCGGGGAAGAACATGACGCCGAGCACGCAGTACTGCAAGGCGGCGGTGACGGCGAGCAAATTGAGCGTAATTCCCGTGTAGACGGTGCCGTGGGCCCGTTCAAAGAGACACAACGGGGTCCAGAGCGACACCACGTTGAAGAGCCAGTGGAGGATGCCCTGGTGGAAAAGAAGGTAGAGCGAGAGCGCATTGAGGTCGAATTTGGTGGGTGCCAACGGGTATAACGCCGTGGCGCCGCTAACAGCGCCGCCGAGCCCGGCGTCGAGCACCAAGAGCCCGAACGTGAACACCACGAGCCCCACGCTGAGCGCCGGGTAGTACTCGAGCTGGGCGCCGTGGGGGAACAGCACCGATAAGAAAGACATGTGTCGCGTTGGTGAAAAATTGGCGCCTATTGTTGCCGGAGGACAAGTGGCACAGGCAAATCCCCGAGCGTCTATTGTTGGATCAATGTATTGTAGCTATTGTAGATTAGTGGGGGTGCAGTGATGCAAGCGAGGCTGCCACTACGGCGGCAGGGGCGGGCAGGGGCGGGCTGCTGCAGGCGGCAGGCGACAGGAGTTGCAGGAGGGCCATGGGCCAATCACAAGGCCGTGGCGACGTCCAATCACAAGGCCCCGTAACGTCCATCATGGGCCATGGCGGCCATGGCGGCGGCCACCCAACGGGCGATCGGTCTAGACCAGCTAGACACTCGACGCTAGACACTAGACGCTAGACACCAGACCGCTCCACGAACTCCTTGTTGACCTTCTCCTTGAACTGCTCCAAGAACATGGCTTTTCGGCGGTTATTCGTCTTCAACATCTCTATTTTCTCTTCTCTAAACTCGACGGTCTCGGTGATCCCGTTGATCTGGCGCAAGTACTGCTTCACGTAGTTGAGCTTGAGTCGGATGCTGCCGGCGTTGTTGTCAAAATCCTTCGCCAGCATCTTGTCCAGGTGCAAATCATGAAGAAGCCCGAAAACCTCGGGTATGAGATCCTGGGTCTTTAATTTTTGGAGCGGATCGACCGTAAGCTCAAGACCAGCGTCAACGTCTTGGTCGATGTCCATGGCGTCCGGGGATGCAAGCTTGGGTGTTCCCTTAATGGGCGAGCCCATGTCTCTAGGCGTCAGCATGGTGAAAGTTTCGACTCGCACTAAATTATTCAATGGACTTGATATTGGGCCTAGTGGCCAAGTGCTGCCCCTGTTTCCCCGACCTTCTGTCGCCGTACGTGTGGCTCAACAACACCAAGTACAAGATCGTGCGGCTCCTCGGCGAGGGCGGCTTTTCCTACGTTTATTTGGTGTCGCTGGGCAGTAATTCGGTGTACGCTCTCAAGCGCATTAGATGTCCCTTCAGCTCCAGCGACGAGGTGTTTAAAAACGCCATGAAGGAGGTCAAGAACTACCACCGGTTCGCCGCCGCCAAGTCCGCATACCTCATCCAGTCCATTGAGGAGTCGGTGGTCACCGAGTCCGACGGGTCTCGGACGGTTTATATTCTCTTGCCGTACTTTGAAAAATCGCTCCAGGACATCATCAATTTTAATGTGCTCAATAGCAAGACCATGGACGAGGAAGAGATCCTCACCATCTTCGTGGGCATCTGCAGAGGCATCCAAGTGATGCATAAACATAAACGGCTCGGAAGAACAAACAATGACGTGGAAGAAGACGATCTTTTGCTCCCAATGGACTCAGACGACGAGGACAATTCCAGCGCCACGGGCACCGAGCTCATGGAATTGAGCCCCTACGCCCACAGAGACATCAAGCCGGCCAACGTCATGTTGTCGGCGGAGGGCCTCCCGGTGCTCGTGGATTTTGGTTCGTGTTCTAAAGCGAGACTACTGATTAAAAACCGCCAGCAGGCGCTTACCCTTACAGATTTCGCTTCCGAGCACTGCACGTTGCCGTACCGGGCGCCGGAGCTCTTGGACGTCGACAGCAACGCCGAGATCACCGAGCTGACCGACATTTGGTCGCTCGGGTGTGTTTTATACGCATGCTGTTTTGGGTTTAGTCCGTTTGAGAGAATGGAAATTGACCAAGGTGCAAATTTAAATGTGGCCATTGCCAGCGGCAGATTCACGTACCCCGCCAACCACGCATATTCACCCGAGCTTATAGAGTTGATCAACTCGTGTCTCCAATTGGACAGCACCCAGCGGCCCCAAATCGACGATCTTATAGAGACTACTTTGGGCCTCACCCGAAGGTAAAATCGCGATTGACAGGTGTCAGAAATTGAACAATGACGCTTACCAAGTACCAGCGAGGCGATCTCATGGAGGGCTGGAACGACTGTCCGCCGATGATGCTCCAGAACAACTCGTCGTCGAGCTTGGCGTCCAAGTCCCGCAGAAGGGCCCGTCCCGAGGCCAAATCAGAGGATGGCAAGCGGTCAGTTTCGTTGCCCAGCAGTCTGCTGGGGGACTTGGAGCTGGCCGGCGAGCAGGCGGGCGAACATGCCGAGGTCGATTGGGACCAGGCCTTGGACCAACTTTTCAGCATAACCACGACGCTCTCAGACACCTTGCACCGGCAGATCAAGACCAAAATCACCAACAGCATCGACTCCGGCAACGCCGGCCACACAACGTTCGTCGGGGGCATAGCGACGCGGCTACAACGGGGCGAGGACAAAAGCGTGCTCAAACAGCAGATTGTCGACTTTATGATGTCGAACGATGGGGTCAGCTCGTGGGCGTCACCGCTTAAAAAATTGGTCGACAGCGCCGTAATTAATTAATGATAAGAATGAAATCATGTATTGTAGAAGTATTATACAAAGGATATCTACATCCGCTTTCTTCTTCCAACTTGGGCTTGGAAACCGGTCTTAATGGACGAGACAGATCTGGTGGATCCACAGGCGCTACAGCTCAAGAAATGCAATCTGTTGGCGGACTCTCTCTTCAACACCGTGTTCATCGACTTACAGGTCTTGCAAGTGACGTATTCGATGATGTATCTTCTTAAAATCGATTCCATCTGCTTGGGCTGGAACTTACCCTTCAACACCAATCTCTTTTCACCGTCAATAGACCCGGAGGTACCCAACTCGGCAAACAAGTAGTGTATCAAATGCTCGGGGTTTCTCTGTAACACAGTGGCGATCTCTTGCACGTTGGCAAATAACGTCTTCTTGGAACCTTCTCTCTGACATATAGGTGGAGGAATTCTGAACTTCGTTCCGGTTCTGGCCCCGGCCAACTCAGGGTTATTCTGTTGTAAGATACCGAAGAAACGGTGTAATAATTCTTCGTATGGCAAGCCTCCGACCACTGGGCTGGACACTTCAGGCTCGACTTCAGGTGCAGCTTGAACAGTGCTGTCGACACCAGCTTTCTCTAATTGCTCTTCAAAGTCCAACACGTCGGCAGGCTGAGTCTTTTTCTTCTTCTTCTTCAACGATAAGTCTCCCAAGGAAGCGGTCAAGTCATCTGCACCAGGAGTTGACTCGGCGCTCTCTTCCACTGGCTTTTTGGACTTTTTCTTTTTCTTTAAGCCGGAGAACATGTCGTCTATTTCGTTGGCGGGGGCAGGCGACTCGGAGCCGGCCTCCTCAGGCTTTTTAACCTTCTTTTTCTTCTTGATACTCGGATCGAACCCCAAATCACTCATGTTACTAATATTTCAGTGGTGAGCTGAGAGAAAAAATTTCAACCCGGCGCCGGACACGACTATGAAGGTGTATTAGGACTATGATACAATATGATGGGGAAGACTACTTAATGTCTAATGATTCGGTTTTGGCCTCGAGATCCTGGGTTTCTTTCTGGGCCAACCTGGCTCTTTCGTCAGCTTCTCTCGTCTCTTTACCTGGGGTATAGGTGATTTTAGTGTCATTTTCACCTTCCTCGATATTGACAGCGTCTTCCACTGCAAATTTCGACAAAAGCCATTGCTCGATCTCCTCCTTGCCGTTGTTCTCCGCCTCAAACATGGCGTCATGGCCCGACTCGTTTTTGATAAACACATCCGCTTCGTATTTTTCTACAAGTAGTTTGACCACTGGCAAATGGCCATTATAGGCACCCCAATGAAGAGGAGTGTTTCCGGTCTCGTTCTGAGCATTGGCCATTTTCTTGGCCTCCTCGGGCGACAAAATCGACAACAAGTACTCCAACACCTCCACATTTCCATTGCCTGCAGCCATGTGGAAAACTGTGCTCAAGGTGAACTCATCTTTAATGTCAAGCAACAATTTGGGAGAAATCTCCTCGAAAATCTCCTTCAAGTTCTGCAAGTCGCCCTCTCTGGCGTCTAAAAGGACACAGTCCATTTCCTCCTGGGTAAGCGTTACCACTTCAGCTCCCGACATGATGATTCTAGCTGAAAAAGATTTGAGTGATGAGGTTGCGAAGACCTCAGAGGTGATTATTGGATATCCACGAATGGGAGCCAGACTTGGCCGGTGAGCTCATGTGACCCTCAATCCCGTAGAACTACACCATAGGCATTATCCAACAGTCTCTACCACCAGCAGCCAATTTAACGATTTTCACGTGACCCGCCTTCTACTTGAGTCCCAGTGCGATCGAGTTCTGTATGCCACCCAAGATAGAAGAGGTGGACCGGCCGCCGGTGAAGAACCCGTTCGCCCCCAAGGACAAGAAGGTCACGATACGAAGAGACGCAAAAGAAATCTACAGCAAAGACCAACTTCGTAAGGGCCTCAATAATCCGCTGCTCACCAATGCTTCACCACTAGATAAACTATTTCTTGATTTAGAAGGCAAAGTCCAAGGTCAGCTCAACGATTTGGACGCTGAGACGCTTTGCAAGAGGTTTGATATCAAAAACCCCGACGCTTTCACTCGCAGGTTCCTATTGATCCAAAAGTTGCTAGATTCAATATTAGAAATCCAAGATTTATCATCAAAAGAAAAGCATCAAGATGAAAATTTAATATCCATCTCTCTCCATGATATTCGAACTTTCAGCAAAGTCGTCAACTTGGTGATTGTGTTGGGCGTTTATCCACCATTAGCCACATTTAACATTGGAATTCCTCTTGCAAAAAGAAGACTAAACGAATTCTCCAAACTTACGAAGCCAATTCATATCGACAAACTCCCATTTCCTCCAAATGCCACCACTCTCCCGGAAAAGTACAAGTATACTGAAAACCTTCTCACTCTCGTTTACGGCAAATTGAAAGAAATCTTTAGGAAAGACTCTGATGTTAAAGACTTGCTAATCAGAGGTACAGGCTACTCCGATTTTTTGACGATTGCAGTCACATTGATCACATGTCCATACTTCGAAGAGTCTCATAGAAGGCTGCTTGCGAACGAGTTCGACTCTTTTGTAATGGAGCTTCCTCCTACTTATGAATTATTTCAGACCTTCTCTCTTTTGCTTGCATCACCATCTCCTCCTTTCTTCAAACAATTTGTGATGGCCAGGCTACAAGTATTACACTACAGATGCCCCCGGAACGATGGTCTTCTTACCCTCATAGAATTTGTGTTGGGCTTGAGAGATAACGAAGATGTAAGTGTGGAGAGGTTTGACAATGTGGCCAATGTGGTGCTTCAGAAACCCAAGTCCATTCCAACTGCCGAATATTTCAAGAGTATTGGAAACCAGTGCTTTGAACTACTTGTAAATATCAATCGTCCTTTGGTCGGTAGTTGTGTGTGTCATGTTATAGAGAGATTGTGGGAGAGAAACCGGTTGGTTGTACAAGACTTCTTTCTTAAGCGGATTTGGAATAATCTTGCTCCCGAGAAGGTTGAAGATATCAAAGGTGGCACCGTGCTAACATCTGAAAAAGAGTTGAATAATACCATAAATGTGCTACTTTCGTTAACAAAGAAGAATTTCCAAAGCGATATTCTTCAGTATTTGTTTAGTCCAATTATTCTTCTGTTGTGGTCTTATTTTGTGTTCTTATCGGACGACAGCAAACGTAAGGATATCCCGTTGAACATTCTTGCATCTTATTTAATTTCCGTGAAGGATTCAGAGGACTTAGAAGGGGACTTATTTGGTTTGGATAAAATTTCACGTAACCTCCTTTACGAAGATGATAATTGGGTATTCGAATTTGGAGCCAACAATTTGGTCCAGATAGTAAAAAAAGGCATTACTATTGGTGAAAACAAGGACAATAGAATCAATAAGTTCATTACCAACTTGGACAAGTATTGCAAAGCGTTTATCTCGCTTCTTTCCGATTTGGATGATTCATACGTACTTGACGTTTTCATACGAGCATTAAGGAGATGGTTAAAGCTCAATTCACAAGACTCCTTGGACAACTCAGATCAAAACCCATTTTTAGTTTTGGTCGATCTTCGTTTGATAGAGTCAATTGGGAATGAGTTCAAAGAAAATATTGCCCGGACACCGATCGAGATGTTAGCTATTGTTAAAGAGTTCTTGAGCTCCCCAATCGATACGAAGAAGGGTACAAAGGAAAATAAATTGGCTGTGTTGCCTGATTCTGATGACGAAGATTCCGACGATGAGGACGACTTTGAAGTTGAATTGAGCTCTCAGTCATATCCAATTCTTTTAGAATTACTTTCTGCCGTTCTTTCAGAAGTTTCTGAGACTTCGATAGACAAAGATTGCCATAAAATGCTCCAAGACATTTCGTCAAGATTGAAAAAGTTGCTAGAAGGAAAATCTGGCAAGGTCGTATCCGAAAACAAGAAGTCCACTGAAGCATTGGCAAAACGTATAGAACATCTTTTGGAAGGAGAAATACCGGTGTCTCTGCAGAAGGACCTTGATTCAAAAATTCTAGAGCGGGCGATTGCCAACCTCAATGACCCTCTTGTTCCAGTCAGAGCACATGGTTTGTATTTGTTAAGACAGTTAACCGAATCCAAAAGTGAAGTTATTTCAGTTGATTTCGTCACAGAGCTTCATCTTGTTCAACTACAGGATCCCGAGCCTTTCATTTATCTCAATGTCATTAAGGGCCTCGAAAGTCTTCTAGAGTCTGATCCAAATACAGTGCTTGCAACCTTGATTGGCATCTATACTGATAATTCTAAGGAGTTGGATGAACGACTTAGGATTGGTGAAGTTGTGTTAAGATTCATTCAAAACTCCAATGAACTTTTTACAGGGTCCCTAGCAAAGGTCGTTGTGGATGCTACTTTGCAGATGATTTCTCGCTCTGGAGAGGCCGATGCTGCTCAAGATGATAGAATCAGAATGTCTGCCATGTCATTGTTGGGAACTTGCTGCAAAGTGAATCCATTAGGTATCATTTCTGATCTAGAAAATGCTTTGGACTGTGCTATTGGAATTTTGCAACTTGAAACCGCTCAAGATAAGGCAATTATGCGCAGATCAGCCGTTGTTCTTATCCATGATTTGGTGATAGGAACATCGTCTTCAAGTGAAGTTCCATTCCCTCAGGTTTACCGAGAGAAAGTCATCAATGTGTTGAACTACATAGTGGAAACTGACACCGACTTGTTGACAAGAGAACAAGCGTCGACAGTTCTCAGTGATATCGACGAGCTCACTAAGCTTGCCTATGAACTTCTACAAGAAACATTGTAATCAATTAATCTTTCCTTTATATATAAAATTAATATACTTTATTAACAAGCAACAACCTTCAATCCCCTTAATCAACTTCTTCCATGGCGGATTCAACTGGTTCATCAGAAGTAGAAGTGGTGGTGGTGCCGATTTCAGCATCAACCTCTTCGTCTTCATCGATGTTTAAACCCAAGGAGATCAATCTGTTGATTCTGGAAGCGAAAGAGCTTGGTTCTTCCAAGGAGAAACCAGAAGTCAACAATGCGGTTTCGTATAACAAGGTAGTCAAATCCTTGACGGTCTTGTCTTCAGCACCATCAGCCTCGACCTTCTTTCTCAATTCCTTAATGATAGATGACTTTGGAGAGATTTCGAAAGTCTTCTTGGAGGACATGTAAGAAGACATGGAGGTGTCTCTCAAAGCTTGAGCCTTCATGATTCTTTCCATGTTAGCGGACCAACCGAATTGGCCGGTTCTGATGGCAGCTGGAGCGTCAACCAACTTGTGGGACACAACAACCTTTTCGACTTGGTCACCCAAGATTTCCTTCAAAGCCTTGGTCAAAGGTTCAAACTCAGCGACTTCCTTCTCTCTTTCGGTCTTCTCTTCTTCAGTTTCTTCCAATTCGAAGTCCTTGGTGATGTCAACCAACTTCTTGTCTTCGAATTCCTTCAATTGGGTCATAGCATACTCGTCAATTGGGTCAACCAAGAATAACACTTCAAAGTTCTTAGCCTTCAAAGCATCCAAGAATGGAGACTTCTCAACAGCCTTGGTAGATTCACCAGTGATGTAGTAGATGTTCTTTTGGTGTTCTGGCATTCTAGTGACGTAGTCAGTCAAAGAAGTCAATTCTTCGGTGGACTTGGTAGAGTTGTATCTCAACAATTTGGACAAAGCAACTCTGTTTTGTTGGTCTTCGTGGATACCCAACTTAAGGTTCTTGGAGAAGGCACTGTAGAACTTGTCGAATTGTTCGGAGTCTTCAGCGATTTCGTTGAAAGTTTCGATCAACTTCTTGACGATGTTCTTCTTGATAACCTTCAAGATCTTGTTTTGTTGCAAGACTTCTCTGGACAAGTTCAATGGCAAGTCTTCAGAGTCCACAACACCCTTGACGAAGGATAACCATTCTGGAATCAAGTCTTCGGCTTCATCGGTGATGAAAACACGCTTGACGTACAACTTGATGTTGTTCTTTTTCTTCTTAGATTCGAAAGCATCGAAAGGAGGTCTCTTTGGAATGAACAAGATGGCTTTGAATTCCAATTGACCTTCAACGGAAAAGTGCTTGACGGCCAATGGGTCTTCCCAGTCGTTAGAGATTGACTTGTAGAAAGCATTGTATTCGTCTTGGGTGACGTCACTTGGGTTTCTGGTCCACAAAGGCTTGGTCTTGTTCAATTCTTCGGTTTCAGTGACGGTTTCCTTGACCTTCTTGGTCTTTTCCTTGTCGTCCTTCTCACCTTCGTCTTCGACTTCCTCTAATTTAGGGTTCTTGTCGTCTTCCTCCTTGACTTCCTCCTCCTTGTCTTCAACTGGGACGTCCTTCTCGACTTCCTTGGTGACAACCAATTGGATTGGGTAAGAAACGAACTCGGAGTGTCTCTTGACAACTTCCTTGATTCTCTTCTCTTCGAGGTACTCCAATTGGTCCTCCTTCAAGAACAATCTGATGACGGTACCTCTGCCCAACTTCTCGCCGGAGTCGTCGTTGGTGATGGTGAACTTACCACCGGCGTTGGACTCCCAGATGTACTGTTCGTCGTCGTTGTGCTTAGAGATGACCTGAACGTGGTCGGCCACCAAGAAAAGCGAGTAGAAACCCACACCGAACTGACCAATCATGGTGACGTCGGCACCGGCAGACAAAGCTTCCATGAAAGCCTTGGTTCCGGATTTGGCAATGGTACCCAAGTTGTTGATCAAATCAGCCTTGGTCAAACCAATACCGGTATCTCTGATCTCCAAGACTTTTTCCTCGGGTCTGGGGGTGATTCTGATGAACAATTCCGGCTCGGACTCCAACTTGGAGGGGTCAGACAAAGCTTCGTATCTGATTTTGTCCAAGGCATCGGAAGCGTTGGAGATCAATTCTCTCAAGAAGATTTCCTTGTTCGAATACACGGTATTGATGATCAAGGACATCAACTGAGTGATCTCAGCGGTGAACTCATGGGTTTCAACTTTAGCAGACATTTTGGACAGTTGAATTTGACACTGAAAAATCGCTCTTATATAATTTGATTTCCACTTGCAGGTTTTGTTGAGGAATATTCCATACAGTTCCATTGGTATATACACGGTTTTTCTCTAGGGTTCTATCGTTATCATTATAGCACGAGCTCTTCGGTCTCCATGCCGCAGTCGGTGCACCGCCGGTGGTCCACAAGCATGCCGTCGTCGTTGGTGGTTTGCTTGAAAAATGTCCACTCGTGCACGTGACGCAGCCCTAGTGACTCGCCGTTTCGTAGTTTCCGGGTGTACTCCTCGGCTCGCGTCTTCTTGCGCATCTCCTTCAACTTGTCTTTGTACTTCTTGTCCTTGCGCTTCAATCGCATCTCCTCTCTTTTTTCCCACTCGCGGTCGACGCCCTCGAGCGAGCCCCATTTTTTGGCTGCAAATTCCTCCACCTGGAACCGGAGAAAGAGCTGCATCCGCGAATACCCGTGGGGATTGGGCTTCTCGATGCGCGGGAGGATGGCCACGTCCCTCAACTCGGGCTCTGTAAGCAAGTAGTCCTCTCTGCACTCGGTTTTGGTCAACATCGAGTACTTTTCTGGTTTTTCTTTGGCACACTTGCGACACACGCGGGCGTGGAAGTTGGTGTAGATGTTGGGGTCGAGCTCGAGCGAGTTGCACTCGAAGCACCGCGGCGCGCTGGCGAGGTCCATGGGCGGCGCCAACTCCTTGACGATGTGCTCGCGCTTCTGCTTCTCCTTCCACTCCTCGAGTGTCGTGCTGTCGGCGGTGGCGTCGGGCGTGTACTGGTCCTGCTCGTCTACAAACCCTCCGTGGGTGTCCTTCATCGTCGAAAAATCGTACTCGATGTAGTCTTTGCGATTGATCGACGGAATGGTGAACTTGTTGGCCTCCTTCGCCTCCTTCTTGGCCGCTTCCGGCACCGCGATGGCCTGCGGCGTGGTGTTGGTGGCGTCACGGTTATTCTGCTCGAGCTTGGTCCGGATCTCTAGCGCTTTCCGGCGATTTTCCTCGACCCGCTGGCGCTGCTCCGGCGTCCAGTCGGTCTTAGGACGCTTGAACAAGCTGGAGTCGATCTGTGGTGGCGGCGGCGCCGGCTGGGCGGGATCCGCCACGATCGTGTGGTCGATCTGAGACACGATGGGGCCGCTCAAGCCCTTTTTCTGCTGCCGTTCGAGGGCCCGTCGTCTGTTGGCTTCCTGGGGTTAGTACTGCGGTGGCGTGGGGGTGCTGACATACTATTCGCTTGCGCTGCTCATCGGTGAGGGTGCCCTTGACGAACAGCATCGATGACAAATTTCGCAGTCTACAGATTAAGACTAACAGATTTATTCTATAAACGACCCGACCCTATTCATAACTCGTTACTAAGTCGGGAATGTCAGTCTTTGTTTAAGATTTTGTCGGCGAAGTTGGGCAACACGAACGACGCCTCGTGGATCTGCTTGGTGTAGTACTTCAAGTTCTGGTCAACAAACTCGTCAGACCATTCGAATCTGGCAGGCTTCTTGACGTTGGCTTGAGGGTCCTTGGAGCACACCATGAACCCAATGGACCCGGAGGGGTACGTGGGGATCAAGGTGTAGGCGTACTCGGCCACGGGGAAGATCTCCTTGCAGTCTTTCTTCAACTTGGAGATGATGTCCATGTGCAAGAAGAGGTTCTCAGCTTGGGTGGTGATAACTCCCTTCTCAGTCAAGGCGTCTCTCAACAACTCGAAGTAAGGCTTCTGGAACAACGACTCGGCAGGGCCCTCAGGGTCGGACGAGTCGGTGATGATCACATCGAATTGGTTCTTGTATTCAGCCAAGAACTTGAAACCATCGCCAATGTGAACCTTGACTCTTGGGTCTTGGTACGACTTGGACATCTCAGGCAAAAATTGCTTGGACACCTTGATGACGGTCTCATCGATGTCGCACAACCAGGCCTCTTCAATGGACTCGTGCTTCAAGATCTCTCTCAAGACACCACCATCACCTCCACCGATAACCAAGGCCTTTTTTGGGTTTGGGTGCGAGTTGACAGCCAAGTGGGTGATCATCTCCTGGTAGGCGAACTCGTCTCTCTCGGTCACTTGGATACAGTTGTCCAAAACCAAAACGTTACCGTAGTCAGTAGACTTGAAAACCAAGACATCTTGGTACTTAGATTGCTCCACGTGCAAAACCTTGTCCACTCTCAAGGACATGGCTTGACCGGGCCACATGGTGTTGGAGATTTCGGCGAACCAGCCGTCGTTGATCGAAGGGTGAGTCAATTCTTGAGCCATTTTGAAGGAAGAACTTGAAGATGAAAAATTTTTACTGAATTTTTCTGGTTCTTGATAAGTGCAAAATACCGTTTTAGGATATTTCTTCAATTGCCTGTTGATTCGTCGTACGATGCTTGGCGTGTATAATCTGGTCCAATTGATATTATGGTGCTGCCAATAACCTTTCATCGGAGTTGTGTATATATCCACCGAAAATAGTCTATTTGGTCCCCCACTTGGAATCGCGGGCTCCAACGACTCAATTGTGCGAAGATGCCTCTTTTTTTGCACCTTGCTAATTTACAGCCGCAAATCATCGTGGCACAAGCTCATACAGCCAAATGATCCTCCCGCCAGAGCATGGGCCTAATGAAATTTACGAACGCAATTTTTTTTGTATTGAGGCAACTTGTCCGAGCGGTTAAGGAGAAAGACTTGAAATCTTTTGGGCTATGCCCGCGCAGGTTCGAGTCCTGCAGTTGTCGTTACTTTTTTTTTCAACTTATACCTCCACACCATGTCTTGTTTTGAGGACTTCGACTTAGACTCGTACCTCGAGCCGGTCACTATGGGCCCCTGGGTGAAGTACCTTGCGATTTTTTATCTCTGCTTGCCATTGCTCGCATACCGTCTTCTCCCGCTACTTTTCACTTCCAATATGCCTCGATCCAAGAGGTCTATTGCCATTTTTGTCTTGGGGGACTTGGGCCACTCGCCAAGAATGTGCTACCATGCCAAGTCGTTCGCTCGTCTTGGCTATGCCGTGAATTTGTGTGGCTACTTGGAGTCTGATCCAACAGACTTCTTCGAAGACGAGGTGGTAGACGTTTTCGAAATCCCCGTCATCACCAACAAATATAACCTCCCATTTGTGGTATACGCCTTGCAGAAAGTCATCCTACAGGTGTTTGACTTGGTCAAGCTACTCTTCGAGTTCAGTGGAACCGATTACATTTTAATTCAAAACCCACCTTCACTTCCAATTCTTATACTTGCGGTGGTGTTCATCAAAATCTTCTCTCGTAGAACTCAATTGATCGTTGACTGGCACAACTTGAACTACTCGATCTTGGCGTTGAAGTTTGGAAGAGAGTCGCATCCTCTTGTCAAGATCTTGAAGCTTTACGAAAAGTTTGTGGGTAGACTTGCAGACATCAATTTTACCGTCACCAAAAAGATGAAGACGTTCTTGGTGCAGGAGTTCAACTTCAGCAAAAAGACAATTGCTGTTGTCTATGACAGACCCAATGATACCTTTATGCCGTTGTCGCAGCTCCAAGAGTCCAAGGACGACATAATGAAGCACCCTTTGTTTGACGATCTTGATAAAACCAAAAACTACAAGATCCTTATCACCGCCACATCATATACGCCAGACGAAGACTTGGGTCTTCTCCTCAAGGCATTGAAGGAGTACGACCTTTCGGAGACGAAAGGCTTCGTCTGTCTTCTCGTAACAGGAAAGGGACCTCTTAAAGACCTGTTTCTCCAATGGGTCAAGGAAGCCCAGTTTTCGCCAAAGGTTGTGGTTAAGACCGCTTGGCTTTCTGTAGAAGACTATCCGGTTGTAATGGCAGTGGCAGACTTGGGTATTTCTCTTCACACATCATCCAGTGGGCTTGACTTGCCCATGAAGATTCTTGATTTCTTCGGCTGTGGTGTTCCAGTGATATCTCTAGATTTTCCGGCTATTGATGAGCTTGTGCATCATGGAAAGAATGGTCTTATCACCAATCAGGACAAAGACAGCAACACCGTGCTATCGTCTGAGCTTTATAGACTCTTGCAAAAGTGCCTCACTGACGATTCATTGTACAGTGAAATCAAGAAAGGCGCAGAGTTGGAGAGCGCAAACAAGTGGCAGCGGAACTGGACCAAGACCCTCGATGAGGCATTCAAGTATCGCTAATCATCGCATCATTATTCATTATCATATCATACATAAATTAATACATTATCTTAATACCATTAGCATCCTCAAATTTGTAGATGAGGCTGTGGATGTCGGTATTGATCGTCTTATTCCAATCGTCAATTGCATCGTTAGTAGTCTGGCTAACCTGAGCCAAATTTTGAGTTGCAACAACACACTCGATTTCTCTTTTCAAGCACTTTACCAACCCTAAGCATTTATCCAATTTGCCTAGATTCATGAGAGATGACAAATACTCTAAGAATATTGCCACATCTGCATCATGTGGTCCTCCTTGTTTCAACGACATCGTGACCCAGCCTCCGATCTGTTGCTTGATTTCTTCGAAACTGAATTTCTGGTGGAAGAAACTCGGATCAGTCTCAAGATGCCCTTTTCTCAAGAGAAACTCTTTGTCGATCAATTCCGTTGTCTTGGATACAGGAGCTGGCATAATCTCTGGAGCCTCAATATTCTCGAATGCTCTCATTTTCTTGATATGGTCTTGGTGCTGTCTTACTTCAGCTTGAACTGAAGATGGGAGTTCCTCAAGAACAGAAGTATGGATCATTTCGTCACTACGGAGGTCTTGTTTGACAGGCAGGCGAGATTTAGAAACCGATCGCTGTCTTTTGGACGGCGACTTGGTCGGTGACTCTATCACACGGACATAGTTGGTGGTTCCTCCACTAGAAGGAAGTAGTTGTTGAAGATATACTTTCTGGCCCGCTATTTTGGTAGGACTACCTTTTGTAGGGCTATCTCTGTCTGATATCATTCCCCTTCTTGTAAGCTCGGACTTCAACTCTCTACGTATATCCCATGGTAGTTCATGAAACACGCCCCAATCGATTGCTTGGGACCCTATAGGATCTTTGAAATCCGAGGTATCAAGGACCCTCTTGATTCTCCTGTCACTTCGCTTGTTGAACGAGAGTTTTTGTTGCTTGGCCCTTTTGAATTGGTCCACATCCTCCAATTTACTGACAGTGGCAGCAACGCCTCTCAATTCTTCGATAGGAATACCCAATATACGACATAAAGTTTTAATTTCTGCACCCAATATACCAGGGTCATTCAGAGGGACTCCAAGCTTGGATGATTTGGTAAAAAAATCACACAAGCCCATACCAAGGTATTTAGGTGGATCTATAGGGGCACCAGCTGCTCTCCTGGCGAGCCGAACTGACACTTGTGAACCCACTAGATTGAGGGCAACGAGCCTCTTTGAAAGCTCTTCCGCTAATCTCATTAAAAAGGTTTCAAGTTGTTCGTACTTGTCAAAACGAATGCCAAAATTGATATCGACAGACACAGTTTTCCTGCCAAAGAGTTCCGGGGTAGTTTTGCTGTCAATCTTTAACGAGGTCAAATCGACACCTCTGGCATAATTGTACAACTTGTCTCCGGTCTTTGGGCCAAATACGTTGATCAACCTCTGTTTGTTCAATTCCCTTAAGTCAGCCAAGATCGGATCGGTCTTCAAATTGAATTCCAGTTGTAGTTTTTGAATCAAGCTACGACCCACACTCGGGAGATCTTTGACTCTTAGCGGGTCCAAGAACAGTTGGATGTCTTTGTCAACAAACATAGCGCCGTCGGGTTTGGCTTGTCTTAGAGCCAACTTTGCAAGAAGAACATTGCTGGAGGCGCCTATGCTGACAGTGCACTTTGTCAAGTTGTAGATGTCACGCCTGAACTGGCTACATAGCTCCATGACGTCGGCGTGCAAGTTTTGACTCGAGGCAAAATGGGAGGTCAAGTCCAAAAGCATCTCGTCCACCAGAACCGGTAGCAAAGCGTCTATCATATCGCCTTTCGAGATCATGTAATTGTACACTTCCGAGGCGTGTTTCTCGTAGAGATCGAAAGCGTAGTCGATGATTATGAGGTCAGGGCATAGCCTTTTAGCCAGGCGAATCCACATACCGTTTTTTACGCCAAATTTCCGAGCAGGGTAGTTGCAACTAGCGATGTCAGACGTGTTGTTGCCGTGCGACACCGCTATGGGGTCTCTGTTGAGGTCTAGCTCCGGGTGTTTCTGGCAGGAGGCGGTTGCAAAAAAACAGTCAAAGTCAATGTGGAAGATGATCTTGCCGTTGGGGGAATTGCTTGAAATGTGGCGAGGAGCAGCTTCCATGACCCGCTTCAAGAACCGGAGACGGAGATCGGCCTTCCAGGTGCTGAGATGGTGGAGCCGGGAGTTAGAGAAAAAGTGTGGAATAAAATCCGGATGTTTTGCATCCATTATGGACTTCGAGTTCGACACTCTCTGCTGATGGAGGTCGACCGGCTCGTTGTGGCCGACCAAGTCGTCGAACTCGTCCAAGTCGACCTCGTCCTGCTGAAACTGCTCGTTAGCAAACTCGATGTCCTCGGGACGGTTTTCCAACTCGAGACGACCCTGGTTGTAGTCGACGTCGCTGATCAAGCGGTACGGCTTCCAGTCGAGCGCGCGGCCCTGCGCCACGCAGTCTACGATCCACTGGGCCTTGACGACCCTGCATCTACGGAACTGGATTCGCTTGCGGGGCGTGAGCCGGTCGCATACAATATGAGTGGCCGCCGACTTGTTGGGGAGATAGCTGATGAACCTGCCGCCGTGCAACACTACGAGCCGGTGGATCTCGTTCATCGACGGCTGTGTGTGGCCGTTGACAAACACCACGCAGTCCTTGAACACCGGCGGCAACTTTTCGCCGCCGTCCTGCTGCCGTCGCTCGAGGTCCCACTGCACAAACGACTCGTCCGCGCGCTGCTGCTTCGCGTGCTTGTTGCGGAAGTACACGTCGTACTGGCCGAACTGGTGCACGGGCCCCACGTCGGAGTCGGCGTCTGAATCGGGCTCTGCCATCTCGCGAAGCACCTCATCGAGATCATCGTCGAACGGGTCGGAGCTTTTGGGCGTCGACTGGCTAAGCCCGTTGATGTGGCTGACGAGCTGGCTGTCGTCGAGCAGCAGCAAGAAGCTGTGGTACTCCTGCGAGTCCATTTTCATGTGTCAGCAAGGCTGTACGTGTCTGGGGCCTAAATATAGAATTTCAACGAGTGCGCAATATTGACAAGTTATTCTTCACAACATGGTATGTTGATCGGCGACGCGGTGGCGCGTGGTCACCGCAAACGCGCCGTCTGTGGCCGCCCCTGGGCGACCGCTGTGTTCATTTTCTAACGCCAGGCTGAAAAATTATCCGAACAACAGATCTCCGAATTCAAAGAAGCATTCTCCTTGTTCGACAAGGACTCCGACGGAAAGATCACCACCAAGGAATTGGGCACGGTCATGAGATCGTTGGGCTTGAACCCCTCGGAGACTGAGTTGACCGACATGATAAACGAAGTCGACGTGAATAGCGACGGATCCATTGATTTCCCCGAGTTCCTCACGATGATGGCCAGAAAAATGAAAGACACCGACTCCGAGGCCGAGATCGCCGAGGCGTTCAAGGTGTTTGACAGAAATGGAGACGGCAAGATCAGTGCCGCCGAATTGAGACATGTGTTGACCTCTATTGGCGAGAGATTGTCTGACGCCGACGTCGACCAGATGATCAGAGAGGCTGACACCAACAACGACGGCGAGATCGACATCCAGGAGTTCACCAAGTTGTTGGCTGCCAAGTAATCGTTCATGTTTTATAGGTGTATACTGTGTTAATCTATTATAATTACACTATTTCCTAAGCGATCCAAACCGGCTCATGCGCGTGGTCGACGACGACCGGAAGATCTGCGACGTGGTCGACGACACTCGCTTCCGGGGGAAGGCGTGGCGTTCAGCAGACGGCTCGAAAAACGCATCGTTCTGCTCGTCTTCGTCCTCGTCTCGTTCGTCAAACGCAGCCGTGTCCTTTTCAAACTCCAAGTCACCCATGTTCCTGCTGATCATGTACCGCAACGCGTTGTACCAGATATTGTGACGCTTTCTCGTAGGACATGTAATAACAATCTTCCTGTTCTGAGAGTGCACAACAATGCTCCGGTGGTACAACCCAGTGGGCAATGGGTTGTTGTCCTCCACGCTTTCGACCCGCACGATGGCGGCTGCCCTCGTCTTGACGTCTGCAGGGTTGGACAACACAGGGTTCACCGTCGACCAGTAAAGAGTCAACGAGTATGGGTGGACCCAGAAGTATCTCTCGTGTCTGGTTTCAGCAATTGACGAGAAAGCTCCAATCCGTCTGTAGTACTTGAATAAGAACTCTCCAATAACCACCTGGGTGATGGCAGGAATCATCGACTTATCAGTAAACGACACATTGGTGGCCATCGACAACATTCCAGTATTGATCGAGTCCACTTGCGACAAGTTGGATCTGACCGACCGGGACTGGGTCATTCCCGAAGGCGAAGCGGTCATAAACGATGACGACCTCACAGGTGCCTTCACTAGAGAAGTACTGGATGCTGGTCTGAACTTGGCCACTTGGGCCACTTCTGGCGAAACATTCGAAGAGTTACTCGAGTCAACGTCATTGATATTAGGTGGTACCAATAAGTCGTTCTCGTGGGTGTATCCTCTTTCTTCGGCGTAGGTCTTGAACACAGGATCAGTGAGCTTCTCGACGTTCAACGACTCGCTCTTCAAAAGCTTGTTATAATACGAAGTTGGCACAACCGTCACCTTCGATGGCTCCACCTTTCTCATTGCCGTAGTTGGAATGAACGCATCTGATGGAACCAAAATGAACCCTTTCTCTTGAGCTGCAAGGCCAAAGAGCTGGTCATCTTCCAATCTGTTCTTCGATTCAACAAGATTCTTGTGGTCATCTTGTGAGATCACCTTCAAACCAAAGTTCTCCGCTAAAGAAGGTATTTGGTCTCCAGTGATACTATCGATTTGAGATGTCTTGAGTCTGTGATATTCCTCCTTGTCCAAGCCCAACAAGCCAAACATTGGAAGCTTATCCAAGAGCACCTCCTTGGAAACCTCTTTATCCTGGTGAGATAATTCATGCAATTTAGCCTCTTTATCGAACAAGTCCTGCTTAAGTTGCAAGAGCTCGGTTTCTGGTAAAAGGGCAAGAGAAGACTCTTTAGCATACTGCTCCACATCAGACTTCTCGAGTTTCTTGCTAACAAGTTCAAGATATTCATCTCTGTGCACAACAACCATTCCAATTCTGTTTGCACTGAGAGCAAGTTCATCTTCGTCGAGGTAGACAGAATCTTCTGCATCGAGGAAATTGTTGTCCAAGCTGTAGACCGAGCCATCTCTTGATTGTCTGCGGCTTCCACCTCTTGCTTCAATTATCGAAGAAGCAATATTCTCACTAGGGCCAGTTCTCTTCAAAACTTCTGGTGGAGGAGACTGGTGTTCGCTGAATGGAACAAGTTTGAAACCCTCCTTCTCAAGTGCCTTTTGGAATTCATCATTCTTGGATCTGCTTAAGAATTGTTCAACAGTAGGATTGGTGCCCTTGTTGAGTAATTCCTTGTGATCATTATCCGACAATACAACCATTCCCTCTCTGGTGGCTCTGGTTGTGAGATCTTCATTGGCCTTCGACTTGAGGTTGGTCAATTCTACGGCCGGAATAGCAAGAAGACTGAGTGCACCTAGCTTAGAAGTCAAGTAACTCTTGTCAGGTTTTTCATATTCATCCTTCTTCACGAGCACCATTCCACTTGCTTCGGCCTTCTTCTCCAATGGTTCCATGTAGAAATCATTAAGGGTTTCAAACTCATCAATACTGATAATTTTGAACCCATTCTCTCCGGCAACCTTGTTCACCTTGTCCATAGATGGTTGTTTGGCCTCCACCAAAAGCTCATCGTATTCGTCCTCTTTCAAGATCTTCAACTTCTGCTCCTCTGCAAGACTCTCGACAGTCTGTTTAGCTTTCGTCTGTAAATCCTCGAGCTCAGATACATCGATCAAAGCAAGAGACCTATCTTTCGACTTCTGGGTGAGGAAATCCACACTTGGGCTTTCTGAGGTTTCAACCAAAGAAGAGTATTCATCTTCAGGCACAAGTTTGAGACCTTGCTTGTCCGCATTCTCTTTAATGTACTCCAATGATGGGTTTTGCAACTGGTCTTCAAGAGTGTCGAGTTGCTCTTGTGGAATCACAGCTAAACCATGGTTCTTGCTGTTCAGAGTGATGAAATCAGCAGAAGGGTTTTGCACTTGACTCCTCAAGTCCTCAAGATCTCCAGATGGAATAGTTACCAAACCAAGAGCCTTGGACTTTTCGGCAACAAATTCGTGAGATGGAGAGTCGAGTTGATTCTTCAATTGACTTAACTCGTCCTCTGGAATCGTAACTAAGCCTAAAGCCTTGGACTTTTGGGTAACGAACTCATGAGATGGTGACTCGAGTTGACTCTTCAAGTGATTCAATTCATCTTCTGGAATAGGAACCAAACCATGTCCACTGGCCTTCTCAATAATATACTCCTTTTCTGGAGACTCAATACTCTTCTTCAAACTTTCAAGTTCATCTTCTGGAATAGAAACCAAACCATGACCACTGGCCTTCTCAACTATGTAATCCTTTTGTGGGAACTCGATGCTCTTCTTTAAAGTTTTGAGTTCGTCTTCTGGAATAGGGACTAAACCATGGCCAGTAGCCTTCTTGATTATATAGTCCTTTTCTGGAGATTCGATGCTCTTCTTCAAACTGTCAAGTTCATCTTCAGGAATTGGAACCAAACCATGACCGCTGGCCTTCTCAATAATGTAGTCCCTTTCTGGAGCCTCGATACTCTTGTTCAAGCTTTCCAATTCATCCTCTAAAATAAGCTTGTGTCCATGGACCTTAGCCTTCTCCTCGAGGAATTGTAAGGATGGTTTCTCCACAGTTTCACTCATCTTTTCAAGATGGTCCTCTGGCACAACTGCTAAGCCATGTATCTTTGCTTTGGCAGTCACATGCTCAGCTGACGGATTGTCGATCTTGTTGTGAAGGTCAGCAAGTTCTTCATTGCTGAGAAGAACGTGATCTTGGTCCTTTGAGTGGTCAACAAGATATTGTTTTGAGGGTTTGGCCAACTGCTGCTTGAGCTCGGATAATTCGATAGTAGGAATCACCGATAAATCCTGTTCTCTTGCCTTTTCTTCGAGAGGAGTCTCCTTGAAGTCACGCAAGTGCTGGATGTCCTCTTTCTTCACCACTTCATGACCCAAGAGATCCGCGTGTTCTGACAACTTCTCAATTGAAGGGTTTAACAACGCATCATGCTCGTGTTGGTCTACCAAAACCTTTCCTTCTTTCAATGCTTTAGAGTGGAGCGGTTCTTTAGCACTGTTTTGTAAGTGTGCCAATTCCGTTGCTCCTAGTAAAGCAAAGCCAATCTTACCAGCATGCTCTCTGACAAATGATTCAGAAGGCTCTTTGGCGGTTGTCTGTAAGGCATTGTACTCAGTCTCGTCGATAACCACCTTCTTCTCTTTGGCGGCCTTCGAGTCTAATGATTCATTAAGCGAAGAAACAAGTTTTTCGTGGTCAGATTCGCTCAACACCACGAGCCCAGAGCTCTTTGCCTTGTCTTCGACAGACTCTTGAGCACTGGTCTTCAAATCTTCGAGTTCATCGACCTTGGCCAAGGTCATGTTGTGCTTGAAAGCATGTTGGCCCAAGAACTCAAGGCTTGGACTTTGAATTTGATCTTCAAGATCACTAACCTTCAGTTTCAATGAGGTGTACTCCTCAGTATCAACGACCGATTTGTTCACCAGCTTTGCCTTACTCTCGAGAGGCTCTTCAAACGACTTCTTCAACAGTGAGTATTCATCGTTCGTCACCAAAGCGTAGCCCTTTTCGCCTGCATGAGTCTTCAAGAATGATAACTCTGGCTCTTCCACAGATTTGACTAAGTCATCATACTTCTGAACAGGAATCACAACGTGGTTCAAATCTGTAGACTTCTGAGTGAGATGCTCAATATCAGGCTTGTGTGCCTTCTCCTGTAAGCTCTCTAGTTCGTCTTTATCCACAAGCACCTTGCCCTCCTTAGCAGCCAATTCACTTACTGGAGTCAGCTTGTGTGCTTTAAGGGAAGAGATCTCCTTAACGGACAAGAGTCCCAACCCGAGTGCAGCTGCCTTCGAAGTAACATGATCTAACGATGGCTTGTGCGCCTGATCAACCAACTCTTTGTGTGAATCAATTGGCAAAACAACCATATTAGACCTCTTTGCCAAGTCTTCAAGTGGTGTATTGGCCGTGGCCTTTAATTGCTTGTATGAATCTTCGTCCACCAAAATATGGTGAGATTGCAGAGCACTAGCAGCCAATTGATCCAAGGTAGGATTCTCGGCTCTCTGCTTCATAGAGTTGAACTCTTCCTCCGCAATAGCAACCTTTTTCTCTGCCTTAGCCCGTTCCTCTGCGGTCTGACTGGCATCTTTCTTGAGACTGCCCAATTCAGTAGCTGCAATCACGGATAATCCAAGTGTCAGGGCAACCTTCAGAACATGAGAAGCATCTGGAGAAGTGGCATCCTTCTTTAACTTCTCCAATTGGTCCTTCTCAATGACCGTACGGTCCAACTTTTCGGCCATTGTTTCGAGTTCCTCGACCGTTGGTGAGGCCGACAAACGCTTGTATTCTTCAATAGTCGTCGTTGGCAAAGCCACATAATCTAAAGAAGCAGATTTGTTCTTCAAATACTCCAATGTTGGAGATTCAATCAGAAGCTTCATCTTCTCGAGATCCGACTTCTTGATGGTTGTGTAACCGAGTTTAGTGGCATTCTTTTCGAGACTTGTCACATCGGGGTCAACCAATTTATCATATTCAGCATTATCCAAAACCGTGTAATTGAGTCCAGAAGCTTTGGTCTTCAAGTAATCCAACTCAGGATTACGGACGGAGTCCAACAACTTTTCATGCTCATCATTACTGATTAATGTCAAGTTGAGGTTGGTAGCCTTCTCCATCAAGAAGTCCTTGTTTGGAGCGGAGAATGTCTTTTCGAGTTTGTCTAAAGTCTTATTATCAATCACAGTACTGTTGAAAGATTTAGCCTTCTCGGAAAGATACTCTTCAGTTGGCTTCTCCAATTTTGTCCGCAATTCGGCTACTTCTTCACTTGGAACAACAGAGTAGCCCAACAAAACTGCTTTCTCTGTGAGGTGCTCAACAGAAGGCTTTTCAGCAAGTTTCTTGAGATCCTCTAGTTCTTTTTCATCCAAAAGAGCGAGACCCTTAGCAGCACTCGAGTCTTTCAAAAAGGCAGTGGAAGGATTAGCTACTGTCTCCTTAAGAGAGTTGTAGTCATCTTTTGGAACCACTGCCAAACCTGCAGAATGGGCCTTTTCTTCGAGATGTTCTCTTGAAGGAGCAGAAATAATATCGGAGAGTTTGTTGAATTCATCAGTCGAGATCACAGACATTTGATTCTTCGATGCATGCTTCTTCAAGTAATCGATTGAAGGACTATGGATACTAGCCTTCATAGATTCAAACTCTTCGTTAGGTAACAACGTGTGGCTGTGAGCCCCAGAGTGTTCTTTAACTTGGGCCAAAGTTGGCGAGTTTGCAGATTGCTCAAGTTCACCTAACTTCTTCTCCTTGATCAAGCTGTAACCCAAAGCTTTTGCTTTCTCTTGAACAAATTCTTCACTAGGACTCTCAACGGTAGATTGCAACTTCTTGAGTTCCTCAGAAGGCAAAACTGCCAAAGAGTAAGCCTGTGCCTTCTCTGTGATGAAGTTGACGTCAGGTTTAGTGGCTAACTTTCTCAAGTTGGCGACTTCCTTAGTGTCGACGAGTTCAAGATTGTTTCTGGCTGCAGAAGAATCAAGGTACTCTCTCGTTGGTTCCTTGATGCTCTTTTCCATCTGCTGGTGCTTGTGCAAAGGAAGTGCAATCATGCCAACAGCAGCAGCCTTTGCAATCAATTTCTCGGTGCTGGTGTCATTCACCTCATCCAACAACTTCTTGTACTCCTCATCTGGAAGTAAGACGAGACCCTTCTGAGAAGCTGCACCTCTGAGATGTTCAACAGTAGGATTTGTGGACGTCTCGGTGAGATCGTCGAATTTCTTCTTGTTGACCAACACCGAGTCAAACTTCGACGCAAGGTCTGAGACATGGGTTTTAGTGGGGTGACTGAACACTTCGTAATCAGCATCACTAATTGCCTTCTTGCCATAGTTTGTGAGGTTACTTTCGAGGAATTCCAAAGTTGGTTCCTTCTTGACCTTCTCCAAGTTGTTGTAGATCTCCTCGTCTATGGCAACAAAGCCTATCAAAGAAGCAAGGTTTTTGATGTCGTCTTCACTTGGGTCTTCTACGACCTTCTTGGTCTTCGTCCAATCGGAGACAGAAACCACTGTCAAGTTTTTGTCGTGGGCTTTCTCTTCAATGTACTCGATAGAAGGCAGGTCGATCTTTCTCTTCAACTCTTCTAAGTCACTAGTGGTGATCAACTGGTGGTTGTGAAGAGCGGCTTTCTCTTGTAAGAAAGAGACTTCAGGAGACTCCAACTGTTTGAGGATCTTTTCTTGTTCTGGTTGTTTGACCATGAGGTATCCCAAACCAGCAGCCTTTGTTTGGAGGTGGTCTTCGTGAGGTTCATGAGCAAGAATGTGTAAGTTCTCGTAGCTTTCTTCTGAAACGACACGATGCTTCAAAGATGATGCATGACCAGTGATTTCCTCCATAGTTGGTTTTTCGGCACGTTGAGTCAAGTTGGCAAAAATATCACTAGCAACAAGCGCATAGCCAGCCTTCTTGGACAACAACTCAAGGTGTTCTTTCGGTGGGTTGTTAGCTTTAGTTGACAACAGTTTATGTTCGTCAGTAGGAAGTAAGACATGGTTGAATCCAGTCGACTTCTCCTTGAGGTATTCAATGGAAGGCTTTTCGATGGAGCCCTTCAACTCAGATAATTCCTTTTGGTCAATAGGAACCAAGCCAAATCTTGCAGAATGCTTGACGATTGTCTCCTTGTCTGGGTTTTCAGCCTTGTCCTTGATTGACTTGAGGTGTGCAGGGTCAACAAGTTCATGGTTGATGTTACTAACAAGCTTCTCCAAATGGTCCCTTGGTGGATTTTCTGCCAAAGTCTTCAATTCCTGGTGCTCATCAACAGTAAGTGGTACAAGTCCCGACAGTGTGGCCTTTTCCTTTATATAGTCAACTGGTGGGTTGTGTGCAAGTTTGTCCAAAGAGTCATAGTCACTCTTTCGAACAGATACATGTCCCAAAATCTTAGCAGACTTTTGGTGTTCTTCTTCGGTTGGAGCATCGATACGTCTGTCGAGCTCCTTCGAACGATCATTCAACTTTTGGATTTCAGAATTAGCAATCAATTGGTGATCAATACCTAAAGCATGTTTGTCCAAGTAGTCCCGCTCTGGAGAAGCCAACTTACTGTTGAGCACAGCCAATGTTGCATTCAACTTAGTGTGGTCTTCAGTCAACTTACTATGGTCTCCAGTTAACTTACTATGGTCTTCAGTTAACTTACTATGGTCTTCAGTTAACTTACTATGGCCTTCGCTCAATTTGCTATGGTCCTCACTCAATTTGCTATGGTCCTCACTCAATTTACCATGTTCTTCATTCAACTTGTTGTGATCCTCATTCAATTTTCTGTGGACTTCGTTCAACTTGCTATGATCATCAGTCAATTTAGTGTGGGTTTCACTTAACTTGCTGTGATCTTCAGTCAACTGGCTATGGTCCTCGTTCAACTTGGTGTGTTTTTCACTCAATTTGCTGTGATCGTCGGTCAATTTGACGTGCTTTTCATTTAAGGCAGTGTGGCCACTCGTCAATTCTGAATGAGCATTCTTCACCGTTGAGTGTTCCTCCTCCACTTGTGTCAAATTTGCCTGCAATTTAGCATAAGCTTCTTCCAGCTGCTTGAGCTCATTCTCTAATTTGGTGTGCTCTTCAATCAACTGTTTGAGTCTTGAGTCAACCTCATTGTGAGTTTCGTTTAAGTCATCATGCTTCTTCTGAAGTGTCGTTAAAGTCTCATTGACTTCAACGTGTTTGGAAGTCAACTGAGTATGTTCATCACCCAACTTTTGGCGTTCGGCAGTCAACTCACTGATTCTCTCCTTCGTTTCAGAGAGAGTTGTCGTTAATTCCTGCTGTTGGTCCTTCAACGATGTGATTTCCTCTTTCAAGGTATTATTGAGGTTATTGGCATCACTGAAGTCCGACTTCAATTTTGAGAGCTCAGCAGTCTCAAGCAAGGAGAAGCCTTGCTTCTCAGCGTGGTCTCTGATCTCGTCTGCTGTGGGTGATTGTGACTTTCTCAATAAAGTTTCGTGGTCAGTAATTGGAATTGGTACTAATCCTCTCAACTTCGATACCTTTGAGAGGTGTTCGGTGTCAGGGTTAGAGGCTCTTTCTTTCAAAGAGTGGAGCTCTTTTGACTCTATTATAGAGTGCCCGTTGTTCTTGGCGTGTTTCTCTATATCCTCCATAGAAGGCATAGTAAGATTTTGGTATTCATCTTCCTTGATCACCTTCAATCCCTTCTTGGCAGCCATCGATTCCAAGAACTCCAGCGAAGGGTCGGTGGATGTTTGACGTAATTGATCGGCATCAGCGTGGCTTATCAACTCTAAGTTCCTGGCCTCTGAATGCTTTTTGAGGAACTCCAACGAAGGTTCGGTCGATGTCTTGTATAAGTCCACGTATTCTTTCTTTTGCATGGTGATCAAGCCTAGTCTCTCGGCGTGAGTTTTGACTTGGCTCAAACTTGGTTCGTCTGCAGACTTTCTCAAGCTGGCAAGCTCAGCAACCAGTAGAGTAGCAAACCCCAAACCTGCAGCAGATGCGGTCAAGGTTTGAATAGATGGTTTCATGAGCTTATCGTAAGCCAAGGTGCTGAGAAGCGTATGGCCCTTTCCTGACATCTTCTTCTCGATGTGTTCTACAGGAGGATTGTGAGCCAATTTGTAGAGGGAATCGTAGTCAGCAATTGGAAGAACCTTCAAGTTGTTCAGTTTTCCGTGTGCTTCGATATCTGCAACGCCAGGGTTTTCGAGTTCTTCTAATCTGGTCTTGTCGACAAGAACTTTACCATGTCTAGATGCGTGTTCCAGTAAATGGTCGACACCTGGATTATTGGCCTTTTGCAGCAACTCATCATGGAATGCAGAAGGAGTAACAATGAGACCCAACTCGTTGGCTTTGACTCTAATGTACTCACGAGTAGGCTTGGAGTGCTCTGTCTCGGTGTGTTGAAGCTCGTCGTACTTCTTGGCGGTTATTGCAACGAGGTTCTTTGACTTGCAATGTTCTATTAAATAATCCTCTGATGGGTTCTTGAGTCTTTCGTGTGAGTTCTTCAAATCGAGTAACTCTGCTGCGGTAACAATAGAAAGCCCGGCGGCCGTTGCCTTGGACGAAATGTACTCTACTGAAGGGTCTTCGTGTTCCTGTGCCGCTTTCTTGTAGGAGCTCAACTGAGCAGATGGTAACGTTACCAAACCCTTAGCTTCGAGTTTCCTCTTCATCTCAGTCTCATCCAACAACTGGTCGTATTCCGTCTTGGGGATGGCAACAATGTCTCTGTCACGAAGAACGCTGACCAACTTTTCATCTTTGGCGTTCTTGTAGTCAGAATTCTGCAAGGCCTCGTACTCAGCAAACGGTATGAGAACCAAATTATTCTTTCTGGTGTAATCTTCGATCTGTCTGTCAGAGATTTCGCCTTCAAGGTGGCTCTTCAAGTCGGAAATCTTAGGCTGTTCGACATCCGAGGTCTCAGAGTCGGTCAACGTAGGAATCTCAAACTCAGAGATGCCCTTGCTCACAGGAGGCTTGGAAACAGAAAGGTCTTCTTCAGAATCGTGCAACTCGGTGCTATTAAGAAGAGAGAACCTTTGGTTGCTCTTGGAGTTAAGCTCGCCCTCGTTGCCGATAAAATCTTCCCATCTACCTTCGTCGGTTGGAAACTCCAGGGTCGACTCGTTGTCAAGAATGATGAATTTAGAGTTCCTCTTGGATGGCGAGAGGATGGTTCCTCTGCTGGTATTACTGGTTTCAGGCTTGGATCTCAACTTCTTGGTCGTCTTCAACTTGGCTGGAGAGCTGGTGTCGGGCGACTTAGAGGTGTCAAACCTGGACTTCAACAAGTTACTTCTCAATTTAGCAATGGTCTTGTTGGCGTGGGTTAAGGAGGCCTTCAACGTCTCGATCTCCAATGCAGGGTTATCGTGGTTAGCGGAAGGAATCTCGTGGGGGTTGGTGTCCATCAACATGCTATCGAAATCGAACGAATCTTCGTCAGAAGGCTCGTCATTTTTGGAGACCACCACTGGGGGTTTCTGAAGGTCGGAAGCGGGCTGCTTAGACTTGAGGTGCTCGATCTGGACCAATAAATTATCGTTCTCGTCATTCAACTCCTGTATTCTTTCATTGAGCTGGGCGATTTCTTTATTATGAGAGCTTCTCAACTTATCGCTATCTTGGGATCTCGACGAGTGGTTGGCGGACAAGTCGTCGTTCTGCTTCTGGAGGACCTGCAATTCGGCAGTCTGGTCCTTCAACTTCTGGGCTATCTTGTCTTTGGCCGCAGCTAGCACGCTGAGCTGTTCCTGCAAACTGGCGGTCATGGATTCCAATTCCCAATTTTTGTCCTTCAAGTCGGATTCACTGAGGGCCTGGGCGTCTCTTCTGGTCAGCAACGTGAGCACTTGGTCTCTCAAGGACTCGGCCTCCAGCGCATTTGTCTTTAAAAGGGTTTTCAATTTCTGGTTCTCTGCGTTTAATCTTCTGCACTCATGCACCAAGTTCTGACTCAAGCCGACCACGTAGTTCATATCGTTACCCTTTGACTCGGGGCCCAAACTAGGGGCCGGCTGTGGGACTATGGTTTGAGTGGTGGGGACTGGCTTGGGCGATTCGGGGTGCTTCTTATGAGATTTCTTGTCATGAGGTCTTTTCGGGGACTTATCCTTTGATCCCGAGCTGAATAACCGATTTTGGATGTCGGACAACTGCTCACGGATGTCGGAAGTCGAACTCTTGGTACCCTCTTTCCCCATTCTGGAAGCAATTATTTCCTCTGGGTTTGTTGTGATAAAGTGTTACGATTTTCACTGAGAAATTCGCCCTACACTTAACACCGCGTAAACAAAAATAAACGAGCCCCACAATAGGCCTACATGTAATGCGGTATAGCTGTCATCACGTCGAAATTATTTAGGTTTGGTCGAAGACCAGATTTAATTTGAAAATTACCAGTAAATCCTCTAACCTACCCCTCTCACAGTAGCCCATGCTCTTTCTCTCGTAATTACAGCGATGATCTGCCAATTTCAGCTCCCGCGATTTTTCAGTACACTTAATCAGTTTCAGGTGGACCTGTTCAGATGGAAAAAGCTGGAGCGTACACTTCTGGGGCGTCCAAACACGCCCAGAATGCGGGATTGAAACGTCGAAACATCGATGTCGACAATTCCTCTGATCCTGAAATAGAGTCGATCATTTCTAAAACTTCCAACTTGAACATCGGTGGAAAGTCCAAGTCCCACGAAATTGGCCAATTATTTGTCGACTACATCAACCCGCTTGTGCTTACGGCCGTGGGTGCCTTTGTCAGGCTCTACAAGATGGAGTTGTCCAAGAAGACGGTGTGGGACGAAGCCCATTTTGGAAAATTCGGTTCCTACTATCTCAAAAGAGAATTTTACTCCGACGTCCATCCTCCATTGGGAAAGTTGTTGGTGGCTTTGTCTGGTTACATTGCTGGCTTCAAAGGAAACTTCAAGTTTGAGAGTGGACTGACTTTCCCGCCAGACGTCAATCAGGTAGTGATGAGAGTGTTCAACTGTATGTTCGGAATTTTATGTATTCCATTGGCCTACAGAACGTCGTTGTTGATGGGATACGGTCAGCTCACCACCTGGTTTATCACTTTGCAAGTTGTCTTTGAGATGATTTCCTTGACGTTGTCGAGATTTATTTTATTGGACTCGATGCTCTTGTTCTTTACCGTTTTATGTTTTTACTGCTTGGTTCATCTCCACAACTTACGGACTGCCGATGCGCTTCTCACCAAGAAGGGAATTTTCTGGCTCGTCATGTCTGGAATCTCCATCGGGTGCGTCTGCTCAGTTAAATGGGTGGGTATGTTTGTCACGGCATTGATAGGTTTGTATACCATTTATGACTTGGGTATCAAGACGTATCAGTTGACCAGCAAGAAGTTCCCTCTCTCTTTCAAGCTGTACTTCGGACATTGGGTCGCTAGATCTTTGACCTTGATTGTTATTCCTTTCATTATTTATCTTGCCTGTTTCAAGGTCCACTTCACCGTTTTGAACCATTCTGGTACAGGGGATGGTTCGATTTCGACTTTGTTGCAGGCTTCTTTAGAAGGTACCAAAATTAAATTCGGCCCTAGATCAGTGGCCTATGGCTCCATGGTTACTTTGAGATCCCAAGGTTTGTCGCCAAACTTACTTCACTCTCACCATCACAAATACCCTGAAGGGTCTAATCAATTACAGGTCACCACCTACGGTTTCAAAGACAACAACAATAACTTCGTGATTGAGTTCGATTTGGCAACAGGCCAAAAGGGCCAGTTTGCATCGATGGAACACGATGAAAACAACACCGCTCCATATGATAGATTGGTCAAGGATGGTGACACTGTTAGATTGGTTCACGAGAAGAATGGCTGTCTCTTGCACTCCCACCAGATTCCTGCCTTCATTTCTAAACGCCACAACGAAGTTTCGTGTTATGCCAGTTTACAGGGTAGTGACTCCAAAGATGAGTGGGTTATTGAGACCCAGTACCACGAAGTATCTCCCTCGCCGCTTTTCCAAAACGAGCTGGCTGATGAGATCCACCCAATTTCCACCAATTTTAGATTGAGGCACAAGGTGTTGGGCTGCTACTTAGGAACTACCGGACACTCGTACCCTGCTTGGGGTTTCCAGCAAGGTGAGGTCATTTGCAAAAACACTTTCTTCAAGAACGACAAAAATACGTGGTGGAATATTGAAGATCACGTCAATGACGCTCTTCCCAATGCCACTGAAAATTATATCCCTCCTAAACCAAGATTCTGGAAGGAGTTTGTTCTCTTGAACTATGGTATGATGGCCTCCAACAATGCGCTTGTTCCTGATAAAAACAAGTTTGACAAGCTTTCAAGTGAATGGTGGGAATGGCCTATTTTAAGAATCGGGTTGAGAATGTGTGGTTGGTCCGCTACCACTGTTAAATACTTTTTAATGGGTAACCCCGCAGTGGTCTGGTTCAGCACTTTCAACTTGGCTGTGTTTGTCGTGTATATTGCTGTGACATTGTGGAGATGGCAACGTCAAACTTTGGCTTACAAAAGTGTGTTTGACCCACAATGGGAAGACTTGATCTGTCAGGGAATATTACCGTTTTTGGGCTGGGTCTTGCACTATTTACCATTTGTTGCGATGGGCAGAGTCACTTACTTACACCATTATGTTCCTGCATTATACTTCGGGATCTTCGTGTCAGGGTTTATTATGGATCGCTTTGTCAACCGTACCTGTAACAAATATGTGGCGTACACTCTTTATGGATTGACCTACATTGCTACAATTGGACTGTTTGTATACTTCAGACAATTCTCTTGGGGTATGGTGGGCTCCCCCCTGTCATTTAGACATCTCAAATTATTGAAGTCTTGGATTGTTGATTGAATTCTCAACTGACATGGTATGGCAAAAAATTGCGTCAACAGTAACCACACCTAATTTGGTTATTGTTTAGATAGAAGCAGTTGACAACAAAAAATTACGTAATGTAGCTTATGCAAGTATAAAGAATTGTAAACTTGTTCCTTCTCTAGAATGAATTATGGAAGCGTGAAGGATTTGAAAAGTCCTAGAGTTTCAGTAACAAGCACTTCGAGTGATCTTAGTGATGAAATTGAAATCCCAGATAATGACAATCCGTTTATAGATCCAGCTGTGGAGGATTACTACCGAAGGCTTTATGAATCAAGCGGATTTAATTGTCTTAGCGAATTCGACCCCAGATTTAATTGGTTCCACCATGAGGAAGAAGCGGTGGTGAGAAAGTTGGACCGTACCATTGGTCTATTTGCATGTATCACATTTGTTGGGTTACAATTGGATAGGGGAAATTTACAGCAGGCAATATCTGACAATTTTCTTAATGATTTAAACCTCTCCAATAACAATTATAATTTGGGTGGGACAATATTTCAGTTATGTTTTTTGCTAGGTGAATTACCTTGTCTGTTACTTGCCAACTGGTTTGGATTACACAAGTTTATCCCTCTTCAAGCCATTGCTTGGTCTGTGTTAGCGATGGCTCAGTGCCTCATCACGGGCAAGAAATCTTTTCTCTTTTTCAGAGCCACAATTGCATTGGTTTCTTCGGGATGTGTGCCGGAGCTAGTACTTTGGCTTCTGAGATTTTACAAGTCTTCCGAGCTTCTGATCAGGCTCTCGTGGCTTTGGACTACGTTATCTTTAGTGGAGATTTTTTCAGCGTTCAGTTCGTTGCTTATTCTCAGGCTCAGAGGAACGCTAGGTTTAGAAGGGTGGAGATGGCTTTTCATGATTGATGGGTCCATCACTTTATTTATTGGGATTGCAACGTCTTTCATGATCATTGAAAGCCCATTAGAAACGAAATCAATTTTTGCACCCAACGGGTGGTACTCCGAAAGAGAGATAAAAATAATTGTCAACAGGGTTCTTCGAGACGATCCATCGAAAGCAGACAAGAGTAGTTCTGCTGAAATGGGGTTCCGTAAGGTGGTTAGTGCTCTATTCGACCCGGACTTGGTCCCTATTTATATTATTGGATTAGTAGCCTACATTCCAACCAGCACCCTCAACAGGTACTTTCCTATCTTACTTCAGAATTTGAACTATTCGACCTCTAGCATCAATTTGCTTCTCATTCCTAACTGCATTCTACATATGTTCATGTTACTAAAAACTACAAGACTTTCCGAAAGGTTCAGTTCCAATGGTTTTGTCATTCTTGTTCTACCGCTATGGCTCATCCCCTTGTTTTCAATTATTGCTTACTGTCCCGGATCTTTAGAGTCCCGGTTCTGTACTTGGCTTCTCATAACGGTAGTTTTAGGTGCCCCCTATATTCATGCCATATGCGTTTCTTGGGTGTCGAGAAATGCCGGAAGTACTGACAAGAGAACCATCTCGTCAGCAGTATACAACTGCTGTGTGCAATTCGGAGGGCTTGTCTCCGCAAATGTGTTCAGAGATGACGATGCTCCACTTTACAAAAGAGGCTCCAAGCAGCTATTCTACTTGTCGATTTGTCTAGTTCCGTTGTTCCTATCAATCAAGTTTTATTACGACACTCGGAATAAAAGCAACCGAGCCAGGTGGAACCAGTTGAACCCAGAACAGCAGGCGTTTTATCTCCACAGTTCGGAGGATGAGTCGAATAAGAGGCTTAATTTTAAGTTTAGATCTTAGAAGCTCCAAAATTTTTGGAATGTTTATTCCAAATAGTATTTAGAGACTGCTTAATGTACGTGTATGAATGTCTTTAGATTTAGGACGTTATAGGTGCCTAGAAACAAAATTGTGAGTAAAAACCCAAACCAGAAATAGACTGAAAAGGTATTTCCGGTTTCGCACTCAACGGTTTGGAAACTGAAAGTTTGAAGACAATCAAGAAGAGAAGTTGAAATCGAGATTTGGCAGCTTTACACAAGTCAAACTTCCAGTATATTTTCACCACATCCTTAGACGAGTCACCTCAGATCCCACCATTTTTGTTGTTTTAGAAACCTTGGAAAATGGAAAGATACGAAGGAAACTATTTGGAAGACGAAGATCTCGAATTGCAAAGAGGTCAAGAGGAGGAAGAGCACGTTCCTTCCCACCAGACCATCGTGGATGAAGCAGAGTTATTGGCTGCGCAGGCTGCTGCTGAAGCTGCTGCCGCTGAACAGCTGCAACAACCTGGAAATGCTTTCAATAATGTTGGTCAAGGTTTAACTGGCGAACATCGAGACATGATGATCCGATATTGGCAGGAGACTATCAACTCGATAGAACACGATGACCACGACTTCAAGAACCATCAACTTCCGCTTGCAAGAATCAAAAAAGTCATGAAAACTGACGAAGATGTGAAAATGATTAGTGCCGAGGCACCAATCTTGTTTGCTAAAGGATGTGACGTTTTCATCACCGAGTTGACGATGAGAGCATGGATTCATGCCGAAGAAAATAAAAGGAGAACTCTCCAAAAGTCGGACATTGCTGCTGCTCTATCTAAAAGTGATATGTTTGACTTTTTGATAGATATTGTCCCCAGAGAAGAAGAAAAGCCCAAGAAAGCCCATACTACGCAAAAGCCCCACTTGGGACACTCTCAGTTCACTCCTGGTCAGCCGCTTGGAGGAAGTTCCAGTAATTTGAACCATTTGAAAAATGCCAAACCCGACGAAGAAGATAAAAAAATCCTCCAAGATCAAATCTTACAACAAAGACAGGTTCCAGACGGACAAGTCCCCAAGATGGATCAGCAAATACCGATTCCTAGACCTGGAGAAACCAACAACGGAGGATTATACCAATCCTACAATCAATACGATGCCTACCAATAATCTAGCAAGCTAGAGTGTAAAATATGTTTTATAGTAGTTCAATACAATAGATGTGGTTCTAATTTTGTAGCCAGTACAGGGGTTAAATTGTTAAGGAAGGTGAAAAACGTTCTCAATTTGTAATAGAAGAATGTCGGGCTAAAGCGGAAAATATTACATGCGAGAAACTATGGCAATTAATGGGGATATTTTCTTTTCAGCTCCTCAACCAAGCAATTTTTAAGTGAGTTGCTTTCAATTCAAATGAAATGTTAAAACATTTTGCTCCTTTTTTTCGTGGTCCAACTACTAGAAGTCTATTGAAGCAAAAGTTTCCTATATCATACAATTGTAATTACATATCAAAAATGAACTTAATGACCATTTCTCAATCATTGGATGAATCGTTTGAAAAACATAAAATCGTTCCTGAAGTTGTGGACAAGTTCGAAACTCAAGGATTATTGACAATTGAGTACAACGGCAAAGATAAGGTTGCTTTGGGTAACACTTTGAAAGTGGCCAACACCCAGTCGGTTCCGGTGATCCAATTTACCTTGAACTCTCCCAATTCCAAAGACGATGAGCTCGAGGTGCAAAAAACTGACAAGTTCACCTTGGTTTTGACTGATCCCGATGCTCCGTCCAACTCCGACCACAAATGGTCGGAATACGCCCATTGGATCGTCACCGATTTGCAATTGAACGAAAGCAAAAACGAGTCGCCGGAATCGTTGAGCACCGTCATTGATTACACCACTGGCAAGGAGCTCTTGTCGTACCAAGGACCTGCTCCGCCCGAGTCCACCGGCAAGCACCGGTATGTTTTCCTCTTGTATAAGCAAGATCCCAACGTCACCTATAACGCCCCTCCAGATAGACCAACTTGGGGTACTGGAGTTGCGGGCTCGGGAGTTAGAGACTGGATCAAGAAACACGGAGGTCTGCCCCAGTTATTAGGAGTCAACTTCTTTTATGCCCAAAACGAAGTTCAAGAGTAGTCAATAAATATTTATGGTCTTCGGACAGAACTGTAGTCTTTGGGGCTGACCACCAACCCCTTACCCTTGTGGGCCCCTCGGTAGATCACCTCTATGATATCGATGAGCTCCTGTTTATCGTTGACCAAGAAATTTAGCTTGTTGTTATTTCCAGTGCCAAAATCACACATCATGTGCTTGTTTCGATAGAAGAACATGATCGTACACGGATCGTATAGCTCGTACATCGTGTTGAAGTCCGGCACCTCGTCGATATCGCAGAGGTACACTGCGGCGAAGTTCTTGACTTTCTCTGCTATTCCGAAGAGCATCTCATCGATAATCATGCATTCTTTCTCGTAATCCCGGCCGAACCGAATCACCACAAGTCTCTCATCTTCCGACAAGATCGCCTGGTCGACGTGCCACCCTGTGTGCAAATGCGGCAAGAATACAGATCCCATTCTCAATCGATGTTTGGGTCAAGTTGGTCAAGTCAAGGTTTGCGAATTTTTGCATCCACAAGTATTTAGCAATGACTTGGAACAAGTACTGGTGGAACAACGACAACATCCAAATCATCTCTGCGCTGTCTGGGTCGACACATGACGGTCCAGTGGACCAGAGTAGTGAACGGTCACTCGTTTTGGACGATTTGGATAATTCCACCATTTCTGTCGATTTGGAAGACACCCTAACCCGACAAAAGGCGCCTTATCGAAGCGAACTTTCGGCTTTCCTTCCCACCATCAAAGAAGAGATCACCTTAGACGACGTAGCAACTGTTTTTGGGGACGATCCCTCCAATGGTTTACCTTCCAATGATGTAGAACCGGCTTTGAAGCTCGATCCGCTGGAAACAAATGGGTGCCTTCAGCTTTTTCCACCACACCCCCAGCCAAGTTCCCGCTTGGCACTTAGGACTGCTGACCAGTATTGGGCCTTTAGGTTCGAGTTAGAGCGCATCAGAGATAGCTGTACTAATTTCCCATTGTATTATAAATGGGTGGTGTATTCTACTAAGGCTAATCGAGTACAAGTAAATACTTTGCTTGAAACCACCTTAGATGTGAAAAATCTATTCAAAAATAATTCAGACTTATTTGAAGGTGACGGTCTGATGGTTAAAATCTTCCAATTAGGGGTATCTCCCAAGAGAACCGACCCAGTTCACAAAAATGGATTGTCTATAGACATGAAAATCAAGACCGATATTGCAAGAGAAACGTTTCAGCAATTAACCACAGCTATTTTGAATGGGACCTTGTCCCAGTATCGAACCGGTATGTACTTGACTCCTTGTCTCACTAACCTTCAGTCCCGATTTGTGGGTGTGTGTTGAAAAGAAAACCTGGTTATCATTCTATCTCACTTTGGCTTCACCAAATTGTGGCCCTGGAGAACCCCGTTATTCAACTTGGCAACATTCAGGAGCTCATGGAGTCCATAAGAGATTATCTTGGGCAAGATTTAAATACAATTTTTGAATCGTGTGTCATCGTTGACAACAACCGAATGTCAACCACAGACCTAGTAATTTAAAAATCGTAAAAATTGCAGATATCGGCAATTACTTAAAATAAGTTTAATATCGTAGACCAACAAGATTCTTTTCTAATCCTACAGGCAATGCCATTTAGTTACCTTGTTAATATCAATTCCGTCATTTAGTACTTGCAGCTGCCCCACAAAAAGATCATCACTGACTGGTCAATGAGATTTTTTATTTTTCAATTTTCACTTCAAGATGGCTGATATTAATGAGATAGAGCTCGGTGCAACTGCTGACATGCACGTTCACTTGCGTCAGGGCAAAATGATGGAACTTATCGCCCCTACTGTCAAGGAAGGCGGTATATCTGTTGCCTATATCATGCCTAACTTGACTCCTCCAGTTACCACTCTTGATCAGGTCATCAAGTATAAGAAGGACTTGGAAGCATTATCCCCCGACACCACCTTCTTGATGTCGTTCTACTTGTGCAAAGAGTTAACCCCAGAGTTGATTAATGAAGCTGCCAAGATCGGCGCTATCCAAGGTGTTAAATGCTACCCAGCTGGAGTCACCACCAACTCAGCTCATGGAGTTGACCCAAATGACTTCAATGTGTTCTATCCCGTTTTTCAAGCTTTGCAAGACAACAACTTGGTTTTGAACATCCACGGTGAGAAACCACCAAAGAAGGACAGTGATGATATTCATGTTTTAAATGCTGAACCTGAATTCTTACCAATTCTCTCCAAGCTTCACCAAGACTTCCCCAAATTGAAGATCATCCTTGAGCACTGCACCACCAAAGACGCTGTCGAGGCAGTTGAGCAGATCAACAAAAATCATAAAGAAGGCGATGAAGTTAATGTCGCTGCCACTATCACTGCTCATCACTTATTTTTGACCATTGACAGTTGGGCAGGAAACCCAGTTAATTTCTGTAAACCAGTTGCCAAGTTGCCTGAAGACCGTAAACACTTGGTGAGAGCAGCAACTTCTGGTAAGCCATATTTTTTCTTCGGTTCAGATTCGGCTCCTCACCCAATTGAAGGCAAGGCAAGACACGTCGGAGTATGTGCTGGTGTCTACACCCAAAAATACGTTCTCAGTTACGTTGCTGAAATCTTTGACAGAGAAGGCAAGTTAGATAAGTTGAAGGATTTTGTCAGTACTTTTGGTTTGAATTTCTACGATGTTAAGGATGTCAAGTCGAATGAAAAATGTTACTTGGTTAGAGACAAGTTTACCGTACCAGAGTCTATCGGTAACAAAGACATCACAGTAGTTCCATTCAAAGCAGGTGACGACTTACAATGGAAAGTTGAATGGAGATCCGACTAATGTACACCGTTTATTTATATCTATTTAATGCAAAAAAAAATTATCGAATTATTAGTTTTCATTTTCCTCTTTTTCCTGTTCAATAGTTTCGATTTGAATATCAACATCACCACTAGAGATTTCTTCGTCTCTGTTAGGAATAGTGATCTCTAATTCGGAACCGTTAACAATTTGAGCCTTGATTTCGTCAAATTTGATCAATTTGTTGAAAGTGAACACCTTCTCGAATCTGATTTCGTTGTTCAAGTAGTCCTTGATGAATTCTTTAGTGTCCTCGAGAAGTTCTTCGTCACTGACATCAGATTCATTGACTTCTTCATCATCTTTCTTTTCCACTTCGTCTTCCTCCATCTTGTCATCTTCTTCAACTTGTTCTTCTTCAACCTTGTCGGTAACGTCTTCGATCTTCGATTCGGCAGCACCTTCAGAAGATGAGCTAGAAGATTCAGAGTCAGATTCGGAAGAGGAGCTCGAGTCAGAAGAAGAACTGGAGTCAGAGTCGGAATCAGAGCTTGAGTCAGATTCAGATTCAGATGAGCTAGAAGAAGAAGCAGATTCTTCGTCTTCAGATTCCTCATCGTCATTTTCTACCTCACTGTCTTGTTCGTCACCAGTCAGGTATGCATCATCACTGTCATCAAGAACCTCAACCTTACCTTGGATGATTAACTTGTTTTCGTTCTTATTGAACTTAATTTTCAATTGGTCGTTAATCAAAGAAGGAATTCTCAAGACCAACTTGTGTAAATCATCGTTGACCTTGATCAACTCACAGTCCTTACTGTCTTCCAAGTCTCTCGATAAGTCAATAATTCTTTGTTCGCCATCCTCAACGTCGGAGTCGTTAGCTAATAAAAGATGGTCATTTTCGGCATAGTAATCCATGAGTTCTTCATCAGTAGAGTCGTCTTCCTCTTCGTTACCTGGCAAGTCGAATCTATGTCTGTAAATGGTGATACCTTCATCGTCAGAGGATTCAGAAGAGTATTCGGAGTCAGAGCTGTCGAAGTCGAAACCGTAATCACCATCGACAATTATAAACTCGTCTTCAGAAGAATCTTCAAATTCAATCTCGTCTTCACTTTCTAATTCGTCAGCGAATTCTTGTCTTATGTTCTCCAATTGCAATTGATCAACCAATTCCTCTTCGTCGGAAGAGTAGATAATATCGATATCAGTCACGGAGCTTTCTTCGCTGTCAGAGTCAGAGTCAGATTCTTCAGAGTGACCAGCGCAACAAGCACAGCCTTCTTCTTCAACATCTTCTTCAGAGTCTTCGCAGTCTTCGCAGTCCTCACAGTCCTCACAGTCTTCACAACAGGAGGCTTCTTCGGAATCGTCACTTTGACAATCCTCGCAGCACGAGGCTTCTTCACAGTCTTCACAGTCATCACAGTCCTCGCAATCTTCACATTCTTCACAAGAAGAACACTCTTCAGAATCGTCGGAGTCATCGGAGTCGGAAGCAGAGGCAACACAGTTGTCGCAACCAGGGCAGTCATCCAAGAGTTCGGTGTCGCTGTCACTGCTAGAGTAGTCAGACAGGTCGCTGCTGCTTTCGCTTTCGCTGTCACTAGAGTCTTGGGTGAGCTGCCTCAAAGCTTCAGCCTGAAGCTGGTCGTTCAAGTCAACCACATCCAAAATGTCTGCTGGTTCGAAGTCATCGATGGAAGAGACAGACTCATCGGAATCCGAGTCGTAGTATCTGACAAGCTCATCGTTAAGGTCGGCGACTCTTTGTTCAGCGTACAAGTGAGCAATGTCCTCATCGTCCAATTCATCGCTCAAGTAGGCGATTTCATCATCGGAAGAATTCTCCAACGGGAACTCGTAGACTTCTTCGTCTTCGGTGTCGATGTCTTCAGACAACACTACGTCAGAGGAAGAGGTGTAGGCCGAGGAGTCAGACTCGTAAGACAAGCTGTCTTCGGATTCTGGTTCTTCGACATAGGCAACTTTAGTAGGGTGCTTCTGATAGTAGCCTCTGTAGTTTCTTCTTCTGGTGGGATTGGCCACTCTGTAGTTTCTTCTTGGTTGAGAAGTGTCGTATTTTCTGGAGTAGCGTCTGTTGCTTTTGGAATTATATCTAGGTCTTGAATAACTCATGATGATAAATTCTAGAAAGATGGCAAATTATATTTATAGCTTATTCACACCCATACAAATTTTTCAAGAGATGAGACGGGCTTCCTAATTGGGGAGATGAGCTGGATAATATGCACGATTGCAGCACCAAAATGCCCCAGCATATGAACCACACACGACCGAATTTTCACTATATAAGGACCGATTTCGCATAGGAAAAACTTCAAATCTCTTTGCCTTTTGGCTTAGATCAAGTGTAGTATCTGTTCTTTTCAGTGTAACAGCTGAAACGTCATCATAGATGACTTTTAAATGTTACTTCTATTTTTGGAACCTCCGTGGTGGTGATTCGTTGGGCTTGCTCACGTCACCGTCATAAAGTGTCGTTGCTATTGCACCTTTCGGCTTCTGACGCATTAAATTTTTGAGCTTTTAGGGTGAGTCCATCCTGCAAGTTGAAAAGTTTGATTCGTCCTCGTCTACATAGTTGTATAATATGTCAAAATTAGTGACATTTAGGTCCCTCCAATATAATCGCATTCGCATTTGATAGAATCAGTCCTTTCACCACATTGATTCGATATAAGGACGCATACTGCAACTTGGTAACACGCCTCTTCTCCATTTAAGAAGCAGCGTGATCTCGGGTTGAATCTACTTAGCCATGACCCACGACGGGTCCAAGCATTTTCTGAGCTACACAGCTGACTCAAATTTGATTTCTAATGGGCTCTTTCCTAACCTCCGAGAAGGCACAAGCACCGATGACCGAGCGAGCGCGGCAAGCTCCGATGTCGAGACCATAGACCAGCCCACCACCAAGAGATTTTCCGTTCTTTCCAACGACTCGGAACCCTCTCTCAGAAATAACCTTTTTAGAAGGCGATCGTTTAATAAAGATGCCCCCATGCTGGGAATACCGCAGAGCCACTCCTCGGCCTCGTCCGATGAAGTCGACATCACAGACCAGCGGCCCTTCTCCTCAAACTTCGATACAGATTCCGAAAACGACCCTACAGATACCCATACTTTACGATCATCAATAATAGAGGAGATCAACGATAACGACCTTGTCAACCAGGGAAGCCGGTTCAAGTTTCTCGACGCATACACCAAGGTGAACGATAAGAGAAAATTAAAGCTACAGCAGAAGGAGAAGCTCGACATAATGACCAAAATCAAGAACAATGATGAAATACCACTACAAGTAATGAAATCTCATGACTCGTCACTTTTCGACTTGTCAAAGCTTGACGACTTCAACAAGTACGTCAAAATGACCGAAATTAACGATCGCATATACTCCAAATATCGCCAGAAACTACCCGATGATGATAACCTCTTGGACGTCATTAAACCCACGGACTTGGAGCAAAACTTCTATGTCGACGACAGACTCGAAAACAGATCAAAGTCAACTGCTGGTATTCCTTCGTCCAGTAGACATTGGTATAATATTGATTGGAAGAAGAATGATGCCACCGTGAAGGACAATGAAATCTTCTACAAATCGGAATCCCCTTCGTCTTCCAAAGGCTCCTTTAATAAAAACAATAGCCGGTATCTTTCTAGAAGTTTGAAAGTCCGCCATCTACAGATGATCTCTTTCGGTGGAACTTTGGGTGTTGGACTATTCTTGAATAGTGGAAAGGCCCTCACAATCGCCGGGGGCTTTGGATCTTTATTAGCATTTATCATTTGTGGTATCATCGTTTTGGCCACTATCGTCTCTTTCTGTGAGATGGTAACATTCATATCTGTGGTTGACGGTGTTTCCGGTCTCTCATCGAGATTTGTCGATGATGCATTTGGGTTTGCAGTAGGCTGGCTATATTTTCTAAGTTTTGCATTTGGTCTAGCCGGTGAAATGGTTGCAAGCGTTGTCATGCTCACGTATTATGACGAACTTAAACTATTGCAGAGCAAGGGTTCGATAGCAGGATTCGTTACATTATTCTTACTTTCGGTTATCCTCAGTAACTCTTTCAATGTGGTCATCTTTGGTGAGATTGAGTATATATCTAGTTTTATCAAACTAGCATTCATTCTTATCATGATCATTCTCATGATTATTTTGAACAGAGGAGGACTTGGGAATGAAGTCATTGGGTTCAAGTATTGGAATTATCTGGAATCAGACTTCGAACATAATATCATCTTCGGCCTATTTAGACCGTCTTTCAATTTACTCAGCACGGGAATGGATGATCCAAATGAAGGCACTACAGGTAATCTAGGCCGGTTCATGTCATTGATGGCTGCCATCATGGTAGTGTCTTTTGCATACAGTGGAACAGAAATCGTTTGCATTGCTGCATGTGAAGCAAAAGACCCCAGAAAGGCATTGCCCAGTGCTACCAAACGTGTTTTCTGGAGAATTCTTCTATTCTACTGTTTGTCTGTGTTTGTGGTTTCGTTGAACTTGTATGCTGGCGACCCAAGACTATTGCGTTACCTTTCGGGGAGTACTGGTGTGGATATTGAAGACTTTCAAAACAATTATGCAATTCAGTATGTTGGAGGCTCACAGTGCCGCAGTCAGTCTGCAGTATATGCCGGTTACTCCAGTGGTTCACAAAGTCCTTGGATAGTGGCTTTCCAGAGTGCCAATCTCTGCAACTTGAGCTCAGTCACCAACGCATTTCTTGTGTTTTTTGCTATCAGCTGTGGCAATTCACAATTATATGTCAGCTCAAGGACAATGTATTCCATGTCCTTACAAGGAAAGGCCCCAAAAATTTTCAGCAAATGTAATAGGTATGGAATCCCATATTGGTCTGTTTTGTTTGCATCAAGTTTCGGCCTCCTCTCATACATCTGTGTTTCAGAGAAGGCAACAACAGTGTTCCAAAACTTGGCGAATATTATTGCTAGTTCTGGAATCATTGTCTGGTTTGCAATGTCTCTTTCTTTCGTTCGGTTTTATTATGGATTACAGAAAAGACCTGATATAATCAGCAGAGACGATGCGGCTTATCCCTATAAGTCACTTTTCCAGCCCTACACAGCATTCGTTGGTTTGATCGGATCCGGCCTCATCATCTTGGGAATGGGATTCGTGGTGTTTCTAAAAGACAACTGGGACACATTGTCGTTTTTTACTAATTATGGTACAATAATAGTGTTTGTCATTTGCTATGTCTGCTATCGGTTCATATATGGTACAAGAACACCAAGTTTGGAAACATTGGACTTTGATTCGGGTAGAAGAGAGACAGATAGGTATATTTGGGATGGTAATAAGGACTACAATATGAGAAATGCCCGGGAAGTAATTCATAAATTTGCATCTTTCTTGGCATGAATCAAGTATTAATAACGGTTTGAAGTGTATAATATTAATAGCGGTAGAAATACTATAGAGATGGCTCCCATAATATAGACAGAGTCAATATACTACTAATTACTAATAAAAATATGTCAAAAGTTGATCGATCTCGGAAAAAAAAAACAACTAGACGAAATATGAGTTTGCAGCTCAGAACAACAGGGAAAAAGGGATATGAAGATCTCCAACCCTCGCCGAAGAAAGGTCTTAAGAATAATGCTGGTGCGTTGTCTCCTCTGGTCAGAAAGACGTTTATTCGAATTCTTCTAGGACACTTATTTTTCGTCATCAGTGGTCTCATAGTATTATACCTATTAACGTCTGGGGCTACAAAAAAAGCACCAGAAGTTGCTTTACAATCAAGTACATGTGCGAGAAAGATATTGCAATATACTGCAACCGATAAAAACTCAGGATTTTCTATCCTGGAGATAGCACTTGCCTTACCTTTTCTTACTATTGGGCTGATTGTTTCAGGAACATTGGCATATTTGACTGCTTTTGGGCCAATTGGGCCATTCTGTTTACCAGCGCTAGGCGACTCGGGAGTATTCGTGATTGCTCTTGTGTTCACCATTATATTTAGTGGGTTGGGAGCCTACTTGGGAATGAGTATTTGGTTCATAACATGGATTTGTTACAGCAAGTAAAACATGTCTGGAATGTACCGTGGAAATGCTACGACACGCTGCTGGAGTTACAAGCAATGATCTGTCAAGCAAACTTAATTCTATAACCTTAAGTTAGAAGAGTCTCTAAACAACAAGTTCAGCTTGAATCAGAGAGTTGCCCGAGGAACATGTTTTATGGGCTGCCAATTTTCACTAGAGATGGGTCGTACAGAGAAACTGGTAGTCAAATTCAAACAAGTACCAATGCATGAAGAATCTTCGTTAAAGCACTCAGTTCTAGAACACGGGATTATTGACAAGCTGGAATTTCGACTCGTCCTCTAATGGAATTGAACCTATGCAGATCAATTGACTACAGGTAGAATCTTTGATTTAGACTTTATCTAGTATTGGAATTTCGTCGTTGTAGCTTTCAACCAATACATTATTTTTCAATTAGTTTAATTACATTTCCTAAAACGGTTTAATTGTTGCCTGAGGCGAAACTTAACAATTGTGTGTGGTCGACAACCTAAGACTGTGATTAATACCCCCCAGCAGAAGCTTCACAAACGCCTTACACTACTGAAGTGAGTCTGGTTGAATTTTAACTCACATAATTTTTTCGTCTTAACGTGTTACATTTAGATCTGAAAAAAAAAAGTTCGACATTACGTGGTTAAACTTATCGTCTATTTTTCGAACCAAACACTATGTCCTGGACTCCTACCGAGGACTTTTTGTACGGGAAGATAGTCAAGCCCTTCCTCCCATTGGACAAGCATCCGAACTTGAACAATCCCAACTTCAAGAATTTGTATCCTGGTGACGACGTTTACATTTTTGAGACTAAATCTGATAAATGGGCGAGAGGTTTCACGGTTTCCAAGCCATTCCCCAATGATTTCACCGTCACCTCGGTCAATTTAGACGACTTACCAACCCAGGATATGAGGGTTGTGATTTTCCCCTTGAAATTCATTCAAATCATCGACGAAATTCCAATTAGAAAAGCTGAAACTGACAATGAGTTTTATAACGTTGCTCAAACCCAGGAAGGTATCCCCACCATCAAAGATGCCGAGGCAGCCCATAAGTTGGCTGTCGATGGCGAGGTTGCCAACAAGGAGATCTTGTTGAAAGATGGTGTTCCTTACCTTCCATTGAGAACGTTCGAAGACAGAGACAATGATATCTTGAATGAAATCAAATATGCTTTGGAGCTTTTGACTTCTCATTTATTTGCTCTTTACTCCATTGGTGAGTTTAGATTATTTAACAAATTGTCAGCTGTCTACTATTCTTTGGATGAAGCTAGAATTAAATTGAACCATAACTTATTAACCTCCAACGAAGTTCAATTGACCAAGGAAACGTCTACATTTTTGTTGAGTAAGATCCCAAAGAAGTTATCCTCCAAGTCTGCTCGTTTAAATGAGACTTCTTATGACTTGGATCACAAGAATACGGATGTTTCTGGTTACAAGGCTATCCTCGCAAGAGATGGTTTGACCGGAGTTTTGGCAACCACAGACAACTCTTCACCTTCTCAACTTGCTTTGAGCCAGACTTTGTGTGCATTGCAGCCAAACTTCCCGATCGACTACCATCAAAACATTGCTGAATATTCCTTGGAACCTCTTAAAAACAAAAAGTTGATCTACGAGCCACCATCTCATGTTTTGGTCGACTTCAAGTCTGTTTCAGGATCTTCCGCCTACCAACCTCCTGGGTTTGCTGGAATGATTGCTTATTTGTACATTCGTAACAACAGGAAGAGATTGACCGAAGCGTTTGCTGTTCATACAGATTCTGTCAATGACTTGGTGCAAGTTGAAAAGATCAGTGCTGCATTGTTCAGAAACATCCCTAGCAGTGAAACTGAAAACACTAGGGTTTACTTGGTGGCAGTCTTAACTGAAGAAATTGACTTGAATTTGAAGGAAAGCTCCAATTCTCCCCAAGTCAGAAGAGTTAAGAAAGGTGTTGCAGCTGGTGTTACTGATATCACCAGAATTTTTAGTAGAAATGTGGGCTCATTGGCTTCTGGAGAGGCCCATCAGTTCACAATTAGACTTTTCGGTTCTTATGTTAACCAAAAGAAAAACCAAAAGGGTCTCAACGAAAACGACAGTATTATCAACGGTGGCTGGGGTGAAACTGTCGACAGAATCATTGCTGGTTCGAGTCACGGTATCGCAATCAACCCTAGGGCCGAGAAGTTGGTCGTTAGTATTAAAGAATTCAAACACAAATTCTCTGCTAATGGTTTCAATGCTAACCCTGTTGGAAGTGCTCTTCCAATTGCTAGAATTAAGCCAATCTTTTTCGATCCTTTGGCTGAAAACTACGAACGTATTTATTTGAAAATGGGAAAAATTGTTCTCTTGAACTCTATGACCAAGGAGGATCTTTTAACATTCGAAGTTAGCACCCCTAACAATGATATGATTACTTTTGCAAAGGCATCAAACCAGCAAGAAAAGCGTTCTTGGCAATTCGTCTCTGTTTTCCCTGATGAAGTTGTTGGTGAAATTGTCAAGGTCAACGGAGTGGCTGCTAAAAGCCCCAACAAGAAACTACCAAGTGAAGACCACGTCATTCTTTCCTTGTACATCAATGGTACTCTTGCTGGTGAGGGTAAACTTCTCTATAAGTCTGGCAATAGATTGGTCGAGTTCAACAAGAAAAAGGCTCATATTGTTGATGTTGTGTCAATTCCACACAAATTGCCAGTGGCCCAGGTTGAGGTTTCCACTGAATACATCGGTAAAGTCTATAATTCTGACTCTTCTATAGATGCCGTGTTTCAATATGAGAGACTCTTGAAGAGTGGAAGTAAAGGTCAGGATGAATTGGCCAACCAGTTGGCTGCTTTCACCAAATTGGACCTTAATCAATTGTTGAAGTATTTCCCTGAATTATTGAACTCCTTGTACAATATATTGGATTTCAGCTTTACTCAACAAAACACTCCTAGCGTTGAGATTGTTCAAGAGAATACTTTCAAGGGGATGGTTCACCTTCTTGATACTATGTTTGGTAAACAAGATCAATATGCCTACATGATTGATACTTTTGTTACAAGACACTCCAACAAAATCAACATAGCAGTGTTCTTGTTGAAGAAGATCTCAGAGGTGTTTACTAGAGCCGAGTCAAATTGGAACGCTGTCTCAAGATCTTTATGCAGAGTTGTCACAGTTTTGATCAAATTGATTATTTTTGCTGTAGGTGACTCTACTAATTTGGAAAAATACACCGAAGCCTTTGAAACTTTGTTCAAGTCGATTGCCAATTTTGTTTCACTTGAAATTCCTTCGTTGATTAATGACCAAGCCATCATTTTAGAGACTGTCGACTATATTCTCTCGTTCAATTTGAAGATAGACCAAAAGCTTGTTTTAACAAACGTTATCAATATCATTGATTCGGTTGGGACCAGAGGCATTGGTGCTGAAGAGGAAGCAGTAGGTCAAAAAAGACCTAATGTCGTCCCCAAGGACCATAAAATGATCATCAATAAGATGCTTTTGATTCATAGATTGTTTGGCACCTCGATTGCTCAGCTGAGTGGAACCCGAACCTTTTTAGTCTCCAAGTCCATCACTTGGGCCATGGAAGTGTTGCTAGGTCCATTAGACATAGAAGCATCTAGATTGGCCTGTTCCGTTCTCAGTGAAGTCTGTACCAATGTCTGGAAGTATGCAATCGAAGAAAGGAACCCTGAAGAGTTGGGTATAGCATTCTCTTTGGCAAAACTTCTCCCAGCTATTTCTAAAACCATTGTCAAGTACAACAAGTTTACAAGAGGAAGAGAGTATTTCAAACCCAAGAGAACTTTCACTGGATTATTTCCTAACCTGCACCCTTTCAAAGAATCTTCAGTTGATCAGGTGGTTAACGAAGAAGTTCTTGTTGAGATTTTAGCTGAACTTTCTGTGATATTTTCTTTTATTGCAAAGATTGGTAAGAATGCTGCAGGAGAAGAGGGATATGAAAAAATACTTTCAATCAAACAGAGTAACGATTTCTTCCAAAATGATATCTACTTGGCCAATAACTTCGGAACTGAAGATTTAATCACCATTTTGTCTGGTGCCAAACTCATTAGACAAGGTAAATTTTTCCCTGAAGATAAATGGCTTACATTGTACGGTTTGTTGATTGAAGGTTGTTTAAGTGCATTGGAATTAGTCAGACCCCTCTTATTGAATCATTATGTTCCTCCTTTAGAAAATTCGGAAACTTTTGATAGAACACTTTGGGGCAATTACTTGAAGACGTTATTGAGATTGGCAACTTTGGCACCAGTTTCGGTCGAACATTTGTCAGATGTTCCAAGAAAGGCCTGTTCTCTTCTCACTCATGATGTGCGTCACCGTGTTGCGCATTTATTCAACGAAGCTTGGGACGCTTTATCATGGGACGCTGTTGAGGAAGATATTCTTCGTTTCAACTTGAAGAGATTTGGTGGATACCAGGTTGAATTTATTAGTAATGATTATGGTATTCTCCAAGACTTAATGCTTTTTGCTCTTCAGAAGGATTCTGATTGTCAGAAAGTTGCTGTGAAAGTTTTATGGACAATCATGGTGTCTGAGTACATCTTGAGTGACACTATTATTGACATTGAAAAAGAATGTCTTGTCGGATTACATGATATCTACAGCAGATATGCTTATAAACCAAGCGAATTGGAACAAGAAAGATTCATAGAGAGAATCAAATGTACTATCAGATTGGATCGTGAAGATGAGGCATTTGGAATTATTTATAACTTCATTGAAACCTTACAGCAATTCTTGGTCGTCTTGAATGACTTGAATAGTGTACCAGTTGGTTCCGAGTTTGATGATGACAGAACCTTCCATAGATTGAACATCAATGCTTATTTGAAGAATGCCAACAAGCCTGAATTGTTCCACTCGTTCATTAACAAGATGTACGAAGAGAACTTGAAGAAGAACGATTTTATTCAAGCTGCCTTGAGTTTGGACTTGTTAGCTTCCACCTACTCCTGGGATCACAATCAAGTCTTACCTCCAAGTTTCAGACCAAAATTCCCTCTGCAAAGTTCTTTTGAAAGAAAGGAGAGCTTGTATAAGTTGATTGCCACCAATTACATCAAAGGAAATAGTCTTGAAAGGGCTACTGATACTTACAATGAGTTATTGGACTCTTACAGTGCACACACTTACGATTTGAAGAGTTTCGCCTATGTTCACAACAAGCTTGCTAAGCTTTACTTGGACTTGGAGTCTTCTGATAAACTTAGTCCCTCATTCTTCAGAGTTGCATTCATTGGTGCTGGATTCCCGGCTAATATCAGAGGAAAGGAGCAGATTTATGAGGGTCTTCCCTTTGAGCACATCACTTCTATTCACGAGAGATTATTAAGAGTTTATCCCGGAGCCAGAATCGTTTCTGACGATGCTGACGCTAAGAAATTGAAAGAGAAGATTCAAACCGGTAGATACTTGCACGTCTCTGCAGTGGAGCCAGTGAGTGAGATTTCTGATAAATTGTTCAACACCTCTATTGGTGTCAGACAATACGCTAGAAACAAGGATTTAAGATTTTTCACCACCATGAAGAAGATTCCTGGTTCTACTTCGGTTTTCGATTTATGGACCGAAGAAACCACATATGAGACCCATCTCTCTTTCCCTACCTTGATGAACAGAAGTGACATCAAAACCACTCAGGTAGTGAAGTTGTCACCATTAGAAAATGCAATCAGAACCATCATTAACAAGAACAATGATTTGGTGCAATTAGAAAGTTTGATCAATATTGCATTCAAAGAGAAGGCCGACTATACTTCTGTCTTGAACGATTTGTCCAGAGAATTAGCCGGTACTGTCGACTCTCCAGTCAATGGAGGTATTGGCCAATACCGTACATTCTTTGTTGACCCCAAGTATGAAGGAAAGCCCGACCTTGAATACAACATTCGGTTATTGAGAAATGCATTCAACGATTTGACGATTATTTTGAACCGTTGTTTGCTTTTGCACGGTAAGTTGATCAGCTCAAGTATGAAGCCGGCCCATGCATCGCTCCTTGAACTCTACAAGAAGAACTTCAAGGAAGAGATCGAGGAATTGAAAGTTCAACTTGATCATGAACACACCTCATACAACCACAACATCACCTTCTACCAACCTCAAACTCCTCAGAGTGACAGAAAGTCGGTATCGGGTACCTCCGGATACTCCAACGGCACTGGTAATGGCAGTGGATCCAAGTTGTCCAAGACAACCTCTTCTACATCGTCGACATCTGGGTCCGGAATTTCGGGACTCTCGTCCGAGAGAAGCTCTGTGTCGCACGCCACCATCAACAGCTCCCAGTACAAGAGAACCGCTCTCAACTGGAGAAACATGGTAAATAGAAGCTAGATTTTGCAATCAATAGACTATTCTTACGTAAGCTGACGATGGGCACGACATCCTCAACGAAAATTTTCGTGCCAATCAAAACCGAAGGTTTGTCATAAGGTATACCATGTTCAGATTTGCTGCTCGTTCTGCTATTACCCGTGCCCAATTGGCCAAGGCCCCATTAGCATCGGCTTCCCAATTCATCAAGCCAATTCGTTTCTATGCCGCCCCACCAATCACCAAAGAAGAAGTCACCACCCGTGCCTTCGAGGCCTTGAAGACTGTGGCCGCTTTGCAAGAAACCAAGCTCTCGGTCGACGCCTCGTTCCAGAGAGACTTGGGCTTGGACTCCTTAGACACCGTCGAAGCCTTGGTTGCCTTGGAAGAAGAATTCGACTTGGAAATCCCAGACAAGATCTCCGACGAAATCAAGACTGTTGGTGAAGCTATCGACTACATCTACGAAGAGGAGAGAAAGCTCTAAGCAAAGTCATGTCTGATGAATCGTGTAAATATTCAATACAAATTGAAGTAGCAGCTAGAGCAATATTGTCAGCGAGAATCACAGCAAGAATTGTACAGAAATTGTACAGAAATTGTGCAGGAATTGTACAGGAACTGTAGGCCGTGGTAGACAGCGGGGGCCATTGGTTGCGTAGACAATGGGGCTGGCAGTAATGGCGAAACCTGAGCGAGTCGCATTTATTAGTAACACCATGACGCTAGAAGAACCCCAACAATCCAGCGAGCACCACGAGCCGCTCCATGACAGCGAGGTGTTGTCCCACACTGAGGATGAAGAAGAGGACGAGGACGAAGACCCCTCCAACGAGCCATTGCCGGTGGAATACCAGGGTACGGTTATCCCAGATCCGGATGTGCAGACCATCGAGGCCGACGCCGACTTGACGGCATCCTACGACGACGACATCAAGTACCTCGACTTGATCCACCTCAAGATCGGGTCGTTGAAGGAGTTGAACTTGGGCAGATTCCAGCAATTGGAGTCTTTATGCTTGAGGCAAAACTTGATTCCATCCATAGTCGAGGTGCAAGATTTACCCGATACGATCGAAGAGCTCGATTTCTACGACAACAGAATCAACCACATCTCCAGTAACATCAACAAATTGGTCAACTTGACCAGCTTGGACTTTTCGTTCAACAAAATCAAGAACATCAAGAACCTCGATAAGCTAACCAAATTGGAAAACTTGTACTTTGTGCAAAATAAAATCAGAGACATCAAGAACCTCGAGCATTTGACCAAACTCAAGAACTTGGAGTTGGGAGGCAACAAGATTGAGAGGTTAACTGAGACATTGCATCTGCTTGTAAGTATCGAACAATTATGGTTAGGAAAGAACAAGATCCCCAAGTTTGAAAACTTGGACTTCTTGACTAACTTGAGAGTGTTGTCAATACAATCGAACCGAATCGTTAAACTAGAGGGATTAGAAAATCTTACTAGTTTAGAGGAATTATACTTGTCTCACAATGGGATCAGCAAAATTGAAAACTTAGACAACAATACCAAATTGCAGGTGTTGGATATCACATCGAATAAGGTTTCTAAGCTCGAAAACTTGAGCCATTTGGTCAAATTGACCGATTTCTGGTGCTCTAATAACCAGGTTTCCTCTTTTGAAGAGGTCAACAAAGAATTAGGTAAACTTCCCGAGTTGGATACGGTGTATTTCGAGGGAAACCCCATCCAGACCTCCAACCCAACTGCCTACAGGAGGAAATTGAAATTAAATTTGGGTTCCAGCTTATCAAAAATTGATGCCACTTACATACATAATTAAAGTTTGAATTATTCTTTGGGACGGTTGTTGGTTGTTACTGAATACATGATTTCCAAGTAATTAGCTCCTTCTTAAACGGGCGTCGTAATATTACCTTTATTGGTGATAGAGCAGTAGTCATGGCGAAATCAACATATTAAGGTTGCCGAATTTCCCGTCTTGGCAAAAAAGTCCGTCAAATCCTGAGTCATCGGCGGGACGGCTGCAAGTGGTCTACGACGGTTAGGCTCCATCCCGCTTGCCCGCATCCGAGCTGCAACTTCCTGCGATGCCGACGCTCAAGCAAGATCGATAATTATTTACAGAAAACTTGTCTACAGTGGCAATGGCAATGGTCTTGGACATTACCCCATCAGCTATCTCTGTCTTACCCATTTTTAGTAAATTGCGTGCGGATGATTCCAGAATTTTCTTGCTCATGTGATATCCGAACGGGTATTTCGCAACAATTATTAATGTAGATGATCATAGTCACTCAAGCGATTTAAAAAATATATAATGGCCGAAATCTCCTATTTGAAACATAATTATTCATTATGTTAGGATTACACAGACTCAACAGCTTTACCCCCGAACCGTTGCACAATGCGGTGGATATCAACCCTACTTTGCCTAGAGGCTTCAACATGGCTCCTATTCAACAGAATCTCTACAATGACTTTGACGATGTGGAGTTGAAGGAAGAAAGTTCCAAGTACATTATCCATTTCCAAGACGACCACATCAGCCAGAAGGAAGTGAGAATAGACTTCAACCGGGAAGAAAACGAGCTCACGGTCCATGTGACCAACAATACCGATTCCGCCGCTGCTAGCTACAGCAGTGTCGTCAAGTTCGATAAGCATGTCAGCTACGATGATATATTAGCCGACGTCAATGGCGACAATGTGGTGATTCAAATCCCCAAGCTCCATCCCGATCAATTGTAAATATAGTATATATTAGATTACGAATTACGATGATACCGATTTTGTGAATTTTGTAGATAAGCTTGTGCTTTAGCAATTGTACGCAATGAAGTTATTGACAGCTGTGTGGCGTAAACTTCTGATCCGATCTCGTAAACCCAGTGCTGTTAATCCCGAAGATCTCATCTTCAACATCAAACCGCTTGAGTATGTGGGAAGCGAAGAATCGCTTTTACCAGAGTGGGACTATTTCCCTTTGACGTTGTCTGCACCTATAAACAACAGGTCACTACAGGTCACTACATGTATCTACTAAGGAGTATGATATTAGTGTACAGATCCAATGGCTAAGCCATGGATATTAGAATGCTCAGTGGTCCTCAAGATTAGTATCTTCAGGCTTGTAATTATCCAAGACAATTCTGTAGATGAAGGATGGAGCAAACCCTCCGATGTTGGTGATGTAGATATCGATGTTGTCGGGAGGAATGTAATCTGATAATGGGTTGGTGACAACATTGACATTATCCAAAGACTTGACATCTGCATAGTTCAACACTTTACCCGAATTTCCAACCTCTATCAAGTCATCTCTGTTGAATGGATATAACGGGGAAAGCTTGTACAAACCAGCCACGGCGAAAACCGGCGTCTTGTGCTCACTAGCACATTCCACTACGCTGGAGACCCCGGAATTAGACAAACATCCACCGTTGGCAAATACTGCGTTGGAACCGACAATGACCTTACCAACTCTCGACATAACCGCAAAGGTGGCGGTGTCTGGGATCAACACACTTTCAATCTTATTATCGGCCAAGGCCTTGACGAATTTATGGGCCAGTTTGATATCGTTTGGGTAGTTTTCCGTCACCAAAACCGTGAACTTTCTCTTGGCACGAGCGTTGATCAAGAACTGCAACACGGTCTCCGAGTTGGGGGTGGGCGTGAGCAAGATCTCGTTGTCGTGGATCAAGTCGACCGACATATTTTCCAAACCTTCATTGACATTTTGAATCTCGTCGATGAGGTCTCTGATGCCCTGGATGATAATCGACCGGAAGTCACTGCTCTGGCTCTTCAGCTGCACAAAGTCGGTCTTGGTGGTGTTGTCAGTCGATAATATGCTGAAGATAGAATTCATCATGGTATTATCGTTTTCGTTGGACTCCGAGTCGATTTCGTCTCTGATCAACGCCAACACCCGTCTAACGATGTTGCCAGCAATGAACTCCCGAGGAGAAGCCTTCTGGAGCATGGTGCCCACCTGTCTGATGATCTTGATGAGATCGTATGGATTGGTCCATCTGGCGGCCGAGATGACTCTCATGAGGAGATGAGCGATCTCAAGGGCAATGGCATAATCGCCCTTGAGCTGGTGACGCTTCAACTGCGCCACCACCGTCTCGACTAACGCTAGGATCTCGGGGGTTATACCTGAAGCGGCCATTAGTCAATGATTCAGTAAAGATTTTCGCATCTGGCAACTGAAAAACTGTCGTGAGGAACCCAACCAGCTTCTATAGACATGAACTTCAACGACACTCTCGTGTCATCCCTTAACATTCTTTATGAGTATTCGAGCAACTGCAAGATTTCAATTGATTTGGTCCAGAAGTTGTCCCAACTTTTGAAGCTCGACACTTTTGTAGATGTTGATGCTTATGCCCATATTATTGACCAGCCGTTGATGGAAAACGGAGACCAGTTGAAGTTCCAGAGGCTATCCATAGCCGGCTCCTTGATTCTTATCGACATCGACTACATAGACAAACGAATTCTCCGGGTTTCGTTCTCTCTGGCCAACCTTCTTGAGCCTATACCCAACTCCGAAACATCTATTCCCCAAATTCAGAAACAAAAAGACATTCACGTCATCCCCATAGACTTCACTAGAGATAAAGGACCGTCCATCCTCACTAAAGACGACTCGGGAAACATCGAGCAGATTCTCTTGAGTAACTTGAACTGCTCTACTTTAGACAACTTTCCCGCCAATTTAAAATTTCTTGCCAACCTTGATAGGCTATCGAACCCCACCACCGACTTGTTCATATACATCGACAGCATCGCCCTCATATTAGAAACCCTCTTCAAAATCGAAACCGAAAAAAGCGACGATTGGCTCGTCAAGGAAGGTCTTCTAAACGGTGTGGGCAAAATCAGCGCCAATAACAGCGTCGACAGAAGAATCGGCATATTTATTGATTTCTGGAAAGATTTCAAACATATAAACCACGAGTACAACAAAACTACAGAAGGCATAGTGGCAGGCAAGAACCACGGGCTTTTAATTGACTTCAGTCCAAAGGAAGACAAACCAGTCGACTACATCGGAGAGTCCAGAGAGCACACGTGGAACATTACTGGTGAAAAGTACCAGTTCACGTTCGACGATGACACATACATGATGGCCGGATTTGCTGCTAGCGAGTCTACCAATCAACCCAGAATCTTTCCCAACTGCACATTGAACTTGACATTTAACGACTTCATTTACTTGCCGATCAACGTGATCGAGTTTATTGGGATCCAATCTTACGAAGAAAGCACCAAAACCGTAGAGTTTTTCGATGAACTCAGAAGAGATCGAGAGATCTTTCTTTTGGTCGAAGAAGATAAGAACTTGAAATTTGTTGTTGACCAGCAAGTTCCAGAAGATTTTATTCCAGTCAAGTCCATTGCAATCAAAAGGCTTGCTGACATTCCTTGTTTCTTGACAGTTTTCCGGAATTTCCTTGTGTTGACTAACCTTCTTCAAGAGCTTAGAGCTCAATGTTCTCACCATAAAGGCAGCAAGTTTGAAATTGCCCTCGAGGCCACCAACAAGTTGAAGGACTCTTTGAAGCTTGACGACGTCACAGATGAGCAACTTCTTAGCTTGGGGGCCATCAATACCCAAAACTTTCAAAATGAGGACGAGGATATAACATTAGATGAGTTCATGAGAGATACCGAAGATGACCCAAAACCCCAGTCCAGGGATAATGAACTCAAAATCAGTATCACTGACGTATCTTACTGCAACAACTATGAGATAAGTTTGAAAATTTCTGGTAAATTTAAAACCTATGAAGTTTCTCATGAACTCTGCATATCTAATGGGGTAATCAAGAAAGCCAACAAAGTCGACGATGAAATGGAGATCGACAACGAAAAGAACGAAAAGTTCATTAAAAGTCTCGAGCTTACCGAAGACATCATCAAAAGTATGAATTATGTTTACTTGAACCAATTAAATTGAAGCATTGTAATATCTATGTACATTAATAAACTAGAGCTTAACACCAATATGGATACAGGCGATACCAAAGGTCAAGTCCTCGTAGCCCTTCTCGGGAACGTAGAATCCAGCCTTTTCGATCATACCTTTGAAGTCTTCTTTCTTGGGGAACTTTCTAATACTTTCCACCAAATATTGGTACGAATCTCTGTCATCAGCAATCAACTGACCAGCCAATGGTAAAATAGAGAAAGAGTAAGCTTGGTAGACGGTATCCAACAATTGGTTTTCCACTTGACTGAACTCAAGACATGCAAAAATTCCACCAGGTCTTAAGGTTCTGTAAGCAGTATCCAAACCCTTTTGGATGTTGGTGAAGTTTCTAATACCAAATGCAATGGTGTAGACATCCTTGGAGTTGTCTTCGATCTGGTCCATGGTTTCACCGTTCTGGACCAAAAAGTTAACTCTGCTGGTAGGCTCTTTAGCCCACTTGGTGTCTTTGAATCTTTTTTCACCTTCTCTCAACATGTCTGGGTTGATATCAGCAATGGTCATGGTGGACTGAGTGTCGTTGAATCGCTTTTCGGCGTGGTCGAGTAACCCAAAAGCAATATCACCAGTTCCACCAGCAACATCTAAGAAATCGAGCGGACGATTAGAACCGGGCCTCATACCAGCGTCCAACCTATTTATGAAATGGTTCTTCCACAATCTGTGAACACCCATGGACATCACATCGTTCATCACATCGTAATTGCTGGCGACCGAGGAAAAAACATCACCCACAAGTTTTTCTTTGTCTTGACGGTTGACAGTTTGATACCCGAAATGGGTGGTATCGTCTGATTTTTGTCTAGTTTGCACAAGAGGGCCCCGGATGGAAACAGCCCGTGGAGCGGCTCTCGTCAACGAACGGAGAATCCCCACCCTATTAGATGAAAATAATGAAGAGCTCATAAGTTGGAGAATTCGTTGAGAAGATTTTACTGGTGCACTTGAAAATTTACTAGTAGCGTATTATTATATCTATACTTAAGCTTGGACAATTCTAACGGTGTTAGAGTGACCAGAACCTCTAGTCCAACCTTGAACGGTAACGATGGAGTCACCCTTCTTGATGATTCCCAAGTCAATAGCCTCGGAAACAGCCCATCTCAATCTGTTTTCGACGTCTTCTTGCCAGTTTTCGACCTTTTGTTTGGCGTACACGAATGGATACACACCTCTGTACAAGTGGCAATATCTGGCAGCCCTGTGGTTTCTGGTGACCATCATGATTGGAACGTTTGGCTTGTATTTAGAAACCAATCTGGAAGTCAAACCAGAAGTAGACAAAACGACAATAGCCTTGGCGTCCTGTTCGTAAGAAGCAGAAACAGCGGCAATGGCACAAGTCTCAGTTGTAGGGGTAGGCTTGATGGCCAAGTTTCTAAGCTCATTGTGCAATGGAGGGTAAGCAATGGCCTTCTCAGCAATGATGGCAGTGTTGTGCATCATAGAAACGGCCTCGAATGGGTAGTTACCCTTAGCAGTTTCACCAGACAACATGACACAGTCAGCACCGTCCAAGATAGCGTTACCAACATCGGAGACTTCGGCTCTGGTTGGTCTTGGGTTGTAGGTCATCGACTCCAACATTTGAGTAGCGCAAATGACTGGCTTAGCAGCCAAGTTACACTTGGCAATCAATTGCTTCTGCACAACAAACACTTGAGGAGCAGGGATCTCGATACCCAAGTCACCTCTAGCGACCATGACACCGTCGGTCTCGGACAAAATGTCGTCAAAGTTGTTAACACCTTGCTGATTTTCGATCTTGGCGATGATCTGAATGTCCTTACCTTCTTCACCCAAGATCTCTCTGATCTGCTTGATGTCGTCACCAGATCTGATGAAAGAAGCAAAGATCATGTGAACACCGTTCTTGATACCAAATCTGATATCGGCCTTGTCCTTTTCAGATAAAGCAGGCAAATCAACATCAGTGCCTGGCAAGTTCACACCCTTGTGCGAACAGATCTTTCCGGCATTGACGGACTTGACCTTCAAGGTCTTGTCGTCAACAACCTCGAGCACCTCGAAAGATAACACACCGTCGTCGACATATATGATCTTACCAGCCTCAATGACCTTGGTGATGTTCTTGTAGTCGATGAACATGATCTTGTCGTCGGACTTCTTGGAGTAGGAGTCGTCGGTGGTGAAAATCATCTCGTGGTTGGGAGGAATTGGGAAATCTTTCTCATCCACGGTAGTACCGGTTCTGATTTCTGGGCCCTTGGTGTCCAAGGCAATACCCAAGGGTCTACCCGGATATATTTCCTCGGACTTCTTGGCGTTGTCAATGACCGATTGGTGGTACTCGTAAGAACCGTGGGAGAAGTTCATTCTGACAATGTTCAACCCGGCTTTTCTTAATCTGACCAAAGTTTCGACATTGTTGGTCTTAGGACCGATGGTTCCAATGATGGAAGAACGTCTCAAAACCTTGTCGGGGGTTTCGGTGGTGTTTAAGTTAGTCAACCAAGAAAGAGTTGAGTGGGACATGTTAATAAATTAAGTTGAATGAAATTTGACAAATTTATATTTTCTGGGATTTCACTACCCTAAATACATCAACCGATGCGCTCCTCCGGTTGATTGTTATCCGTGACACGAGATGTGATAATGGCCTGGATCGTCAACTCAATTTGGCGCCCCTTTTGTCCACGAGTGGCGGCCCGTGACTCTGCTGCTTTGCCCTTACGGCGGTTTTATTTTAGTTTATGTAAGGGTAGATGAGCTTGGGTCCTACGTGCCATCGGCGGGCTTAATGGGCAGATCGGCGGTCCGCCGCCCCGTAAAATAGGGACTACAATTTTATGGGGGCTTCGGCGGTGTGGTCGAGTTTGCCGGCGATGCCCGTTCCGCTGGTCCTGACGGCGCCCCGTCAAAGTTCTCGGAGTAAGCTCCGAAGTTTTTTTCTCGGACTTTTTCACTGATACCACGCAGCATGGCGCACTACCGCCCGTCATTCAATTGCCGATGTCCAGTATTCACCCTTCGAGCCCACTGACCGGCGGGCCAAGCGGGAAACCGGCCCATTTAGCCGATCCATTTTGTTACCACATGGGACAGTTGGGTGATTTTGATCATATCATGTCAAGCCACGACATCTTGCTGAACCACTCGCTCACATCGACCGTGCTCAGCGCCGTTGCTTGGCCACCCCAGTGCCAGCCGAACCGTTGCTTTTCGTGACGGCTTAAATCCGTAGACCACGACATTGTCGTTAGGCTCGTTCTTTTTTCACAGTATGGTTCTTCCGATCATAGTCGGCTTGGGCGCCACCGTCGCCGCTCTCGCCGCCCGATCCACAATCGCCGCATACCGCAAGTACTTGCTCCTCACGCCCCAGATGATAGCGTCGCTCAACAACATCAAGGTGGCCAACGAGTCCCAGCATTCCCACTCCCACACCTCTCATCATAGATATCTCCTCGAGCATTACCCCAACCGGCCGTTTGGCGCCCGCATGAACGAGCAGGAGGCGCTTCTCATAATGGGCATCGAGGGCGACGACATTCTCAAGTTCAATAAAAAGATGCTCCGGGAGAGATATAGAAAGCTAATGATCATGAACCACCCCGACAAGAACGGAAGCGAATATTTGACTCAGAAGATCAACCAGGCAAAGGACATCTTGGAGAAGAGTTACATATTCAAAAATGATAGAGATTAATTGTATATACTGTAAATAGCTTAATGCCCATTAGACGACCCATTCATGATATTACCAATTGTATCGTTGGCGTTGAGACTGTTGATGTCAATAGTCCCGTTCGAGTGGGCTTCTCCGTTCTGCTCCGGCTCGGGGGCGTTCTCGCTCTTCTTTTCCACAGTAGTCTGCTTGCTTCCCTCGAAGTTTCTTCTAATGTTCAAGTAGTGGTCCAACTCGTCGGCACTAACCGAAGGCACCAACTCCGATTGGGCCTTGACAAAGTCCGTCATCCGGACAACGACTTCAATATCCTCGGGGGTTGCAGCGTTGTCGAACCACCATCTGGTGGACACCTCGGCCTTGCCTTGCTTGCCCAAATTTTCATTGTAAGTTTTGATCTTAGCATCAACTTCATTGGCGATTCTGGTCATGGCATTCAACATGGAGTCGGAACACAACGCATAGAAATCGGCACCCGTAAACGTAAACGAACACTTTTCAGCAATTTTGTTCAAGTTCACATCGTCATGTAATTTGAATTTTCTGGTCAATGCTTCCAAAATCTTGACTTGCTTGTCGTCGGTATCAGAGATACCCAAGTACAACATCTTGTCGAATCTTCCTGGTCTCAATAATGCCTCATCCAACAAATCTGGTCTGTTGGTGGCACCAACCACGAAAACTCCATCACCACTACCGTCTGATCCTCCACTCATACCATCCAATTCTGCCAACAATTGCGACACAATTCTGTCCATGACACCACCGGAGTCTCCCTGGTTTCCTCTTTTGGGTGCCACCGAATCCAACTCATCAAAGAAGATAACACAAGGCTTTGCGTCTCTAGCTTTCTGGAACACACGTCTAACATTGGCTTCAGACTCACCAATGTACATGTTTAACAATTCTGGACCTTTGACACTGAAGAAATTCAAAGAGAAGTTTGTAGCAATGGCCTTGGCCAATAAAGTTTTACCGGTACCAGGAGGACCATAGAACAAAATACCACTTCTCTTCTTTAACCCGTTATTGAAAAGTTCTGGATGTTTCAATGGCATATCAATGGTATCAAGGATCTCGTCCTTCACCACATCTAAACCACCAATATCTTCCCATTTCACGTTTGGAATTCTGGGGGCACCAATGGAATCAGAGTATTGATTTCTAGCATCGTTGATAGCAACATTGAAATCCTCGGGAATCAATGTTATTAAGCCTCCGTTACCAACCTTAACCAACTTCTCGAGACTGTTGTCTTTGGAGCTGAGTTTTTGTAATCTCTTGATGGCAAGAGTTTTTGCTTTTTTGATGATCGATATTAAATCTCTTGGTGTCAAACCAGCAGACTGTAATGCTAATGATTTATAAATCACATCATTCCTGAGACCATACGGAAACTTGGAGCTCTCAAACCGCTTATTGAATCCTTCAAGGTCCTCGTAAAACTCAGGGACCGGGGTGTTGACCGGTTTATTTATTTCATTGGAGATTAAGAACCTGAAAATCTCTAATCTTTCTGCTTCTGATGGAACGTTCAAGTCGATCTGGAACTTGACCATCAGTCTTATATGGTTGTTCAACTTATCCACATCATTACAACTCATGGCAACGATGATATTGGAATTCTGGGACAAGTAATCATTCAATACCCCAAGAACCTTAAGAGATAACGAAGTTGAGATGTTGGAACCTTGCTCGTTCTCGTTCACTTCTTCACAGAGAGCTTCAATATGCTTTAAGTAGATGATGTTGAAAGAGCTATCCTCCTCGGGGCCCTTATTGAGAAGCTTGTCGATCTGACCAGTAATAAGTCCAATAGTCTTCAATTCACTTCCAGGGTTAATGAAGTCAACACAATCGAGTTCAATAAGATTGATACCAAACTCAATAGCCAAGCTTCTGAGAAGGGTGGTTTTGCCCAAACCTCTGGACATAGAGTTCAAGAGAATAGAAGTTTTCAAGTTAATTTTGGAATTTAAGTTGGTCAAAATGATCTTTCTCAAGGCCTTAGCATAAGTGAAGTTCAGAGAGTTGTTTTTGATGGCATGTGTATAATTGAAGATTGGCGGAAGTCCCAAGTATTCGTACCAGTTATGGAATTCATTGGGGATTAATTTGATGAATTCCACTCCAGATAAGATCATTCTTGTTCTCAATGGATCAATAACGTATTGGCCGGTTTCGCTTTCATCTCCAGTGATTTCCTTGATCTTGAACCATGCAAAGGAATCAGGGTCACCCGTGGGAATAGTACCGAGGTCATCTTCACCATCATTGAGGTCGAACATGGTTTTTGATAAGATAGAGTCAATTGTAACTGGAATGAAATCGTTCTCCTTAATGGCTTTAAGCGTCGAGTGAAACGAGGTCTTCAAAGCAGAGAAGAAGTGTTGCTGATAAGTCTTGTCCAAAGTGATGGGGGATGCAACCCTCGAGATGGTGACAGATTTAGCAACCGGAATAATATTGGACAATTGGAGGTCTTTTGATTTATGCGGTTCAATGCTGACCTCGCTATCTGGCCCCAATTTCAAGTTCACGGATAACAATGGGGAAACATAGATGTAGCCGGGTTTGAATGAATGGTTGGGCTCGATTATAGTAAATATTTTCACCACCACTTTCCCATTACGGTAATTGAGGAGCACAGAATCACCATTGAAAACCGGAAATCCAAGCTTTATGAGACTCTTTGTACTAATGAACACGAACATCTCACTGTCATCTTTCGACCATACGACCGGCAAGTTCGACAAAAAGATTTTATCTGGGAGGGTTTTGACCTGGAACTTGGGGAATTGAATCTCGTCAGCGTCCTCGAAGTTCAACGACGAGGATAAGTAGTTGGAAATGTTGATTTCCTCAACGTCCTCGTCTTCTGGGGCTTCGATTTGTGCCGGAGGTTCAGCGTCGTCCAGGTCCAAGTTCACCAAAAAGATATTAGTGTTTTCAGTAACAATCCCCTGGGAGACCGGCTCACATAAGACAACTTCACCGTTGATAGACCTAATGATATCATTTTGAGACACCACGGAGCCTTTGGATACCAATAAATTGTTGACAAAGAGGTCCCGTACCGAGCTGGTGGTCTTGTTCTTCATGATTCTATAAATTTCAGTTGGCACCGAGACGAACACATTTTCAAGGGCACAGATATCGTCGACAGCGATGGACTGGACCAAGGTGGTAGTAATGGTCATTTGGCTGTTGAATTTGGTCAAATTCGAGTCATTGATAAAACTAATGGAATTATGGCTTGGGGCCTCGTGATTGATAGAATTGACCTTGTAGATCTTGAAGCTGTTGAAGTAGTCGGGGGCACCGAGGAACTTTATCAACACGTAGCGATCACGGACGTCGTTGGCGGCCGACTCGTTGGTTTCTGGGAAAATCCGAAGAAAGAGGTCCAAAGACATCAGGATTTCGTCGTGTTGCAGGAGACTAGGGTCGTCAACAATGTGCAAGTCAGCGAGAGTCAACACGGACTTGGACTCGGGGACGTTCACAGCTTCCTGAACCGTCGGCATGATTTAACGAGATTAATATCACTGAACGATGGAAGTTTAAATCAGTGGATCCTGTACCGCGGAATTTATGTGGGGCATGGTTTTTCACACCCAAAATGTCATCCATTTATGGCTGAAAAAAAAAACTCGAATGGGGCGAAAAACATTGGTTACCGAAGTGGGGGCAGTAGCAATACATATCCACTGTCTCTACGGCCATTGTACATCTAACTGATTTTTTGAAATACTGACCAAAGTTACCCGCACACCTATTGAAAAAGTCTCTGCTACGAAAATCAAGTAAAATTTTCAACAGTATGTTTATTGAAGGATAGATGATGAAGCAATTTTACCAGTTGTGAGCTTTTTTGGGATGATGTCGTTTTGGCATCGCAAGTCCCGCAGCGCTGATTTGGTTTTTGTCATAGTTACACTGATATCCGATTGTCGAACATTCACTAACAGCAGTTTATTCACCTCATCGAATCTTTATCGCAGTGGTTTCACGTAATTGTCCAGTGGATACGTATCTTCCAGTGGTGCTATGTAGTTATCCAATGGCCATGTAGCTCTATGTGAACTTAGGCTGGTCTTGTGCTGTAATTTCTCCTGTAACAAAACATCCTACCGTTATACTCTAAAATATTCATTAAAATATCTAGAATGATTAAATTCTTATTTTACACCACTATAAAGCTTTATGGACAAATATTGTTCAAAGAATTTACTCTTCATCTTCGTCAACGACAACGGTGTGCAAACCCTTGGCGGAAGGAACGTTCACTGGTTCGACGTAAGCGAACAACTTCTCCTTGGCGTCTTCCTCGTCGTTTCTCTTTCTAGAGATTCTCAATCTCATTCTCTTGTCAACACCTTGGACACCTCTCTTCCAGATTTGAACGTTCAATCTTGGGTCCAATCTGACGTCGGTGGTACCCATGTGCAAGGTAGCGAACTTCTTGATGGCCTTGACAGCCTTTGGAGCTCTCTTTTTGAAGTGGGCACCGTGTAACTAATTGTTAGTATAAGCTTACTTGTGTCGGGTCTCCATATAATTCGTCGGTCTCGATGGGCAGGAGTTGGTGATGGATGGATTTTCACGCCTGACGGCCTCTATGGAGTTCCTGGATTCGCTCGACGCGAGTGCAGTGTACATACTCTCTTGTGCAAGTTAATGGTGTATTCACGGGTAACAACGTCTTGGACAGCCATTTTTGATGTTAATTAATGTATTACAATACAGGAATTTTTTGAAAAATTTCTCAGTGAGAGTAGCTAAAATATGAAGTTACACAAAGAAACCGGGTTCCCTAAATAGAAAAGCGCGCACGTGAGACATGCCGCTGCCAGGGTTTGTGCCCTACTACTCTAGTCCATAAACTTTATGGACATTATCGACCCAGGACCTGCTGATGAGTTTGTAGCAATTTTCTATGGTGGGGTCTGCAAAGTCGTCGGGGGTCCCCTGGGCAACGAGCTTCACACGCTCGGCGTTCTCGAGTTCGAATTCAAATGTGTTGATGAGGTCCCAGAGGCCCAAAGTGCAGCAGAATATTCTGCCCGATATTCTTCCTTTGTAGGTGATGGCGACCAATTCTTCTATCGTCAACTGCAGCGGCGTTATGTCCAAAACTTCGTCCTGTGTGGAAGAATACACTGCATTTATGGTTTGAAGAATGAAGGTTAAGCCTGGTATGGCGACTTCGCTCATTTTGGCGTAATGGGGCCCGAATTCCAGGGCGAGAAGCCGCGTGGCGGTGTCCTTGGGCGTCTGGTTCGCCTCGTGGATCAATGCTTTGACCATGAGCGTGAACAACAATAATACGCTGGAGAACCTGGCATGGATTTGGTTGTGGGGGTCCAACTCTGTGCTCATGGCCTGGAGCAAGCTGAGAATGGTGGCGTAGTTCTTGTTGATGACCAACACCAGCATTGTGTCCATGCTCAAGTTTATAAGGCTGGTTTGGAGCTTTTCGGTGTCGTGAGACGATCGTAACCGTAGGAGATAGCATAATTTGTAGAATTCGTTGACAAGACTGAGGTTGGGCGACGACTTGAGCCGGAGGAGCAACACGATGAGCCCGTGGTCTATGGTGCTGTTGTTATTTTTGGGGAGCGGGAATATCTGGGTGGCATTTGGCGTTTTAGACGGTGGGAGCACTGGTGGAACGTTATCATTTTCACAGAGGTACAACACGTTATTGAGGGCAATGGCCTCGTTGCGGGCGTGGTTTGTCTGGCCTTCGAACAATAGCAACGTCAAGCGAATTTCCCAGAGCTTCAATGTCTGTTCGATCGATTCTGACGTCTTGATAAGACTATATGTGTAGTGAGCAAGGTTGGGGGATTTTTCCGCTATGGCCGAATGGAATTGGTCGATGCCCACGGTGGTGAGCGGAGTCTTGAACGAGAAGAGGCTGTCCAGCGATAGGGCCTGTGTCGTGATTGACATTAATGTATATTGTAGGGTATGCGAAATCTATAAATCATGTCTACCCATACCGAGCTTCTAATAAAAGCCAAACAATTGCAGAAGGACAAGTTGACCCAATCGGCGGCCCTCAATAGCCAAATCAAATCGACGTTGGCGGCGATAATACGAAGCAACTCGTCCAACGATTCCAACGGGCCCAGCTGCTTGGATAAGATCACCACCATTCACGAGATCGATAAGGAAATCGACCGCCAGATGAATGAAGACATCGCCATCCACTTCGACCAGCTCATGGGCGCCAAGCGCAAGCTCGTGGCGTCAATGGACAGCACCAAAAAAACAATAAACTATACCAAGCAGTCCAATGCCATTGATGATATTCAGAGGAGAACCGAACTTGTAGACCAAGAATTCCGGATCCTCGAAGCCACCCTCAAAACCATCCGGGAAAACCAGAATTAAGTCGTATAATACGCAACTATCATAGATATACAATGCATAAGTTCATAATCGTAAGGTCAAGGAAGACCCTTGGCAGCTCGCTCCCATTTATCCTGGGCAATCCACCCGGCATTTATCACTTTCATCAAGTTCTCCAAGTTGATGTGCCTATCGTCTTTCAAAGTTTTTCCCTTATCAACCAACGAATTGTAAATTCTAACGTACAGCTCTTTTGGAATTTGGTTGAAAAATGAACTGGAGGTTTTCCGGGTATCGTCGTTGTCGCGGGACTTGCCTGCAGTGAGCCACTTCTCCCGTCGATATTCCCACAAGGCCTCGCCTACTGTGGACTCATCGGTATTTTCGTCAATCATTTGGGCTCTCATCTTGGACATGTCAAGGTCCTGGTACCCTATTGCCCCGTCAAACTCGTTACTGGCGTCCTCGTCCAACGAGTCGTCGTCCTCCACATTCAAAACCTCATCTTGTATGACCGGAGAACTGGTACTGCTGTTTTTCTGGGTCATTAAGTCTCTAAGAGAGTATCGAGTGTGATCAGAATTGTTATTGGTGTTGGAGGATTTGATGTCTTCGGTAGTGGTCTTGAGCTGGTTCTGCTCATACATTAAGTCGAGGTTTTTATACTTCTTGTATTCACTCAAAAAGATTTCTTCGCTCACACTGATGCCTTTAGAAGATCTCTCCAAATAGTCCATAAAGGATTCTGAGTCACTTTCCACGAACAACTTGCTGACCACTTGGTCACTAGAGAAAACCTCTTCTCCGAAAGACCGAAGCCTTACGAGAAAGTGGTTTAGCTCTAAACCAGCCCTTTTAAATATATTCACTCTTTTCAGCCGTTTAGGAGATGCTCTAGAACTTTTAGAAGACTGTAGAGCAAAAAAAGATTTTGAAGTCCTTAAAGATGGCAGCGGTTTATTAGGGTCTTGTATTTCTGTCATTAGGGACTCCCGGAACACAATTTTTTCTAATACTCTATTTCTATGGGGTCCAGGTCTCACACGATTAACTTCCTGGGGTTAAAATGGGTGGGCCGATTTATGGAAAATTATGATTATCGCCTTGCACCTCGAAGAGTATGTCCTTGAAAAAACTCGAATTTTCTGATGGGAACGAAAACAATCTACCGTAGTTAATTTCGTTGGTATAGTTTGTAGATACCACAAAATTGCGGGTTTCCTGCAGGAAACCCTGACCAAAGCCTTGCTTAACTCATTTGCTAATCGTACAATTAAATTACATACATAAGTCATGTCCCGGGTGAACCTAATGGCACGGAATATGGTCCACATGGCGTCGGGCTGGGATTTTTTCATTTAATCGGATTATTGTTTGGTTTCCGAGCCCTCAACCTTCTCCGACTCAGGTTTTTTTGTAGCCTCCAGCGGTTGTTCTTCCAACTGCTGGAATTTCTTCTTCAATTCTTGGTAGTGCTTCACACTGAATTGCCACCCGCCTTGAGCCTCTAATTTTTGCTTCATGTATTTGAGATCGTATTCCAACTCAGTCTGGTAGCGCTTGAAAAACGCCTTGTCCCGGAGATAGCTTCCCTCGATCTCCCACTTGATGTTGAACACGGCGTACGAGAGCCCGTTGTGGCGGTTGTACTCCAACCAGTGTCTTGAGTTGATGCCGTTTGCTTGAAATCCGTGGTATTCGTCCAATGGGGGGAGAAGGAGAATCGTCACCGACAAGTCGCCCTTGATGTCGTTGTCTTGGTTGACCTGCGGTATTATAATGTCTTGCTTGGTCCAGCCAGGGTTCCAGTCGCTTAAATCGAGCTTATCTTCAAAGAACCCGAGATGGGCTAGCACCGTCAAAATATCGGAGTCGTCCGTATAAACTCCGTTCACACCACCCCACAACTCTCTGACATTATCTATCTCGCCTGCTTCCATCTGCTCTTTGAAAATCTTGATGAACCGGTACGGAATCTTGATTTCCAAAAGGTAATTGATGTAATCCGCAGGGAACGGCGGTATCACAGGAATGAACTGAACCGACTTGGCGTAGTACTCGTCCTTCATTTTCTCGCGGTACAGCTCGCGGAGCTCCTCGAACTTCTCGAAATGCTCGTCTTTCAAGCCTGTCAATTGGGATGTTTGGAGCGTGAGCCAAGTGGTGGTAGGATTGTAGACTAAAGACCCCAAATGACGACGCTCAGGGAAAATGCTCTTGATGATTTCGTTGATCAGGTCCTTGTTCAATTGAAGTGGAGCCTTTCTCGTATGAGGGTCTTTTACTCCATCGTCTTTCTTTGGAGCATCGTCTTTCTTTGCATCTTCCTTCTTGGAAACGTCCAATTTTGGCTCGGAGACCTCCTCCTGCTCCTTAGACAACAAGTGGATGTGATTGCCCTTGTGCACGTGTGCAATTGGCTCGTTCAATGCCTGGCCAAAGTGGTGATGGTGGTGATGATGATGGTGATGCGGGCTGTTCAGGCTCTGGGGCGGCTGTTCGGCGCCATTTTTGTCCATCAGACTTGCGACAGGAGGCTCGGGGGCTGGCTGCGGCTCGGTGCCGTTCAACTCGAATTTGGCCTTCTTTGCTGGAGGCTCTTCGCCATCTTGCGGGCTCAATATGGAGGAAATCCCTAAACCAGAGGGAGGCTGCAAAGACGCAGGCTTTTCCGTTGAGTCCAGAACGAACGAGATGGGCGGGAGCCGGATGGAGGAGCTTGTCTGAGGCGAGGGCTCTTCTTGAGATGACATGATCGTAGTGTTCGGTGGTCAACAATAGATTCTCAAAATTGGTGAAAAATCACTCGGGCACGACCCGGTGCTAAACCAGGCCGTGATAGTGTTGATAATGCAGTATATATTAATGTATAGGTCATGATTTTTGTTTCTGGTAACATGCATAATGCACGATGTCGTCGTTTCTGTCCAACGTGAAAACACTGTATCCGAGGTGTTTATGGCAGATGGCGCATGGCTTTTTGGTGCTATCAATGACATAGCTCTTGCTCTGTTCTACGAGAAGCTCGTGTTCGAGCTTGATAGACCCGACCTTGTAGAGCTGGCTGGCGATCCGGCTGTCGTGTAGTTTTTGGTTCGAGTTTCTCAACTGCCCATCGAGAAACCTGCTGAGCAACTTCATTGGGAAGTCATGAGGTAAGGCAGTCAAGATTTGCAACGTGGCCATCTTGGACCCCTGCAACGTTAGAAGCTTCTCGATGCTGTCCATGTTTTCCTTATAGTGCATCAACAAGTCTTCCAATAGCTTGTGCAAAAGTCTTACGCCATGTTCTTGAGCATGCGGCTTGTAGTACACATCAGAGCAATACTTCATGGCACCGTCGAGGTCCTCAAGCTGGTTGAAAAGAACATCGATGGCCTTGTCATGCTCTTGGAGTCTTCTATAGATGAATATCGTGAACCTCAAAAACCGTGTTTCGCTTGTAGGAATTTCCTTCAAAACTGTCCACGGCTCGTAAAGCTCAGACTCATCGAGAAACCTGTAGAGCTTCACATACACCGGGTCACTTAAGAACTGTGCGTCATCGACTGTAAGTTCTTTAAGGGCCTTTATGTAGAGTAGACACAATTTAGTGTGGAATTTGGCCATATTGTTCTTGGAGGTGGGCTCTGAGACATCGCTTTCGAAGATCAACCACTCAACGTAGATGGTTGCAAGGGAATCATTCTTGATAGTGTCAGTTATAAATTCAAGAACTCTTGAACTATCATAGCTTTCACATTCGTAGGTGTCGTTCATGAAAATCATCTTTCCATTAACCAAGACATCTTCTGGGTACTCATTTAGAATCCAAACGGAATACTCAAACACGAAGCTGAGATCGTGGTCGTCGAGTTTCTGGAGATACTGGATAGTCAAGTGAGGACTATGCAATAGGTTGTCCAAGTCGATATCATGGAATTCTTCGTCATGACTCAATTTGTACAACATATCCAATGCCTCCTTATGGAGACTTCTCCCGTAGTAAAAGTCGAGTAGCTCATTGATGAAGTTCGGCTCGTTGTTGTGAGAGTGCACATTGCGCAACAAGCATTCGTTGACAATCTTTGAGTCACAGCAATTGTTTGGCAACCGAAGCAACGGGCCAAGTAACATGGGCTTACAGTGAAAATAGCACAAGAACAACGCTGTATCCAACTCAACGGCAATTCTGCCCAAGAAAATCTCGATATTCTCGGGAGTGATGAACGGGTAAAGGTCATATGGAGTTATTTCAATGCCTTTCCATTGAAAACTGTGCTTTTCGTTAATGAAATTCAAATGAACCCTTCTTTGGTCAGTCAAGTAGATGATGAGATTATTGACCGCCTTGCCGAACTTACGCAAGTTCTGCAGCTTGGACTGGGAGAAAACCATCGATAATTTCGGCGCCAAAGAAGCTTTGGTATGCTTTGAATACTGGTCTCCGTCCACATCTGTAGTAGAGTCAGCGACATGGTTGAACTTTTGAGAGTTGATTTCGTCCAAGCTGACTCTTTTGATGACATTACGACCGGTGACCGTTTCTGAGTGGGTCTTTTGGTCGTAGCTACTAGGGTCAAGAAAGTCAGGAAACAAAGCTAACACATCCCTGTAGGACACGAGCCACTCGATGAAAATATTTGCCACGGCTTCATGGTATCGGCTATAATTTTCAAAGAGCACAACTCCTTTCAGCTTGTACAAATCCCGTAGTATGAGCTGCTTTCTCTTTCGTTTAAGAATCTTTCCACCGCCGAAAAAATCATCTTCCTCCTCAAGACTCTGCACAAGAGAAATGGCTCTGTTCAATCCCACAATGGCCAAGTCCAAAGTGTCTTTTCTCGACCATTTGTCTTGATCAACAAAACGGAGATACTGGTCGATCTGAGCCTTGAAATCGACCACACTGAATTGTAGCAAGTCGCTTCCATGAGCCAAGAAACTGAATTGCGCACATGTGTAGCCCGGGATCGAACTGGAATTGATTTGGTGGTTCAAATGTTGGACCACGTCGCCACTGACGATATCGATGATTTCGACCCTCTTGTTGTATACGGCAAGAAGATAGCTCGGATAAATCAACGATAACGCAGACGGCACGGCGGCGAGCCGTATATTGCTTGGCTCTATTCTCGGCGTCGGCTGGGAAAAGTTGAGACTGACCACCTGGGTATCTCGTACCAATAAATATTTGCTGTTGGTTATTTGGATAGTCCACATAGTAGGCCCGCTGCTAGAGAGAACAAAGTAGCTGAACGAGGTCTGGTTGAACTCGCTCAAGGAGTCGTCGCTCGTGGGGATGATCGAGCTGGCGAAAGTCTCGATGTCTATGAGTATAAATTCGTTTGCCAGGCCAACAAGTAGTTTTGGGCCCGACTCGGGAGTCAACCAGGCCACCGACTTGATGCGGTCCTTGAGACTGGTCTTATGCACTTGCTGGTACGAGAAGATGTTGCGAGACTTGAACTGCATCTGGAATACGAGGAGTCGTTTCTTTATAGTACATGCAAGATACTTCTTATCGTTGAACTGGAAACAATGGTAATCCGAGAAGTATTTGGAGTCGTCCATGGTCTGCACCAACATGAGATGGGAACCGGCCTTCTCAAGAACCCGAATGGTGTCGTTGGATGAGATGACCATGACAATGCGGTTGGTATTGGCATTGGCAGAGACCACTTCGATGCGATTGATGGGGCTCCCGTCGCCATTGACGTTGGGAAACGTTATATCGTGGGAGATTCGCGAGCTGCGGTTGTCGGAGAACAACGTTCGGATATCGGTGATAGTTTTTATCAGTCTTATCAGCTGAGGTTTCTTGAGGTCTGGCTCCACGGTAATATCCACATTGTAAATTCCTAGAGATCCGTTGGCAAACCCCAAGTAGAGCTTTTCGTCTTTGTAGTACACCCCGGTGATCTTGTTGCCGGCAGTGTTGAGCCTGCTGGCCGGGCGTATGACCTCTATATTCATGTTAACCGAGCTGAGTCTCGCGAAATAATTGGCGTACTATTATGCTATTTATGATGAGGTCAAGAAGTCGATGACTCCCGAGCAGTATTTGGTCAAGTCGTCGAGCTCCTGCGTCTTAGTTTCGTTCAAGCTCACGAATTGGTGCAAGGCGCCCTGTAATTCGATCTCGTCGTCGTTCTCGTACACCACGTCCGAGTGGTTTTTCATGAAAACGCTGTACAATGCCTGGTAGATATCGTAGTTCTTGTTGCTCTCAATACCCTGGCAGAGCGCCTCCACGAAACTCGTCAACTCCTCGAGCGGTGGGAACGTCTTCAACGATCTGATTTCAAGATCGATAGTGGCCGGAGGCAATTCGACCACGAGATCCAAAAATTGACTGTAGTCGCCTTGTTCTCTGCCGCTGTTCAAGAGCCTTGTGAAGTCAGACTCGAAATTGTAGTTTCCGTCGTTCTTGAAATCCAACAATCTCGAGTTGGCCCCACTTTCTTCATTAGCTTCTGGCCCATTTGTGGCAACACCCTTTTCGGCTTCAATGGCCCTATCGCCAACTTCCTGACCAGAAAGCTGGAGGAAAAATGGCGCTCTTTCCGGCTTCTTTGGAGCTTCTTTAGGCTTGGATCTTTGTCTGATCACATCCAAATGAAGCAAGTTGGAGTACTTCGAACGAGGTCCCAAGGACAAAGATACCAAGGAGTCGTCTAAGTCTGTTATGTTGACATCAACACCATTGCTTTCTTTGGCACCGTCCTCGTCATCGCTTTCAAGTGCACCCTCCAAAATGGTAACACCACCATCGCCGGCATCACTTGGAAGCAAAGCCGTAGAGAATTCGTCCTCTTCCACCTGTCTTGTAGAAATGGGTTTGAATTGGGCTCTGTTGGTCCAGAGGAAAATTCCATTACCAGACACATGGGTCGTAGCTAAAACGTCACCAATAGGAGAAAACTTGACACAGGTAGCAACACTTGGCAAGCGGATTCCATCAATACAACCACCAGTAGGTAAATCCCATGTTCTGAGGGTGGCATCCAAAGATACCGAAACAATCCATCTTCCATCAGGAGAGAAGTCGATATCAGTGATCCGATTGGTATGCCCGTAAAGAATTCTGACGACCTTTTGGGTCACCACGTCGATAACAACGATGGACAAATCGTCCAACACACATGCAGCAAGGTCGGATCCTTTATGGTAAAGCATAGAAGTGATAGGAGCATCAAGTTGAAGTTTACCCAAGAAAGTCAGCTTGGTGAAGTCATAAAAGCCAACCACTCCGTCTAAGCCAGTACTGACCATCTTAGAATTCATTCCGTCCATGCAGATACCGGTGACAGCTTTCTTGTGGAGAATATATCTCTTACGACGAATACCCGATTGCAAATTATAACTTGCGATTCCACCTTTGGAAGATCCAACAAGAGCAAAATTACCACAGTGGGAAATGCTAACAGCGGTGACTTTACCCTCATCCACAGTTGGTAATTGGTGCTTTCCAACTCTTTTGTTATACGAGCTCCAAGTTCTGGCAAAAGTTTCCTCCTTATGAGCAGTTATAATGTTTTCCCAGTCCTTTTCTCTGGACTGGTTGGAAGACATGGCAATAACCTCGGGGAACTTTTCTCTCAAGCTTTGAACCTGGCCTGCTTGTCTTTGACCATCTTTAGATTTTGGTAATCTTTGAGACATTTCTTGAGCTTGAGCATCCTTTCTCAACGAAAACATCCAGAAAGACCTGTCGCTAGAGGCACTCAAGACGAAATGTGATTTGTCCTCTTGAGGAAACTGGATTTGAACTGGAGGTGCCGAGTGTCCACCTCTGGAACGAAGATGACGGGGAGGAGCAACAACCGAGGAGTTTGTTGTAGATAAGGTAGGGTCAAACACATACTCTTTCAAGTTGTTGTCAGCTCCATTTGTGATGACTATTGGCTGTCCGTTCAAGAACTTGGCACTAGAGATACCACCCAAAGAGCCTTTATGAGCATTTCTTAAGATATGAATACGAGAACGTCTGTTCAAGTCGTAGAAAAACAAGTCACCGTTGCTCAATCCGGCCACAAGATGAGGAGAGCCGTCAGTTCTGAAAGATAAAGTCACTACTTTTGCATTAGCATCAGGGTTTGCAGCCACAATCTTGTTACCCAAGACCCTTCCCTTCTTGATATTGTACAAGTAGACAGAGCCGGTGGCCGTACCCACGGCAATGATGTCCAAAACAGGAGCGAATTCGATGGCAGATATGTTTTCGCCAAACTGCTCATCTGGAGATTGATACAACAACTTACCGGTATTAATATTGAACACGAAGAGGTTGGAGGCGGTAGCAATAACAACCTTGTTCACATAGGTAGGTGGATGGATCAAACCAACTATAGGACCATGGATAGATCTTTTAATGGAATAGAGGGTTGTGTGAAGGTCGGTAGCGAATTTGGATCCATTTGCCTTAAACACCGTAACGTCACCTTCCACGTTTGTGCAGACCAAGAAGTTACCGAAGGTCAAGAGGTGCGTGATGGCACCGTCGCTCTCGGTTTGCAAAGTGTGCTGGAGTCTTCCTCTTTTATAAATACCAATCTGGTTACCGAAAGCTGCATAGACATAATGGTGATGAGCCACCAAGGCAGTGATTTTGCTTGGAGTCTGGGACTGCGACACAAACAACAAGTTTAACGTGGCAATGTCGTACACATGAAACGAGCGACCAATGGAGGTCACCACATAAAAAGTCGAACCAAGCGAACCAATAGCGAATGGAATTTCATTGGAGACATTACCCAAGACCCTGAACGGGCTGAAAATCCGGGAGCTCTGGACCTTGGACTTCTGGACCTTTCTCTTCTTATCAACAGGCTCAACCATGGTGGAAGTTGGTTCTAATTAGTTTTGATGTAGAGTGAGAAACCTAGAGATTTAAATTTTTTTCAGTAGCGAGAGCGATGAGGTTGGCTGCAACTTCGATTATAGCACCTTTGACAAATTTAGATACAAGACACGAGCCCGCCGAGTGTAGCCAGTAGTAGATAGCGTAGTATGATCTGATGACAACGATTGGCAATTTCACCGTCCGGTTATTAAGGTTAGGGCCCGCGATGAGATTCGACAGATTTCGTTCTTCTTGATCCAATGACAACTACAGACAAAAGAGAACTCGATACCGCAGAGGAAGGCCCAAACAAGAAGCCTCACGTGGAAGTGACGACGTCCAACTCGAAAGGCATTGCTGCCATCAAAGCTGAATTTTTGGTGGAGAGCGCAAATGACATCAGAGAAGAGAGATACGTGAACGATGACGAGGCCGAAGGTGGCGACAGAGCTGGCGAGGACGCCAAGCAGAAGCCCAAGAAGAGGAGAGGCCAAAACAAGAAGAGAGATTTGAGACAGGGCCACGAAGAAGTCAGATTATGTTCTTCTTTGGTTGACCCAGATAACGAGAAAAACTGTGTTTATGGACCAGACAACTGCAGAAGCACCCACGACATCGACTTTTACCTTTCAAAGAAGGCTGCTGACATCGAAGGGGTGTGCCCAGTTTATGAAGCATTGGGTTACTGCCCTGCTGGTTTGAAATGTAGATGGTTGGGTTCTCACTACAATTCCGAAACCAAGAAGCTCATCAAAGATTTAGAGAAGGCCAAACAACAGGAGGAACTGGAGAACTTCGAAGTTAACAAGATCAAACAAGAGATGAAGATAGCTTTGCAGAAAAAGAAATACCAGTTCACCAAATCCGAAGAGATTCTCAAGTTCGTCGACTCTCTTGTCCAAAAAGAAGATGGAACCCCACAAGAAGGCACCAAGGATAGCAATGGTGCCTACATCGAGGCCCCTTTCAAAATTGCTGAAAAAAAGCGGTTGAACTTGAAGGGCGCCAAAATTGTGTCTCCATTGACTACTGTAGGTAATCTTCCTTATCGTCGTCTCATGAAGACGCTCGGTGCTGATGTCACTTACTCCGAGATGGCCCTTTCTGTGCCACTTTTGCAGGCTACCAATGCTGAATGGGCTCTTCCAAAAGCACACAGATCTGAATACCCTGGATTTGGTGTTCAAATTGCTGCTGCTAAACACTTGGCTGCCACTAAAGCTGCGGAAACCATCTACAGAGAGACTACACATGTGTCTGAGTTAAACCTTAACTGTGGCTGTCCTATCGACTTACTCTGTAGACAGGGTCAAGGGTCTGCTCTTTTGGACCAACCTCCAAAGGTTGTTCGGATCTTGAAAGGAATGAATGCCGCTTCTGGTGATATCCCAGTGACGGTAAAGATCAGAACCGGTACCAAAGACCACAAGAATACCGCCCAAGCTCTTGTTTCTCGTCTTCTTAAAGAAAACGACGTGGCTGCAATCACATTGCACGGACGTTCGAAACAACAGCGGTACACAAAAGAAGCAGACTGGAGCTACATCGCAGAAGTCGGAAAGACTGTCCAGGAATGGAATGAAACTAAACAGGAGAATAAGGACTTGAGAGATACTCAAGCTACCCAGTTCGTGGGTAATGGAGATGTTTTCACCCATTTGGACTGGTACAACGGTGTCAACACTGACGGAATCGACTCTGTCATGGTGGCCAGAGGAGCTTTGATTAAGCCTTGGATCTTCGAGGAGGTCGAAGCCCAACAGTACTTGGATAAGTCTGCCACCGAGAGATTAGAGATCTTGAGGACTTTTGCCAATTTCGCCTTGGAGCACTGGGGAACCGACGAGTACGGCATTGGGCTTGCCAGAAGATTCATGTGTGAGTTCATTAGTTTCACCCACAGATACATTCCAGTTGGCATTTTGGAGAGACTTCCACCCAAGTTGAATGAGAGACCACCCAAATGGAAGGGAAGAAACGAGTTGGAGACTTTGCTCGGGTCTGACGACTACAAGGACTGGATCAAGATCACGGAGATGTTTTTCGGCAAGGCAGGCGACAACTTCAGTTTCATTCCTAAGCACAAGAGCAACTCGTACGAGCAGCAATGATCTACATAGGACCGTAATCACAATGATGAATTTAGCTATTTAGTACTAGACTTTTCTTTGTTTTAAGCCGGACTCTTCAGCAAGCTTGGATGGCGTAGCTTCAGTTTTTTTGTCTGACACATCCGAGTAGTCTTGCGACAAAGCCTTGGCCTTTTCCTTCAAAGCGTCCAACTCTTGGTCTTTGTCGGCCAACTGGGATTTTAACTTTGAGATCTCAGGGGAATCTTCGGACTCGGTTGCCTTGTCTTCAGCCTTAAGGGCGTCAACCTTATCCTTGGTGGAGATGAGCTCGGCCACCAACGAGTAGGTCCTCAACAAGATCAACGTCAAGAACAAGGTGAAGCCGCAGAGGTACATGTTTCTCTGGGCGTAGAATCTTCTGGCCTGAATTTCAGATCTGTCGTTGACCAAGCCAGTTCCCGGGTTGTAGCCCTTCAATTCGTTGTTGACCGAGAGCACACGGTTGACGGAGTCAATAAATAACACGAACACGAACCCTAGAATGCACTTGAGGGCGATCTGGAACTTTTCGTTACGGAACGGCGCTGAAACAGTCACCAACACTGATCTTCTGATCTTTCTGGGGTACGGCAACGAGAGAATCGTGAAGAACACCACCTCAAGAACAAGTAATCCGAACACTAAATTGTAATATAAAGCCATGTTGAACAATTGAGAAAAGAGTCGAGTTGGCGATAAAGTTGGCCTTGCTTGCTTTTTCAGGCACGATAATTTCAGTGCGCCAGGGCCTCCAAATAGATTGCGAATTCTATTACTCTATTCAACCATAGATACTCTATCAATAACCCATAGATACTTTTAACGTAAAACTCACCAAGAACGGCAAGGTGATGAAAAGAATGGCGTATTGGAAAATTAATGCTACCGCCAAACAGTCCATTTGAAGATGATCTTTTGACGCTGGATCAGTGTAGAACGCCGTGAAGTACACGAGCGACGTAGCGCTGGGGAGCCCGAACTCCAATACACTGATGAACCGGATCAACTTGTCGTCGCCGTACCAGCCAGCTTTGTAAAGTCCTGTAGTGATGCCGACCCCAATGATGGGCAATAAAATGAGCCGAGTGATGGCGATGCCTACGGCTGTTTTCCAGAACCCCTTGGGCATGTGCTTGACCTCCAACCGCGCGATGGTGGCCCCGAGCAAGATCAACCCAAGCGGGACCGATGCAGCGCCAATGTAGCTGGTGATGTCCATGACAAAAGACAATGGCGGCAATTGGTCTGGTGCCGAGGGTATGTAGAACAGCGACTTCACAAACAACGCCTTGAGGGGTGGTGCCATGGCAATGGCAATGGAGATGATTAAGGATGCAGAGGTGGGGGTGACTAGATTTTTGGCCATGTTCAATAGTCTTTTTTTGGCCTTCTCTTTGAAAGTGGTTTTGATAGATGCTGATCTCGAGGGGCTCGAGTGGATTGCTGTGCCGCCTACGTCACTGCCGCCACTCAAGGCCCGGGAGATGGTGTTGTCTCGTAAACTGTCATATTCGGAGTATTCGTTGATGACGTCGTGAACGTCTTGCGACCGCATGTCTCGCAAGTCTCTGCTCCGGGTGACGGAGAGCCCAAGCGGGTCGGAGTGGGACACCGCGCGTGGGCGTCTTCTCGACACCGTGGACGACGAGTTGTCGACGTCGCGAGCGGGCCGGGGTGCCGAGACATACGAGCTGGAGATCGACTCTTCGTCACTCAACGACGTCAACTCTGCCAGCGAGCGTGAGCGGGCCCGTGTGCCCATGTGTCCCGCGGCATTCTCGCTGGTCACAGGAACCACCAAGTGCTGGGAAGAGTCTTCCCGGGGCGATTCCGATTTTTCATGGAACGGTGGGCCGCCCGACGAGTCGGAAGTATGCGACTGTTTGGACTCGGAGTTGGATTCCGAGGCCTCATTTAGCCTCTGCTCTTCGTCGAGGAGCTCCGGGCGGAAGTCCCACTCGACAAGTTGGTAGAGCCCGAGACTAAACTGAAAAGTTGCTTGGGCCGCCAAAAAAATACACACGTAGGCCACCCCCAAGTCGCCCTCTTTCAGGGTAAACACCCGGCCGCCGCTGGCCAATGTCTGTATGTATGCGATGGGCAAATCCGAGATGTTGGGAAAAAATCCCACCGATAAAAGCCCCCCAAGCCATCGCTTCGGAGATTTGGTAACAAGATAGTTAACGTAGCACAAGCTGCAGCCACACCCGAAAAGAATGATGGCCTCGAAGAAGATGATACCGAGGTTCTTGATGTCGCTGCTCTTGAGGTTGGAGACGATGTTCTGGAAGATCAAGCATGGCAAAATCAAGGTGACAATGGTATCTGAAATATCTCTGCAAGTAGCCACACTAAGAATATTTCGTTTGGCTAGGAAGAACCCGGCGCCGATAATGAAGTAGATCTTGATGATGGGCTTGACGGACGAGTAGATAACCAGTCCGAGCTCCACGGCCATTTTGAAAAGAGATGTCTGGTGATGAACGTCAAAAGTTGATCCCCCACGCGGCAAGGTCGCACTACCTTAGAGCCCCCAACCTTAAATCTGAAAAAGTCAACGGTCGATTACATATTAGCGTTTATTAAACAGGTATCATTCATAAATCATGGGCGTCACGGCGGCGTGGTTATACAAGTCTGACCTTGTTGGCAGAAAATTCTGTGTGTGACCCCATTACGGTTATAACATCTTGGACGTACATCGTAGACTGGTCGTCGAAGCACTTGGCGGCATCCTCTGCCGACTCGAAGAGCTCGGCGTCCTCCTCGTAGATATACCCAAAGTCCTTGAGCATCTGTGCAATTTGTTGTTCGTCTTCCTCAGGACGATTGAGGTTTGAAAAAACCGAGACCTGGCTCGAATTGTCCGACTGGTAGTCCAAAGTATCGTTGACGGAGCTTGTATCCAGACCCATTTCCGGCGATGGAGGAGACTTTGCTAATCTAGCTGGCGATCTTTGAGGCACAGCGAGATCCTCAAGGGTCATGTCAGGGTTTTGAATAGGGGGAGGAAATTGAGTAGGAGTCGGGTCCGCTTTACATAACAATGGATCGTGTGAATACAAAAGGTAGTCAGAAAATTCGGAGGACTCCATGAGCTGGAGAGTAGAGGTTGACTGATAACTCATTAGAATAGTGAAGTTTAACGAAAACGCTCGAGAGGACTTACGTGGTTTATATTATAGAGTTTGCTGGCTAAATAATCCAATAGGTTTGATTGTCTGGGTTGAAAAGGGATGGATGAAGTATTAACAAGCTTGCAGCTCTTTCCTATTTGGGTAACAAAAGTAGATGCGTCAACCTAATTTTAGCAAAAAATAACGCACGTGATGCATCGGGTGCAAGGTTCTGTCCCCAAAATTTCACTCGTAACCTGGCTACATGGGGTTGGTTGACAGTTTCATTTCAGTTCTTTCTATGGGTTGATGATTACTACTATACACTGCAAGGCTACTTAATTCTTAACTTTCTTTTTAGGTGGCTTACCTTCTGCATCGGAGTCATTGGCCCCAGAATCAGTTTCGCTTGCATCTGAATCAAATTCTTCTGCAGGATCCGAGTCAGAACCTGAATTGAAGTCATCGTCAGCACTTTCCTCTTCGCCAGCGCTTCCCATGTCGACGTCGGCGTCATCGTCGTCATCATCCTCCTCCTTCATGGCCTTGGCCAACATGGCCTTAGCGATCTTCTCTTCATTCTTGACTCTCAAGCCCTTTTGCGTACAGTAGTTTTCAATGGTTTCCTGCTCTTCTCTGTCGATGGATCCGAAAACATGTGATTGGTTGGATCCTTTCAAATTAATTTCAAGATCAAATGTACGAGATGCAGAAACTCCCGTTCCGGTACGAGACATCGTAACCGTGCTCACTTCCGTGAAGGGAATGTAGACCGTAGGCTTGGTCACAAACAAGAAACATCTGTCCAACGGGTAGAGGTATCCTTCCGAGGCCTTCAAGTTACAGGAGATTCCTGGCTGGAGGAATCTCGACTGGAACGAGCCCGGAACAATCAATCTTCTCTCGGTTAAGCCCTTGAAGCAGTGTGACATCACCAAGTGGGTTTCTGCGTCATAAGATTTTTTCAATCTGTCCTTGTATTTGGAGGTGTATTCCTCTTCGGAGAGGTTGACCTCGACCTCGATTTCCTCCTCTCTGGAGAACTGCAACACCAAAAATGGGTATCTGGTCTGGCCCTGTCTCAACGGAGGGTCGATCTGCAAGATGATAAGGTGGTGGGCATCGTCTGGCTTGGGCAAAGAGAAGATTCTTTCGATCTGTTTATACTGGATCTTGTAATCGTACGTCTTACCCCGTAATCTCAACGACGTAGGGTACATGTCGATGTCGTAACGGCCTCTTGGCGTCAAGAACAACACGTCGCTGAACGACACGATGGCCTCGCCGGCCACTTGTCCGATATCTGCCTTGTCTTTAAGCTGGGCGTAGAACACCGACGCAGCGCTCAACTCCTCGACCGCACCCTCCTCGGCGACCTCGCCGTCCTCGGTCTTGACCTCGGCCTTGGTCTCGTTCTCCACGGTGCCCGGCACGTAGAATCTCATTTCCACGAGCTCATCGCCGGCCTTGGACGCACTGGCATCCAAGTTGAACTCGACAGCCACCTCGTTTTTGCCCGTCAAGTTGGAGTTGGAGATGTCCGAGTAGGGGATCTCGAAACTGGGCTTGTTGCTGACCTGGAACACCAACTCGTTTCTGGCCAAATCGGTCTTTCCCCAATTCCAGCCTCTGAGAGAGTGCTCTTTATGTTCCAACTGGATCTGGAAGTTTCTCTGGAGCTCCTGCTTCAATTTGGCAAAGTCCTCCACGTCGAAGCCGTCCAACATCACCACGCCCTGGTTTTTGGTCTGGACTCTCAACTCGTAGCCTCTGGAGCCACGGGACCACTGAAATGTCAAAATTTCCGCCGATGGCAAGAGAAATGGGGCGTTGTCCTGCTCGCCCGAGCCCTTCCAACCGAGACCGGAGTCAGCGATACGCATGCGGCCGCTCAGCCGGGACTGATTCAAGTAGATCTTTTCAAAGTCGACGTTCACCATGTTGAATTACGCGTGAGAAATTTCACTATTTGAGCGGTAGATGTAGAGATTGTGGGCGTAGAAAATACGAGTGGGAGGCTTAGAGTGGCGAAATTGGGACTGGCGCGTGCTGGAGATGGTGGTACTGAGCTGGTCAAGTTTGGAGTCGGCTGCTGGCTGGGGGACAGAGTTATTTCTCTTTTTCCAACCAGCGGCCTCAGCGACTCCTACGTTGGCAAGTGCGTTGTAGTGTTTATCAGTGTGTGCCTGCCCGCTCCTGGCCGCCATTAACCCACCCGAAACATTATAGTCCCTTGGCGTCCTGCGCCGTTATCGCTGCTTATATGCACACCATGACCATGACTCAAACCGAACTTTTCACTTTTCAGCACTACCATGGCATTGAAAAAAGCAGGTGTTTTAGGCGCCACTGGCTCTGTGGGCCAGCGGTTCATCCTCTTGCTCTCCGAGCACCCGGACTTCGAGCTTTACGCCTTGGGTGCGTCTTCTCGTTCCGCCGGTAAGCAATATAAAGATGCAGTTAAATGGAAGCAGACCTCATTATTGCCAGAGTCTGCCAAAACTTTACCAGTGGAGGAGTGTAAGCCCGAAGGCAGATTTGCCGAGTGTGACGTCGTGTTCTCTGGTTTGGATGCTGATGTCGCTGGAGACGTCGAAAAGGCCTTTGTTGGCGCTGGTAAAGTCGTCATTTCTAACGCTAAGAACTACAGAAGAGAGCCCGATGTTCCTTTGATTGTTCCTATCGTCAACACCGACCACTTGTCGGTGGTCGAGAAGAAGCGGAAGGACGCCTTGGCCCGCGGCGATGCCAAGTCCGGTTTCATCGTGTGTATTTCCAACTGTTCTACTGCTGGTTTGGTAGCTCCATTGAAACCGCTTGTTGAGGCTTTCGGTCCAATTGACTTACTTACCGCCACCACTTTGCAGGCCATCTCCGGTGCTGGCTTCTCCCCTGGTGTTTCTGGTATCGACGTCTTGGACAACATTGTGCCGTTCATCAGTGGTGAAGAAGAAAAGATCGAATGGGAAACCAAGAAAATCTTGGGTAACATCAACGAAGAGGGCACCGAATTCGCTCCTTTGTCGCCCGAGGAAATCAAGGTCAGTGCTCAATGTAACCGTATTGCTGTGAGCGACGGTCACACCGAGTGCATCTCGTTCAGATTTGCTAATAGACCCGCTCCTTCGGTCGAACAGGTCAAACAGGCCATGAGAGACTACCAGTGCGAGGCCTTCAAGTTGGGCTGCCACTCCGCCCCAAAGAACACCATCCATGTGTTGGAAGAAGAAGACAGACCCCAGCCTAGATTGGACAGGGACAGAGATAATGGGTACGGTGTTTCTGTTGGTAGAGTCAGAGAAGACCCAGTTTTGGACTTCAAAATGGTGGTGTTGTCCCACAACACCGTCATCGGTGCTGCTGGTGCTGGTGTGTTGATTGCCGAGATCTTGAAGGCAAAACAAGTTATCTAAGGTGTATAGCGTAATTCCAATAATCGTCTAGCGAAATTTCGCATCCATTACTGATGAGGTTGGAGTCTGGCTTGGAGAAGATCGACGCCGATGATGTACCTGACCATATATACCAATTGTACGTAGAACGTGCACCCGAGGCTAACCAGGATTTGGGCTACGTCAATAGAAAGAAAGACATCATCTCAATTGAGCTACCTGCCAGCGGCATCGAGTTGAATATCCGCCAATCACTCTCTCAACTAGCGTCGACCACAGAAACGTCTTCCACTGGTTTTGTATGCTGGAGAACGAGTCCTCGCTTGGTAGACTGGATTCTTACCGACCCTTTGTGCCCGTTTAACGCTGCTTTCAAAAGTAAGAACCTTGACATCTTAGAATTGGGCACAGGAGTAGGGGCTATTTGCGCTTCTGCTTTGAGTCCCTACAGCGCCAGGTACATCTGCACTGATCAGCAGCATATTTTGAAGCTCCTAAAACTCAACTTGCAGGAGAATGTCTCTTCGAGTTTTCACAGTGCTACTTTAAATGTCACCAACAAAACAAAGACCCCGGTTGTTGAGGTGGTATCGTTGGACTGGGAGCAGAACGATCTTTCTGAGTATGAGGAGGTCACCGAGGCTGGCAACAAGCCCGACTTGATCATTGCTTGCGATACCATATACAATCTTTACTTGATTCCATATTTCGTCAGCACCATCAAAGCATTGATGGGACCTGAATCTGGAACATTGGTGGCGGTTCAGCTAAGAGATGAGTCGATCCTTGAGCTGTTTATCTCCGAGTGCATCGACCAGGATCTTGACGTCTACACCATACCGGAGTCGAGATTAAGCGAGGAATTGAAACATGGATTTGTCGTTTACTATCTAAGACTACAACAACGGGAATAAATTATCAGAGACTGAGCGATCACTGACGAGAGAGTAAACCGGTCTCTTCATCAGGAGTTTTGGTGGATTTCTTCTTGGGCTTGAATAGAGCCAGCAAGAAATTTGGCGCCTGGAGTTGCGCCACCTTGAACTGATACACCTCGTCCAAACTTGGCGGTTCAATCTCTCTTGGAGAGATACTGGCGTCAGACGGAGCAATATTTTCTACCACTGGGATTTCAGAAGCGTCTGATTTAATTGGTTTCAAACTTGGTGGACGCTGCTGAAGCTGAGGAGGAGGGGTCGAGCTGAGAATGGTCTCTAATTCGGGCCTCATGGTAGCGGGGTTTCTAGCAAGAGAGGCTGCAGTCTGGCGGAAAATATCGTTTTGAGATGATTCCAACGACATACTTGGCCTGCGATCAGCAGCTCCGTAATTGTTGGAGGAAGTTTGCGAGTGGAATGAGAAGATAGAGGACGAGTCATCGAAAACGGACCCCATGTCCTCCAAAGACAACCCTTTGGTTTCTGGGAAGAGGAAGTGCACGCAAAAGAACGACAAGACACACGAGGCTGCTGGAATCAAGTAGGTCTTCCACTTGATCACGTCCAATAAGATCGGCGTCATCTCCCCTACCAAGAAGTTGAAGAACCAGTTAGTAGCAGTGGACATAGCAGCACCTTTGGATCTAACAGAATTAGGTAAAACTTCATTCATCATCCAGGGAATTGGGCCCCAACTAGCACCGAAGGCGGCGTTGTAGACAAACACACACGCCACCACGATTGTAGGCGTGTAGTCGTTGTTAATGAACAAGGATACAGCAATGATCGTTAATGGAATACACATCAAAACCGCTCCGCTCAACAAAAGAGGCTTTCTGCCCCAGCCGTCGACCAACCACCACGGAGGAATGGTCGAGAGAATATAGATGATGGCGTTGAAGCCCGTCATCAAAATCGCCAGTCTTCCCACCCAGCCTGCAGATTCAAAAATCATGGGGGCATAGTAAGACACGATATTAATACCGTTCAATTGGGCAAACATCTGGGAGAAACATGCCACAGAAAGCCGCTTGGCGTACTTGTGGAGCATGTATCTGTACGATCTCTCACCGCCCTCCACTCTGGCGATAAGAATGTTCTCCTTGATTTGCTTGTACTCGTCCCTGGCCTTCTCATCCTCAACATCACCGTCAGCGTACAAGTCAGCAATGACGATCATCCCCTCTAAGTCATGGTTGTGGTCCAACAACCACCGGGGCGTCTCCACAATCATGAACGAACCGCTGTACAACAAGGTGCCTACAATGCACTGCACTACTAGAGGAGATCTCCAGGAGTAGTCGTTTTCGAGGAAACTGAAGCCGTAGTCGACCCAGATACTGGTCGCGTACCCAATGATGTTGCCGGTGAACTCTAAGCAGGCGTAGAAGCCTCTGTCGTCCGGCGGACTGATCTCAGATTGGTAGCACGGAATAATGGTCGTCAAGAACCCAATTGCAATACCAGCAATGAGCCGCCCAATGGACAAGTTGATGATGTTGACGGAAGTCGCCTGCAATATTCCCCCGACCACGAAGATGAAGGCGCCGTAGCGGATGGTTCTTCTTCTGCCAATTTTATCACCCACCTTGCCAGCAACGAAGGAAGAGAAAAGCGCTCCGATCTCGAGAATGGCAATCATGGTACCGATCTCCGCCGGCGTGGGATTCTTGTAGTACTCCTTGAAGTACTTGTTGGTCAACAACGACGACATCAAACCTTGTTCGAAGCCGAAGAGAAACACTCCAAGAGAGACAAAGATCGAGGTGAAGTTGAGCAATGCCCGTCCCACGAGCACGCCCTCCTTGATCTGCATATGATGGTGCTCTGGTTCCATGGTGAACTTCAGAGGTGTAAATCAAACGGTGAATCTATGATCTCAGGTGAAATCTTATCAATGATAAAGTTTGCGGATCCACTTTAAATAGAACGAGGCTGGAGAGATGTAGCGACTCAAGATGAAGCAGCCAAGCGAGCAGTAAACAAAACAGAAGCAGTATTTCCGTGACCAAGCACGATTATTGTTGGCAGGTTCTCGACTGATCCGCCATTACGTCATATCTACATCACTGTACTACCGGCTATTAGTATATTAAATGAAACCCTAACGAATATTACTCAATCTGGTGTTGTTCATGTGGACGTTGATGTCCAATCTATCGGCGTCTTCCTCGATCTTTCTAAGTCTGGTGTTCTGGCTGTCGACCTCCGAATTCATGGTGGTAGCGGTGTTTTTCAATTTCTTAGCGTACAACGCAATCTGGTCCAAGTTGGAGGCCAATTCCTTCTCCATCTCGTCGTCCTCCGAGTCGTTCTCGAACTGGTACCGCTGGGCCGCCGCCAAGTCCCGCTCGCCCTGGTATTTCTGATGCAATTCCGAGCCAGTGGCATTTTGAGTGATCCCGGCCTTGATCCTCTGTTCACTCTCGTACATGTTTTGTCTGTTTGTATCTCTAAGGTACTTTTCTTGCGCCTTGTTGGCCTTGATCTTCTGCTCCTGCATTCTTAATCTGGATTTTTTGTTGAATGGGTTACCGGCAGCAGGAATGAAAATCGACCGGTTCAATCTCTGCACCTGTTTGATCTTTTCCTCGGCAAGGTTGGTCTGGGTGTCGGCCAAGTTCAAGTTCTGCTCGGCGTTGTACAACCGCTCGCTCTGAGATCCCAACATTCCGAGTGTATTGGTACCAGAGACATCGGCTTCTTGCGCCATTCTTAAGGTGTTTCTGGTCAGCGCCAACGACTCCTGCTTGACGAACCGGATGTCCTGCTTGATGGCCTCGATCTCCTCGTCCTCGGAGTTGACCTGCTGGTCGGGCGGGAGCTCGTCGTCGATTTCGACGTTGAGGTCGTCTTCCTCGGGAAGGGCGTTCAAGTCGACCTCTGTGTCGGTGTATGCCTGCTTGCGTGTGGGCTTGCTCGACTGGAACATCTGGTTGCTGGGGATGACGTTAAGGTCGAGCGACTCGGTGTCGTTCATGGTGGTTCTCGTGGCGGTTCTCGTAGCGTAGGGGTCTCTGCCCTGGGTGCGGGTCGACTGGGCGTAGGGGTCGGCGCGTTTGGCGTAGGGGTCGCTCCGCGAGCCGCTCTGTCTGGCGCTCGAATAAGGGTCGTTGCTGGGGGCGCTCTGTTTGTAGGGGTCGTTATGATCGGAATTTCCGTTTGTTTGGGCGTACGGGTCGTCCTGGGGCCCGCCGTTGGCGCCGTACGGGTTGGCGTCGCCGCCGGAGCTGGCGTACGGGTTGCCGTTGTTCTGGCCCATGCTGGCGTACGGGTTTTTGGGGGCTAAGCCTGGCTTTTGCTGGGCCCGCTCCTGGGCGTAATCCTTGAAGGCACCGAACTTATCCTCGCGGGAGCTCGCCCCCTTGGTGGTGATGCCCCGTTTCTGGAGATGCGCCCGGAGCTCGGCCTCGGTGGGGTCTCTTTTCTTGAACTTGTCTCTTAAACCCATAGCGATAAAAGATGCGAACTGAAAGTCATCTCTTTTCCCCAGACATTTTACCATGACGACGTTGGGGCACTCTACGGGCCACCCCACGGGACTCTCCGGCCACCCTGGCCACGCTATGACGGGCCCCGACACCATCGTCGTGACCGCCAAACGGCAAAAAATCAGCTGCGTCGTTTCCAGGCCCATAGCGGCCGGCGCCAGCCACGAGCTCACACACAAGCCGGCCCACCGACTAACGGTCACGCAGGTGTCGCTCGAGTCGAGCGATATGGCCGTGGACGACGGGTGCCCCTGTGGGCATTTGCACGGGCCCGAGGGCGACCATCACGACATTCATGCTGTAGGCTTATCCAACACTCCGCTCCTACGGGGGCCCGATTAATATGTAATATATGTACGTTCTACTGGTACTGGTTGGGCTGTTTCAAGTAAACCGAAATTCTCGCATCGCAGGCCGAGTTTGACGACGAAATGGCCGAACCCGCTAAATGCGCCACTGCAACCTTACTGACCGGCCATATCGCCAGCTCTCATGAATGATCAAAGCTTAAAGTTTCACTCTACGATCTGGCATCGTGAAAAATTGTCTCTCGTGGGGCTCTGCGGCACCGCCACGGGATTACACCACCCGCCCCTCTGGGTGACCAGCAGCCCCAGCCGCAGCACGCTGGCCCGAAACACGCCGGCCCGAATCGTAGATTTGTAGTCACCTACGGCGTAACTTAGAGCCGTTGGTTACGTAAGAAACAGACACGAAATTTCTCACTTGAAATCTTGCATTCTTCAACAATATCCATTATTCGAGTATCCAAATAACCATTTACACCGCCAACGTCGTCCTGGTAAGTTGTTTGTAAATGGGTAAAGATCTGTTCATACATCTGGGGACTCATCCTTTAGCGAAACCGCCGCTTCTGAACGAGATTCGACCAACTTCTGCTCGCCATTCGTCTTCTGACTCCAGTAACACCATGAGTCAGTCATATACCAGCAACCGGATCTCGCGACGGAAACCGCCACCGGGTTTCGACCCTATCATGACGTCGTCCGCCCGGGGCCAAGCCAGCCAAGACGCAAATTTCGGTGACATCATCACCAGCTTGGAGTCAGAAATCGACTCGTTTAAAATCGACAAACGACACTCTGCCGACTCGACAGACTTCAAACAGACGTACCGTAAGACGTCCAACCAAAGCGACCAGTTTAACTTCGGCACCAACACCACCACCTCTTCGGAGTATAACTCGGATTATTCGAGCTCTTCGCTCTCGGTAGACAAAACATCTTCTGCCGACTACGTGGCCCCATACCCTATAGACTCGCCCGTCGTGGCGTCCCCCATCAGCCCGCGAGTGCCGTCGCTCCCGGACTTCTACCCCATAGATTCTCCTAGATCCGAAATCTCTCTGACGCTTCCCACGTCGTTTGGCGTAAGCGAGAACCTCGCTCAGCTCAGTGAAGATTATGACACATTCCACGATCCTTTCACTGCATCGTCCAACTCGACCCAGTTCCATCGCACTGAGTCGCTGGTGACCACCTCTACTCGAGGCTCTTACGTGTTAAAACCCACGCTCTCGGCGCCCATCAGTAATTCTTCCACCGCCACCCCGGTGCTAGGCGACACCTACCGCAAAGCCGACCACAAAAAGTCGAGCTCGGTCAGCTCCATCTGGAGTTTGGGTTCCAATAGGAATGTGAACTTGGCTACGCTAAAGAAAACCTTAAACTTGCGGCCTGGGGAGGGAGAGAGATCCACCTACGTGGCGAGTATACGAAGGAATGCTGGAACCGCATATAACGATTCCGGGCCGGGAAAATGGAAATTACCCATTGGAATTGCCCCCATTGACCGAAAATCCAACTTGAATTCCAACAACGGAAAATACATGAGGATGGGGGTTTCCCAGGGGAGAAATAAAAAGGCCAGCGGGGTGGAGCTTAAGCATGGCCACTTGGCGCCACGGTTGTTGGCGGCCGAAGTGGGCGATAGCTTTGACAACTTTGCCATTGGGCCCCAAAAAAGTACCAAATCTTCTAATTCTAGTGTGCTCATGACCGCCACCACGTCGGCGGCCAACAGCATCTACGGAAAGGAGTCCTTGACACGCACGATCACCGACAACTCCATGACCAGTGGAACCGGCACTGGCACTGGGTCGTTGAACGAGGAATCGTCTACCTCGGGTAGAACTCGTTCCATCAGTGTGTCGTCAGGGAGTATCTCCGACAAAAATGTCGAGATCGGCGGGTTCTATCAGCATCCAGGCTACAACTACGATGATGATGACACCAACGACAACGACGCATCGGCCACCGATATCGAGAATAATGGTGCTGACCTCAAATCGGTCGATGATGATGATTATAATGATAGACCAAAATTGTTTCTTGCTAATCCGGACAGCGATAGCGACTGAACCTAATGTAACTACTCTACATAGACCCTAATACCAAACTGTGTCGACGTAATAGATGCCTAAATGAAAGTAGTGCGGGCACCCGCTCTCGAATCAATTTCAACACGTCGAGTAAACACCCATTTTTCAGAGCTGAACGTCCTACAAGTAAGTGACTCCCCGATTGTCCGTCTATCCTCAAGGTTGCGGACACACACGATTGCGATACTAACATAGCCAGATGTCGGAAGGTTACACTTTGGTTTACGAGCCCAACTCGGCCACTAAGACTTCCATCAGCGAGTTCAAGAGCTTGCTCGAAAAAGGCAACGATGAGGTCAAGATCCAGACCATGAAGAAGATCTTGGTCACCATCCTCAACGGCGACCCATTGCCCGACTTGTTGATGCAGATCATCCGGTTCGTCATGCCCTCCAAGAACAAAGACTTGAAAAAATTGCTATACTTCTACTGGGAGGTGTGCCCCAAGTTGAACGACGAGGGCAACATGATCCAGGAGATGATTCTTGTGTGTAATGCCATCCAGCGCGACTTGCAACACCCCAACGAGTACGTAAGAGGCAACACTTTGCGGTTCTTATGCAAGTTGAAGGAATCGGAAGTTTTGGAGACCTTGGTGCCCAACGTGCGCCAGTGTCTCACCCACCGCCACGCCTACGTGAGAAAGAATGCGTTTTTCGCCCTCTTCTCCATCTACAAGGTGTCGGAGCACTTGGTTCCTGACGCCGCCGAGGTGATCTATGGCGCATTGTATGAGGAAACCGACTCGGTGTGTAAGAGAAACGCCTTCATCTGCTTGGGCGACTTGAACAGAGACGCCGCCTTGCAGTACATCCAAGACAACATCTCGGTGATCGAGACGTTGGACCCATTGTTACAACTGGCCTTCATTGAGTTTATCAGAAAGGACTCGGCACAGCACCCGGCCTTGAAGCTGCAGTACGCCCAGTTGATCACCCAGATGATCGAGAGCTCCTCGAACGTCGTGGTCTACGATGCTGCCAACACTTTGACCGTGTTGTCGTCGAACGCCCTGTCGATTCTTTTGGCCGGAAGTAAATACGTCGAATTGGCCACCAACGAGGCCGACAACAACGTCAAGATCATCACGTTGGAAAGAATCAGCGAGCTTCACAAGCAGCACCCTGGTGTGTTGCAGAGCTTGTCGTTGGAGATCTTGAGAGTGTTGTCGTCCCAGGACATCGACGTGCGTAAGAAGGCATTGAGTGTGACCTTGAACTTTGTCACCAACAGAAATGTCGAGGATGTCGTCAAGTTGTTGAAGAAAGAGCTCCAGAAGACGGCCTCGGCCTCCGAAGACAAGTCCTCGGAATACAGACAGGCCTTGATCAACGCCATCCACCAGTTGGCCATCAAGTTTGTTGAAGTGGCTGCCAATGTCGTCGATCTCTTATTGGAGTCCATGTCCGACCTCAACACTAACGCTGCTTACGAAGTCATCACCTTTGTCAAGGAAGTGGTGGAGAAATTCCCTCATTTGAGAGAAACCATCTTGGGCGGCTTGATCCGTGCTTTACCCAGCATCAAAAGCGGCAAGGTTCTTCGCGGAGGCCTCTGGGTTATTGGTGAATACTGTGCCGAAAGCAAGCTCGTTCAAGAAGCCTGGTCTTACATCAGATCTGGCGTTGGCGAGGTCCCAATTTTGGCCAGTGAAAAGAGAATCGTCGATGGTGACAAAGACCAACACGACGACACTTCGTCTGAACCGGCCCACAAGAAGGGTCCAGTGGTTTTGCCAGATGGTACTTACGCTACTGAGAATGCCTTCACTGCTGAAGTCGACACCTCTAGCAAAGACCATGAAAAGCCTCCAATTCGTAAGTTGCTCTTAGACGGTGACTTCTACTTGGCTTCAGTGTTGTCTTCTACTCTTGTCAAGTTGGTGTTGAGATTACAAAGATTGAAGGTGCAGCCTGAGATTTTGAACGGCTTAAAAGCTGAAGCTCTTTTGATCATGGTTTCGATCTTGAGAGTCGGCGAATCTACTTACGTCAAAAAGAAGATTGACGAGGATTCGGCCGACAGAATTTACTCGTGCATCAAGTTCTTGAATGACGAAAAGGATGCCGAAATCATCGAAACCGGTTTCTTGGACGACACCAGAGAGTCTTTCAGAGCTCAAATCGAGATTGTCGAAAAAGAAAAGGCTTCTGAAGAGGCCAAGGATTTCCATCAAAACGCTGAACAAGTCGACGAATCAATTGTGTTCAGACAATTCGATAAAGATGGTGGATCCAAGGCACAACCTGAAGAAGTGGCATTGAGTGGAACTGAAGTGAAGAAGGAAGTGTTGACTTCGAAATTGAACAAGATCTTACAATTGACTGGTTTCTCTGACCCCATTTACGCTGAAGCATTTGTCAAGGTCCACCAATTCGATGTGGTGTTGGATGTGTTGTTGGTCAACCAAACCACCTCTACCTTGCGTAACTTGTCGGTTGAATTTGCCACTTTGGGAGACTTGAAGGTTGTCGACAAGCCAGCCACTGCTAACATAGGACCCCATGGGTTCCATAAAGTCCAAACCACTGTTAAAGTTACCTCTGCTGACACAGGTGTTATATTTGGTAATATCGTCTACGACGGTCAGCACTCGGATGAATCGACTATTGTCATTTTGAACGATGTTCACGTTGATATCATGGATTACATAAAACAAGCCACTTGTTCGGAAAGTGCTTTCCGTAAGATGTGGAACGAATTTGAATGGGAAAATAAGATCACAATCAAGTCTGAAATGGACTCATTGAAAGAGTATTTGGACGAGTTGATGGCTGGAACTAACATGAATTGTTTGACGCCAGGTGCTGTGATAGGGGAGGAATGCCACTTTTTGTCTGCTAACTTGTACTCCCGGTCATCATTCGGTGAGGATGCATTGGCTAACTTGTGCATTGAAAAAACTTCTGACGGCAAGATTATTGGTCATGTAAGAATTAGATCCAAGGGTCAAGGATTAGCATTATCTTTGGGAGATAGAGTTGCAACCATCTCTCGTAAGAACAAAAAGTTGGAGATCGCCCGTGTCTAGTTTATATATTATAATACATCTGTTACTGTTGATTTGTCAAACAAATACTCAATCATATCTTCGTTACTTTTCACCAAGAGATCCTTGTTGATGCTCTGTGTTTCATATAGATGGACATCGTCGGCTGAGATGAAGGGAACCTGGGGCACTTTAGAGTCATCTATGTATTTTTGGCTGCTGGTGGACATGGAAATGCAAGATATCAAGAACCCATAAATCGATTCGAAAGTCCCTCTAATTCTAATCGTCGTCAAGCTGACGTCCGCCGAAAAGTAGTCGGGCACACAGATATCGTAGCTGTCTAGGCGACTCTCGTCAGAAGCCGCTTCTATTCGCTGCAATTGGCCGTCTGACAACAACTCACCAAGAACAAAAGTAATTGAATAGGCGGATTTCTTGATAAACAGGTCCGTATCGGACAAACTGTTGAGTTTCAGGCCCTCAAGAAAACTGATGTATATAGCAGCCTTGGTAATTGAATCAATGGAGCCGTTCAAGGTGATCAACGTCACATCAGTCCCGGCGCTAGGCTTACCAACTGAAAGGTACTTGATTCCGAATTTTTCCAGCAAAAGCCCCAGAATTTCCTCCTGCTTGGACTCTATGTACAGAGCCTCAGATATGCCGACCACCATCTTCAAGTAGACACTGTCGGAGTCTAAAGGTATTTCAGTCTTGAGATCAGAGAGCTGCTCGAGTACATCGGACTCGGAGATTTCCGTTTCCTGGGGGCGAACCCTGGTGGTTTCCAACGACAACCCCCCTGGGCCGTCTTTCCTGGGGCCGGAAGTCGGGTCGTTTCTGGTTCTTTTCTTGACAGGTTTACTCATGGAAGAACTATGGTCATGTGACACGCCTACTAAACACTCATCGCGCGAAAATTTTCAGTAAATCATATAGGATGCTGAAGAAGGATAAAGTCAAAGCCGAAGAGGAAGTGGACAACTACGACACTCGTATGCCAGCCGTGTTGCCATTTGCCAAGCCATTAGCTTCGAAGAAGGTCAACAAAAAAATCTTAAAGACCGTTAAAAAGGCTTCCAAAGCTAAACATGTCAAGAGAGGTGTGAAGGAAGTGGTCAAAGCTTTGAGAAAGGGTGAAAAGGGATTGGTTATCGTTGCCGGTGACATCTCCCCACCAGACGTCATCTCCCACATCCCTGTTTTGTGCGAGGACTCTTCTGTTCCATACATTTTCATTCCTTCCAAGGAAGACTTGGGGTCTGCTGGTGCTACCAAGAGACCAACTTCTTGTGTGATGATTGTTCCTGGTGGAGGAAAGACCAAGAAGAACGCTGACAAGGTCAGTGAGTACAAGGAAGGTTTCGACGAGGTCGTCAAGGAGATTTCTTCGTTTGAATAAGTGTAATATAGCATCGATAATAAACAGTTGTCTGAAGTGCAGCCGTAGATTCAGTACGTAAGCTGACGAGAACTTCCCCTTTTGGGTGCTCTTGTACTTTATTTTTGTAAGCCATTGGTGGGAGTTTTGTATTTTTTGCACCCACTACAAACTACAATGTCTTCAGCCCCCGCTCCTCTTTCTCCAATTCCTGAGAGCCCCGACAGTCCCACGACTCCTGAAGGCGACAGCGCCCTTGCTCCGTTGAAATTTGCTAGCCACATGAAACAGTACCCTCTTGCTGTATCATTAAAAACTGAAGTGATGAAATTGCCCCTAATGGGAAGCATTTTCAGCACCGCCGACACCGTGACTCTGTTCATGAGATCGACGGTTGGCATTGCGTTCTTCTGCGAGTCAAGTGATGCGATTGCCGACTCAATCTTGAGTCAAATTGATAAGCTTGTCCCCCAGTTGAAAACCGTACAACTACAAGACGACACCCAACCGACCGAGGGCCAACCTCAAGTCCAGGGCAGTCCATTGATGCAACTTGCTAGTGCTCGCACAAACGAGCACTTAATCAAGCCAACGGTCAAGTTATCTAACGATATCAAGGTCATAGCTCAAACTATGATTTACAATTCCGAAGGCAAGAACCGGGTTCTCACCCCTACGGATCCCGTAGTGAAGCACATTAACACGGGGATCGAGCTGCTTGGTCAAAAAGTGCTCCCTGGGCTCAAACCCGTTCCTAAGGAAAACCAGTCTAGCGAATTTTCAAGAACCATTCAAATGCTTAAGACTATGGTTTTCAATGAACGTGAGCCCGTCACTACTGAAGTGAGCCAACCTCAGCACTAAGCCGGTTCTGATTATATAGATTTATAGAGTCAAATATACAGCGCTGTCAAGTTCCATCTCTATTTGATATATTAAACATGCTAATATAATTTACAATACAACAATTAATCCTTAGACTTTTTCTTCTTCTTCTTTGGAGATTCGTCAGACTCGGCCTTACGCTTCTTCTCCTTCTTCTCTTTCTTGTCCTTCTTTTCCTTCTTGTCTTCCTTGTCCTTCTTCTCCTTCTTTTCTTTCTTCTCCTTCTTCTCCTTCTTGTCTTTCTTTGATTTCTTTTCGTCATCATCGTTAGCATCAGTGGTGGCTGCGGGTTCTTCATCAACAAGGTCGGAGGAGCCGACTAAAGCCAAGGCCTCCTTGACAGCATCGCTGTTTTTCATTGGAGCAGAACCTGTGTTGTAGAAGTTTAATCTGTCTTCAACTTGCTTCTTGAGAACGGTACCGAAAGCAGTAGATGGCTCGTCAGAGTAGTTGTCAATTCTGGAAGCGATGGAACACTTGTTGGCCAAATATCTCGAGATTCTACCCTTGTTCTTAGCAGAAGCCTTTCCAATGAAAGAAGAGTGGTAGATCAAACCGTACTTAGGAGTGTTACCCTTGGTCTTCAAGGCTCTGAACAAAGCCTTTTCAGCACCCAAGATTTGCACGGTAGAGGCGGCTTGCTTGGACAAGTTGGTCAAAGAACCAGCGTGAGAAATCAATCTAGCACCAACAACCTCACCAATCAAAATCGACAAGTTAGGAGCGACGGTATTCATCTTCTCAGTCAAGTATTTGTAGAGGTTGGCTCTGTATTCAGAGATAGACACGACTCTGTTGGCGAAAGCAGAAACGTTCATCATGTCTTGTTCACTAATGTCTTGACCCATGGAAATCTTAGCGTTGTTGATGACTTGTTCAGCGATGGCAGAGTCATCATTCACTATGCTGGCAATGTCATGCAACGACTCATCAGTCAAGGAAGCCTTGTCTTTGATGAATAAAGCTAATTTGGCGTAAGTAAAATTGTCTGGGACGATTTTAGCCAATTCTGGGAAGTGCCATCCGTACCATTCCTTAACTCTCATAGAGAAGGTGTTGATATCCTTATCCAACTGGTCCAATAATGCGATGGCTTGGATGATATGGTTATCGTTCTTTTGCACGGAGAACTTAACTTTAGCTCTAGAGAAAGCATGTCCCAAACCTAATTGAGCTCTTTCAATGTCACCTTCTTGCAAGTCCTTGAACAACTTGACACCGTGGTTTCTGATGCCTCTCAAGAAGTCTTGGGCGATCTCGTTAGAGAAACAGTCGACGTAAGGGAAAATTTCCTTGATCGATGGACCCAAGTTTTTATCAGACACACCCAAGGAAATTTTGTTCTTGGAAGAGCCCTTTGGGAGGTTTAACTCCAAAACAGACTTCAAGTAGTCACTGACCAAGCCCTCGGAAATATCGTTGGCGTTTTCCAATGCCTGGGCGGCACCTTTAAATGGTGCAAAAGATACTAACTCGACCATTTTGGAGAATTTTGCTAAATCATTAGCTCCTTCTTGAACCTCAGGGGATCTGGCAGCGATGTCATCCTGCTGGATCAACACTTTGAAAATGGCATAACCGGTGGCTTCTTCAAAAAGAAGATAGTCTAAACCCATGGTCTATGTTCTCAAAAAATTTTCAATCCCATCTTGAAAATTTAGTAGGAGATGTCGATGTCGCGCAGACCTTGGGAAAATGTCGTGGATTATTTTACACTATATAGTACATGCTAGGCGAAATTGATATTCCACCCTAATTTTTTGAGGAGACCGTGCCAATCAATGGCCCTGTCTCCGTTGGGATTTTCCTCCCAGATCTTTTCGATGACGTATTTGGCCCGGAGTGCACTCCAAGGCCCGTAATGCTCGACGAAATCGTCTATTCTCTTCATCATCAGCTGTCTTTCGAATCCAGTGATGCAGTGGATCCCCGCAATAAAGATGGGGAACATGAGGGTGGGCTGGACCGGCGTGCCGATGATGATGTCTAGGCATTTTGTCAAGTCGTTGGTGAGGATCTGCGACTCAAGACTCGAGGGATTGTTTCTGTAGATGGCTTGACGTAAATACAATTTGGCGCTGATCTTGAACGTCTCAAACAAGGTGATCTGCCACTCGAACTCCTCGTCGTTCAAGTCCATCAAGTCCTGCGGGTCGGGCTTGGCCTCATCGATCTGCTGGTCCAATAGTTTGGCACGAGTGGCTACCGAGATCAACAACTTGGACGTGCGGGCGTGCGTGCTCATCTCCGATTCCTGGTCGAAGAGCTCGTCGCACTCGTCAAGAAGCGTGTCCTCGTTGGAGGTATCGGTGCTCAAACCAGTGGACAATTTGTTGAGGTGCTTATTGGCCTCCGACGCCAAGGTCCCGATATCGCCAATCAACGAGAAAACCTGCTTGGAGATTCCCACGATCGGGTTGTGGATGCCTCGGGCAAACTTGTTGTTGAACACCTCGTTGTAGGCGGCCGTGGGAAAGTACGTTCCACGCTCCGAATTGTTACTGGACAAAACGTCGTGGTATGCAAAATTAGAGATAAGCCAGTGCTCTTCCTTGCTCTTGTTGAAGCTGAACACGCCGCCGTTGCCGTTGATGATCTTGGAGCCCCATTCCAAGAACAACGACCAGTTGGTGACGTCGCCTCGGCAGATCTCGGCGCCAATGAGAATCAAGAGCGTGGCGATCTTGTTGATGACCGACGCCCGGTCGGTGGCGGTGTTGCTGTGGAAGAGCCGGAGCGCCTTGTCACGGTACTCGTTGCCCTCCTGGACCCATTTCCCGCCGTGGTGGAAACAGGCCCAGCCCAACACGGCGTTCATGACGCCGCGGTCGTTCTGCGCCAACGGCAAGAACACGTTCAGGTAGTAGTTGTAGTCGTGGACCGTCTTCTTGGGGGCAATGGAGATGGAGGGCGCCACCACGTTGGAGTAGTAGTTATACAAGTAAGTAGCGTTGTACGACAAGTCCGGGAACAAGCTGGGGTTGGGCTTGGGCGACGGGTTGGTCAAGGCGGCGAGCGCCGTGGGGTCCTGGAACGACTCCTCCGTCAAGTCGTTGAAGAACGACGAATATGGCGGTGGGGTGAACGAGGGCCAGTATTTGACCAATTTGTCGTCGTTGTTGGGCGACAAGGGCTGCGGCGAGTCGACCTCGGCGGCGAACCGGTCCGGCGTCTTCATGCGGTTGAGGGTCTCGATCAAGGTGTTGGGGGAGGCCGAGTGATCCGGGAAATGGAACTCGGGCAATGCGGGCGACAGGATGGAGTCGAGCTCGATGACCTTGGCGAGCTGGGCGAGCGACGTCCGCGACTCCGACTGCTTGAGCTGCTCGACCTCCTGCGACATCTGGACCATCTGGCGCTTGATTTTTGTCTCGATGGGGTCGAGTTGTGGGGAAAGCGGTTTCATCGGGGCGAGGTCAACCTGGTAGCCGTCTTCGGGCGGGCGTTGTAAGGGCGGGGGCTCGGCGTCGGGGCACTTCTTGCGCTTGCGGACCTTGGAGTTGGTCTCTTGGATTTTCACCTGATCCCGGATATCTTTGATGGTCTTCGGGTCCATGCTTTCGTAGTCGACCCAGACGCAGTCCTTCTTGAGGCGGCGGCAGTCGGCACACACCGGCTTGACCTCGTCACATTTCTTCTTGCGGATTTTGCAGGTAACGCAGCCATCTTTGGACTTCTTACTCCGAAACGACGAAAACACTCGGCCGATTTGGTTGGAGGAGTCCAAGATCCGGGTCAGCTTGACGTTCAAGCCCTGGGGCTCCGGGTCGTCGGAGGCCTTGGCCAGTTTGGGGTTTTTGGAAGTAAACGTCACCAACATCGCTGCTGATGGGGTTATATAGTGGAGTGGAAAAGCGCATTACCCCATTGGGATGGGAATAATGTCGTGTGGCCTCTCAATAACTGCTTCTGCGAGGTTCCGATCACAGCAAAAGTCACTCTTTAGTGGCAAACTCAACTTCCACTAACCAAGTAATCCGGTCGAAAATTCCCTCCTTTTGTTACAAGTTTTTTCTTTATCTGATTAGTATTGCACTTATATATACATCCGCTGATAGATTTGTATATATACCCGTGAGTTGATCAGAAATCCCCCTCTATTTTCACATTTCCCCGTTTCCTGTCCAGATTTTCACCGATTCAAACACACCATGTCTTTAAAGCGGATTAACAAGGAGTTGAGTGACTTGGGAAGGTATGTACTCAGATTTGGTGGGTGGCCCCGCCTTGTGGCAGCGGCGGCAGCGGTGCCTGTGTTGGCGGTCGCTTGACCGCGCCCGCACGCCGGGCTCGCCATGAGCCGATTTTTCACCCATCGTCCACCAACTGGTTGACGTATTACTAACCGTTTAGAGACCCGCCATCCTCCTGTTCTGCCGGTCCAGTGGGCGATGACTTATACCACTGGCAGGCGTCGATTATGGGTCCGGCTGACTCGCCTTACGCCGGAGGAGTGTTCTTTTTGTCGATCCATTTCCCAACGGACTACCCGTTCAAGCCCCCAAAGATCGCCTTCACAACCAAGATCTACCACCCTAATATCAACGCCAACGGTAACATCTGTTTGGATATATTGAAGGACCAATGGTCGCCAGCTTTAACCATCTCTAAAGTTCTATTGTCCATCTGCTCCTTATTGACTGACGCCAACCCCGATGATCCTTTAGTGCCAGAAATCGCCCACATCTACAAGCAAGATAGAGCTAAATATGAAGCTACCGCCAAAGAATGGACTAAAAAATATGCCGTTTAATGGAGTTGCATCGTATCATCTAAATTTAATGTATCATATATGAAGGATTGGGCAAGGACTCTTGTTCAGTTTGAATATATATAGCGTCAATTACTGTAGTGTCTTAGGTAGCCTGGTTCGCACACCGCACCATAACATTTTCTCACAATCTGATTACCGGTCTACGCCAAACTCACTCTGGGTCGTTAATCTATCTGTAATCCAGCCGGTGTCCGTCCCCTTTCTAGAGTATTCGCAATATCTGGTGCTTGGATGATCACAGCTGCGCAAAATGGATAAATTAACCTCATTCCAATCCAATAACAGCCAGAAGTTGTTGAAACTATCGAAAAAATTGGCCCTGGTCAATTTCTTCGAGAACTTCTTGAATGACAACCAGCACAAGTTCCTCAACTATCTAATTGACTTGGATAACCCCAAGGTCTGGTCGAATTTCTTGGAGTGCAACTGTTACATCAAGCTCGTACCCTCCGCCGATGAAGAAAATGCCATGTCCGCGTCCGATGTGGAAATCGACATCGAGGAGGGCGTCAAGACCGCCAAGTGGTTGGCCCTTCATGTCAGGTATCTTTTATGGGAGAAGGCCATCGACTTTTATTTCTCCTCCAAGGACATCGATGCCTCTAAAGACTCCATCAACGAGGTGTCCGATGACTACGAATTAATAGACTCCATCGACGACACAGACGACAAGCCGCCTCTGGAAGCGCCCGCGGCCGCTCCGGCGAGGGACGAAGACGACGACTATGATTTTGATGAAGAAGATGCTAACGACAAGCCAGACGTCCAGCCCGAGGAGCCCGCCGATGACAACTTGCAGTACAACGAGGACAAGCAGTTGATCCTCGAGGTGCCCATGTCGTTGTTTCAGACCAAAGACGACGCTTCTACCGCCGAAGAAAGCGAGTCCAACCTCGAAGAACAGGGAAAACTCATGCGGGAATTCAACAAAGTGTACCATAACTTCGAATATGACAGAGAGACCCTTATCAAGAGAAGGCGATTGGAGAAGAGTGATTTGAAGCTCGAAAAAACCAGTGAATCACCCTCCAACTCGCTCAAACAGCCTCTCAGTAATAATGTCGATTTCACCTTGGGCGCCAGCTCGTCGTTGAAACACCTCTTGAACACCATTCAGCAGCATCGAGACGACATTCCCTTGAACGACTACGAGTTGCGGACCCTTTTTATGGACGTTAAAAAGAACCGGGGGAAATGGGCCAATGACGATAGAATTGGCCAGGAAGAGTTGTACGAGGCGTGCGAGAAGGTGGTCATGGAGCTCAGAAGCTACACTGAGCACTCCACGCCCTTCTTGAACAAGGTCAGCAAGCGAGAAGCCCCCAACTACGGGCTTATCATCAAAACCCCCATGGATTTGAACACCGTCATGAAAAAGTTGAAAAACCTCCAATATGAATCCAAGCAGGACTTCGTGGACGACGTCATGCTCATATGGTCCAACTGCTTGATGTACAACTCAGACCCTAAACACTTTCTAAGAACTCATGCGTATGCCATGCAGAAGAAATCCTTAAAACTATTCCCCCATATCCCTAATATTACAATCAAAAGCCGGTCTGAAGTCGAAAAGGAGGAAGAGCTTGAAGAAGATGACGAGAACTCGGGCAAGGGCAAAAGTTCCAAGAAGGGACGCAAAAGAACCAGAGAAGATCAAGTCAAAGTCGAGGAAGAAGTTGTTGCCGATACCCCAGACTCGACCAGTGAAGCTCCTATGGACGATGTTGGTTCCGAGACCCCATCTGCAGTGCCTCTCACCCAGAATTCGACTCTCCCCACCGTGGAAGGAACTCCTCGTCCCAATGGAGAAGAAGATGAAGAGGAGGAAGGCGATCCTGAAGGTGACGAGATGCAGGATACAAACAACGGCAACGATGACGACGAAATAAGCCCTGTGATCCAGGCTTGGAAGAATATGACCGCCAAGTCAAGAGCACATTATTGCGCTCAAAGAGCAGAGCTCTTTAACGAATACGATTCCTACAAGTTGAATCCTGATGCGCCTGGAATTCTCAGGGAGCAGAACGAGATGAGTAACTTCAATCATTACTTGACAAACGACCAGGTTGTTTCGAAAGGTAGCTTGTTGGATAATGATGAGCCATACTTGCTAGAGTATGACATCACTGGTGGAATGCCCGGTATCAAATATCCAGGTATTGATGACACTGAGCAGGAAAACGAAGAGCAGCGGATCGTCGACAACTACTTGAACAATAGGATTGAACAAGAAAAGTCGAAGTTCTACCTTGATACGGAAAGTGGTCTCAATAAGATTTACTTTGATAATATCAATGAGATGCAAGAAATCAGAAAGATCTGCTTCAAGATTTCCTTGATCAGACAAATGCAAACACAGCAGTTTGTTCATCATACCCAAATGAAGCAACCAGAAGTGGTGTCGATCAAAGAAACTGATTTAGACCCGATTTCCAGGTTGAGCAACCACGAACCGTTTTACAAGGATGTCCAGTTTTCCGTCCTCAGGAAGAACGTATCCAAGATCGTCATGCAAACTGGGTTTGAGCTAGCAGAGCCTTTTGCAATCAATACTCTCGCTCAAATTGGTGAGAAATACATGAGCAACTTGGCTAAATCTATCAAGTTGCACACTGAGTCTGCATCCAAAAACAAACTCAGCACTAGTGAAGTGTTGTTGGTGTCGCTCATTGAGAATGGAGTTGACAAACCCGATGATTTGTACACATACGTGAACGAAAAGATCCTCAACCAGAACGCTAAGCTCAAAGATTTACGGCAAAAGCTATCTAATTTCTTAAAAGATTTGTTAAGACCTGGTTTGGATAACTTCAACGAGAAGTCGTTCAATGACAACAGTGATCAGTTTATGACTGGTGACTTCTCCAACGATTTGGGAGATGACTTTTTCGGGTTCAAAGAATTGGGCTTGGACAAGGAGTACAATTTGTTGAGTTCGTCTATACCCGTGTACTTGTTACACTCTCGTTTGCACAATTCATTCTCGAGTACCGGAAACACCGACAAGGACAACAAATATGCTGATTTGAGAGACTACAAGGTTAATAAACTATACGGGTCTGATGTGGACAAACAAATTGGCTTATTAAGAGATTTCTATACCAAGTTGTTGGACAAAACCAAAGTGCACTACGTCAAACAACAGAAGAAGAAGGGAGAGTCCACCGAGCTCCCAGATCTACAAAAATTGCCTCTCATTGATGACGAGGAATTACCTCAAAAACAGAGAAATATCCGCCCAAGATTACCTCCCACAGGTAAAATTGCTTCTGTGAAGAAGAAGGTCATTGGACTGGCGTACTTTATTGCCGATGACGATGACCCAGTAGAACAATCTCCAGTTAAGGGCTCTAATGGAGCTGTTGACGTGAAGGAAGAAGATCCATTCAACCTCGATAGCCAGGCCGATATCGACTCCGAGATCGACGCCAAAAAAATCGAGCTGATGATGACGGATATGGAGTAGCAGGACGCTCATGTATTTATGTACCTAGACCAATAGCATTGTATAATATTCACTCCAATTATTCACTCCACGTTATCGCGAAATCATCTTCTATCAATCAATTAATGCAAATGTGGTAAATACTATGTCTAACAGCACAACCTCCAACTCGATCCAGAAAGCCAATGGCCAGTCCATATCGTCGCTGCTCAGTAAAATGAGCAAAAATGAGTTGTTGAGGAGGGACGTTTTTGGAAGAACTATATTGCATGTGTTGATAATCGCCAATAGAAGCGACTTGCTACGCCAGCTACTTAAGAACCCCGAGATCAAATGCATCATCACGGCCATGGACTACGAAAACGGCTGGAACTGTCTCCACTATATCATTTTCCACGGCCGTCTACTGTGCTATAAAGTGTTGCTCGACCATCTCAAGGCGACGTCGTCGTCTCAGTTGCTTATGAACAATTCGGTGCTCTTCGACATGATCCGCTGCAAGGACCGGTGCCGGGTGACGCCACTCCAGTTGCTCGACAACGATTTCAAGCATTTGATGTGGATCCCGGAGTATATTAACGAGAAGAGCGAGATCCATTTGGGCCAGCGGTACCAGAGCCTCGACGAAGCAACCGACAAGAAACGGGTGCGTGTAGACAGACAGAACTGGTGGGACCCCAAGCGATCGGGCTCTGATATTTACGTGCTAGGAAGTAACGTCAATAATAGTCTCGGATTGGGGGACTCCACCGACAGATCCATACCGACCCGTCTATCGCATGCGTCATTCAAGGACAACGACGACATTCTTGATTTTCCCAGGTTCAAACTGATCAAGTTAACTAAAAACCATTCTCTTGTGCTAACTAGAGAGGGCTCTATTTATTCTACCGGGATTGGCTCCCGAGGACGACTTGGCCACGGATTCGAGAACATGAACAACGGCTTCCGGTTCAAGAAAGTGGCGTTCTTCGACGGTCCCACTGCTGCAGACAGAACCGCTGTGTGCTCCGAGAGGAAAGTGATCAAAGAAATATGCGCCTCCGCTGACCACTCGTCGGCATTGACAACCGACAACGAGATCTACGGATGGGGCCTGAACACTTACAGCCAGCTTGGGTTCACCTCCACCTCTAATTCTGTACATATTCCAGGGGGTACCAAAGACTATCGTGAAGCGTTCGAGCCACTGCCGCATTTGATATCTACCGGCGATTTACGCAAGAACGGTTCTCACATCCGGGGGATTGCTTCGTCAAGAATCCACTCGCTAGCATACACGAAGAACGATATCTTTTTCTGGGGTTTGAATATTGGCCAGATGGGATTTGCTCCGACCTCAAATGCCCAGATCGACTATCGTGTGAGCTCAGTTGCCTACAAGGGATCTATCCAGGCCAACCCCAGAAAAATCAGTCTCAGGGACGATATCAAGTTTGTCCAGACTTGTGATACATGCACATGTGTGATCACTACCCATAATGATATTCACATTTATTTTCAGAACCAGCACGTTAAACTCCCCAGAATCCCGATTAAAAGTGCGTTCGACCAGAAGTTCGATATATTCACCCCTGCTGTGCTCAGTAAAGCTGCTTCTATCTCCAAACTCTGTATGAACAGTCATGAATTCATATTTTTGTTGCTCGAGAGCGGTGATATTATGTCGTTCAGTATTGACTCAGATGTTTTCAATGCCACTAAATTGGCAAGGAACATGAAGTACTCTTCTGTGTGGAGACCACACGACAGGGACCTCAGAGCTACTGATATTGCTGTTTCTTGGGACGGCTCGATTGTGTTGAGTACTTATAATGGGCTAGTGTTCATGAAGCAGTCGACCAATACTAAGCTCAGGAAAAGCTCGTTCTCGGAGTCAACATTATCGGTGCCAACCGTCAAGACCAAGTTCAAGCGCATTGATTTTTTGAACAAGGTTCTTCAAGTTTCTTGTGATGGCAACTTCGGCTCTTTTGGTTTCATCCGAGATGACATCGACGCAATTCCCCTCAAGTTGCAGTCCAACGACTACATGAAAGACATGGAGTATTTGAGTCCTCTATGTGAGAGCAATCCATATCGTAAGCAGAATCAATTGTTCAAGGTTGACCATGAAACAAACTCGTATATCACGGACTATCTCTATCCAAAGACAATTGATGGCGAGGATATGGACTCTGAAAGTGAAGACGAAGAGAGTAATGGTCTTGATAGTGACCAAGCTAAAGATGACTTATTGTTCAAGAGGTATTCCCAAAAGTATGATCCCACCTCCAATATCAGAATACGCAAGAGACATACCTACCAGCAAATCTCACCCGAAGATACAACTGTCATAAGAGACTGGTTGAAGCAGCCCGAGGAAGAACTCCTCAAGGCGATCTGTGACGACCAAGTAGACAATTTGAAGCACTATGATTCGTTTCTTGTTGTACCTCAATTTCCCTCTTATAAAATCAAGTTCCACAAACATATCTTCATGGCCAGATCCAAACTAATGAGAAGGGTTTACAACCCAGAGGACGATGGTGAGTACTTCATTAAGCAGGGAATTAAAGGTCGAATCAATGCGGAAGGTTCCTTGATTTTTGAAACTCCAGTCGACGTCAAAGCACTTTTGATTGTGATTCACTACATCTATTCCAACTGCTTGGTTGATCTATGGACGGATTATCCTTCAGGCGTACATTGTCCTCAAGACATTAGATCAACTAAGGAATCGTTTGATAAGCTATGCCAGTTGTTCGAGATTGCCGATACTTTCGGTAACCTTACCAAGCTGGAGACCTACTTTGCCGACATGAGGTCTCTCGCTAATTCTAGCGAGGGTGACATCATTATCAAGCTTGCGGATAGTGAGTTTACTTGTTTCCTGTCTATTTTGACATCCAGATCTGCATATTTTGAAACAGTCTTAGCCTCCCGTTGGAACCCAGATGAGAATATAGTTGATTTTTCATCATTGTCAAATGTGCAGTTCATGGTCTTAGTACGTCACTTGTATGGCTTCAGTGATTATGAGATATTCGACGAATTGAAGGACACTTCCGCTTCGATCGATGTGTTTATCACAAGTCTACTCGAAATTATCCAATTTGCGGACGAGTTGCTACTTTTCCAACTCAAGTCGTTATGCCAGTTGGTGGTCAAGGATCTCATTACCTTGGACAACGTTATCATTTTGCTTATTCATTCTGATGATTTGGAGGCAAAGAAGTTATTTTTCAGCTGCAGCTGGTTCATTTATAATAACTTGGAGATAATTCTCTTGGACCCTGGGTTCTTGTCATTGTCGAATGAAATTTTGGGAAAATTGGAGGCACAAATTAATGTCTTTTCATATTATGCCTACAACGATTTTTCAAATGAGGTTGGCGAGTTGAAACAATCATATTTGGAAAATTGGATCGTGAAGAAGAGTAACGTCTTGGTAACCAACTTCCTATGCGACTTGGCGGCTTTCAATGAGAACTTCATGAGTGACGCCAAGGGCTTTTCGAGCTTTGTTCCTTTGGTTGATTCCAAGTACGAAGTCAAAGCGGAAACCAAAAAGAAGGAAAAACGGTCGTCACGAAAGAGCTCTGTTGGTGTCGATCCTAAAAGTGACATTTCCATTTTCAGGCTGAATGGCCCCAAGTTGGCATCAAGAAATGGAAGCGTTGACCATCTCAACGACTTTGCTATCGAGGAAGACAGTTCTTTTGAAGTCGTTGTAAACGACAGACGAAGAAAGTCCAGAGCTGAAAGTCTCCGTGTGTCAAAGTCGCCCAGCCCATCAGGAATTCTATCGGAGAATGGCTCGATGAGTGATGTATCCTCCAAAGCCCAGAGCAAGCCTATCATAATCCCGAGAGCCTCGTCAGTCAACGGAACATCCTACCCAGCTCTTGGTACCAAACCTGTCAAGCCTCCAGTTGTCTCAAACAAGCCTGTCACTTCTGGACTTAGCCCCCATTCTAACTGGGCCTCTCAAAGCAAAGGTCAGTCCATTCTCTTTGACAAGAAACTACTGCAACCAATCTTGGGAAAGTCGGACCCCGAGCCGTCTTCCTGGACTACTACAAAGCCCGCTAAAGTTAAGATTGGACCAAGTATAAAGTTGTCCCAAAAAGAGAGGAAACGGTTGGCTCAGAATGCTAATAGTGCTAGTGCTCAAACAGATGCAGTAGACACAGTTCAGCCATTTGCATGGAACCAGTCCAATGGCTCTTCGAGTAAACTGTTACCTGACCAAAAGATATATCCTTCTTTGGGAGATGCAGCTAAAAGCAGAGACAACCGAAGCCCCAAGCCCCAAAAGGTAGCCAAGAAGTCTTCGCCTCAACCTCTCGAATCGGACACCTCTTTTGAAAGTGACAGCGCCAACATTTCATTGACAGATATCATGATTCAAGAATCGCTCAAAATAGAGCAGTCTAAAATCAGGGAAAGCGAACGGAAGTCACTACAGGAAATCCAGCAAGAGCAGGAGTTTGCTAAATGGTGGGAAGAGGAATCAGAGAGAGTACAGCAGCAAATGCAAACCTATTCAATTGGTCTGGCCAAACCTAAAGGGAGAAGAAAAAGCAATCACATACGGACCATTAATGATAAACCCGACCACATTGGGACTCGACAAGCAAACGGGGCTAAATCCAATGAAACAGTCAGAAAGATCAGTACTAATCGATCAAGTAACTCGTCAAAAAATACCAAATAATTATAATAGAAAATAAATATGCATACAAATAGTTAATAATCTACATCGTCGGGAAACCATCCAAACTCGACAAGATCAACCGAGTTGGCCTCAGATACCTCGACGCCCTCATCTCTCAATAGTTTTGCCTGGATGATTTCGCTGCCCTTATTTCCTCTGGGGGAAATTTTACCTGATGACAGCAAAATCCTCCACCAGGGAAGATCGTCCGAGGAAATTATCGAGGGAGAATCTTCGCCCACTTCGTCGTTAAGCTGTCGTAATATTTCTTTAAAATGCTTCAAACCGGAACCCACTTGTCTTGAGTTTTGAGGTTTGGCTAGAAGATAAGCGATATGACCTACTGTTAGTCCGAAGTGCACATGAGACACGTACCGTAGCTAGTGGCCTTTCCATAGGGGACCTGCTGCACTATGGAATAAACGCCATAATAAAAGGCCTTACTCTCTTCACTGAGATTCATGAATGAGAAATAAAACTACAGCTTGTAAGCTTACCATTTATTAACTAATATACACAATAACCCAATATGCAAAAGACTATTAAGCTAGTATGCTTACAAAGCTAACAAAGCACCGGCAGCCAAGGCAACGGCACCAGCGGCGTATTGTCTGTTAGCAGCACCTTCCCAAGTGGTAACGTTGGTAGCGTTCTTTGGAGCAACAGAAGAGTGAGCTGGGCAGTCAGTAACTTCTGGGCCACAAGAGGTGATGGTAACCAAGGTGTGGTCAGTGTTGGTGACGGTAGAGTTGGCAGCAGAAGCGACGGCAGCGAAAACGAGAGCGACGATGGAGAATTGCATTATAAACGATTGACTAAGTTGGTTGAAAGATACTAAAAAATAGGGAGATCCATGGTCTTATATCTTGTTTGGGCTGGGTGCTATGAAAAAATTTTCATTGTTAGTGTTTTGGTATTAAATGAAACACCAATCAATTTCTGCAAGTCACCAGTTATCATTGCCAAAACAACGTATAAAACCAGCCGAGTTAGTCTTGCTTCTTTCCAAATCAGGACATTTATTCGCTGAATAGGGGTAGACACCTTCCTAATTGGGAGACGATTTACAGATCCGCTGGTTATATACAGGCTGCGCCCCAAACGTCTTTTTCGAAATCACCAGAACTGTTGGTCGGCTAAATCTATCGCCTTGATTATTGGTCTCAAATTTACCAGATCAAAAGCTTATATTTGAGCACGTCTGTGGTGTAATAGACGAGCTACAATTGACACATTAGGAAATCGGGATCAACCGAAAATGTTCATTATACATTAAAAGTAAGACAAGAGATGGTATTTCATCAAGGTTGCTGAGCCTCCGCTTGTTCAAACCTTGTGGATCCACTTGCAGTAGTGCGCTGGTTTTCTTCTATTATTTGTACCCCTTCAGGTACGTTATTGCTCGCAAAAAGTTCTTCATGGCTGGCTGATCCACCATTTTCGACCGATTGGGAAATGTCTTGCTCGGGTATATCTCTTAGAAGATACAATTTCACAAGTAAATACTGGTATTGACGACCTAGGTATTGTAACTCGTGTTGACAACCATCGTAGTCATCATTAATCGGGGCAAAATTCCTAACCTCCTCAATGTCGAAGTTGAAGCCAGCGGCTTGCAAACTAGCGTCCAGTCTCTCCATTATGGTACTGTAACAATCGTCAATGGCCTCTCGCAATTCAGCACGCTCTCTGACTTTCCAAACCTGGAACAACCTGGACGACTCGTCGCTGAGCGAAGGCACTAACGTAACAACGAAAAGAACTAGAACTTTGCACCCATCGTTGATGGAATCCATGATTTTGTTTGCATAGTTGTACTGGTTGCGTGATTGAAGCACGGCAATCTCTGCTGTTGTTCTTCTTGAGATGCAGTAGGAAAGAAGGTTATCCACCACCATACTGATGATCACCCTTCTAACGTAGCCGCTGTAGATCAAAATCCACAGGACGACCACAAGGGGAGCCAAAACCACCTGCAACAATGGGTTGGCAGGATCCCAGAAGCTCAGCACTATGGTTTGAAGGAAGTGGCTAGTGTCCCAGTCATGGCGAACAAACACATAGTACAACAATGCAAACCCGGCCCATTTGATCATCTCAGAGAAGTGGCTAAGGATCGTATTGTGTAGCCCAAAGAGATAGCACATGATGGACCATCTGACTATAACCGTTTGCATTCTGACGACCCAATTCACGAATCTCTCGTACCAATCACCCAAATTAACGTTATTTGCGGGTTGCGGCACTGGCTCCTGCTCAGGAGGGTTCATAAGGTTGATGTTCTCGATATCTTCGGGTTCGTTTGGTTCCTCATCGGCAGGCGCTGGCGGCTGCGTTGATGTCGGAGTTGGCGCCGGTCTTGGGGCGCCGGCGTCATACATGTGGATCTGGATCTGCTGCAAGCAAGAGGAGCCGTCGCTGTTGCGGAACTTGGCATTTAGCTTAGCCTGAGCGGCCGGGTTGAGTAAAATATACGGCTGGTGGGTTCCCTGGTCCACCACGATACACTGAGAGCTGTTCAAGGTGACGACTATCGGTTCCGGCTGGTCAGCAAGCTGTAAAGTGAGCTCGTACTCGGTGGTAGACAAGTCAGACTGGTTGACCAAGAGCTGTCTCGAGCCAGTATCAAACCGGGTTAGCGAAGACGACTCTACCATTTCATAAGTGTCTCCAGTGAGATGCCATTCCACGCCGTTCTCAAGGACAATGCGGAGCGGCTCGAACGAAGACATCTGGTGGGGCTGCGAGCTTTCTCTGGCCACTTGAGCCAAATCGTCCCGGATATTGGGAAGAAACTGGAACCGGTTGTTTGATCTCAAGTCGTTCAAGAACTCCCGGCTCAAGATCCCGCCCTCCACGCCGCTCAAGTGCTCGTGTACCACCAAGTCCATCGACACAATGTTTCTGGACTGGAGTAGACTCTCTTCAGATAAATGCAATTGATCGTAGATGGGAACGTCCAACAACTCTCTGCTGCTGAGAAGCTCGGAGTCGTGGTAGAGCTTGACCTGGTCGAAGAACGTTCGGCTGACGCTGGCGGCGTCTGCGCGTTCGATGATCTGGTTGACGAAGTCCCGGATGGTGGTGGTGGAGTTGACCTCGAAAAGACACCTTTCCTCTCGTAAACTGGGAACTGTAGAGTTGAGCTTGACGAAGAAGCGGGCCGTCTGCTGGGCCGTCTCGGTCTCGGCGATCCGGCTCATGTTGTACAGCAACTCGAAAAGCACCGGACCCAATGGCGTGACATCGAGCTGGAGCACGTCGGACAACCGCATGGAATTGTCGGCCAAGACGTCGTCGTGGCTCCAGTACCGCAAGTCGAAGTAGCTGCCGTCGACCATCTGGCCGTCGGTGACGGTCTTGTTCCGCTCGTCGGCTACGTAGTCTTTCAACACTCCAACGGTGCACACGAGCGACTCTCTGATGCGGATGTTGTTGGTGCGGCCGTGGCTGTCGTTCCACTCGATGACGATGTCGAAGAGCTCCTCCACGGGGTCTCTGCGGGGGATCGCCGGCAGGTTGAAAAGGGTGTAGTCGATGACCAAACGGAAATCTGTCACCGGGGCCAGCGGCGCAATTCCGGTGTCCAACAACTCGCAGAACTGCATGTCCTGCAACGAGACGTCGCGGGCGTCGGTGAGGCGCAAGAACACCGGCTTGAGCCGGAACTCGGGCGAATTGAACCATATCAGCTGGAGCACATCGTGAACATGGTGTCTTAGGGTGACTCTTATCGGAAGCACGCTTTGGCCCAAGGTCGGCACGTCGGGCCGCACGGCCTTCTCCTCGACCTGGAGCGCAATTGTGAAAGGGACGTCCATGCTAGCAAGTCGCCTTCAAGTGGTGATGTGGAGGTTAGATTATCGCGATCTAGATATTCTCATATATACAAGAGTTATAGTGTAAATACATGACCTGGCCTACTTTTTGATGGCGTGGTACCTCTTTCCTCTGAATGCAAATATTTCATCATTGGCCTGGAAAACTTCGGTCGGTTTAGTGTCGACCAAATCGAGTTTTGTAGACCGGAAGATGTTCTTGGTTTGGTCCATCAACAAGTCCATCTCCTCGGCCAACGGGTGGTTCAAGAGCCACGCCATCTCCCGCTGGGTGTCTTCCTTGTGGTAGCCGGTGACAAATACGGCGCACTTCGACTCCAACAAGCCCTTCAAGGACTTCTCCCAGTGCGGCTGATCAACCGACTGGAATCCCGGGTGGAACAAGAAGAACACGTCCAAGTAGGGGTCGAAGGGGAACACGTCCCCGTAGTTGTAGAGCTCGTTAAAGAAGAGGGTGTGGTAGTGCAAAGAGATTTGTTCATCGTATCTTTCCGACACTGCCCGGCCGTTTTGGGACTTGGCAACGTACGTCTTGGTCTCGGGGTCGAAAATACACTGGGGGCCCACAAAGTGGATTTCCAACTTGTTTTCCGGGTATAAGTAGCCCAACTGCTTCCAGACGTATCCTGGCAACATTGCTTCCATCTTGGCGCCCACAATGAAGATCCTCAAGGCCCTGTCCTTGAACGACGACTTCTCCTTGTTGTACTTGGGGTACAACGAGTAGTGCAAAGCCGATAACGACCGCAACCCTTCTATTTTAACCGGTCCCTTGGGCTCCAAGGCGTAAGGCGACCATTTATTCAACACTGAGGCAATAGTGGTGGGGTACGTCAAGACTTTGGTGGCGGCAGCCAAGTTATACTCGGTGTTCATGGGGTTGAAGTCCCGGGTGTAGAAAAAGGCGTCCCAATTGCTGAAATTGACAATGGCCTCGTGCATCTCGGTCTCGGGGAAGTCAAACTCATCGAACCGACGGCCCGAGCGCAAATCGTGCTCGTACAAGTTGACCCGCTTCAACTTCTCGTACACCTTATTTTGGTGGTATTCCGTGTCGCTTTCCCACGCTTCTTTGGAGTGATGGGTGGGAATTCCCGAATAAGGGCAAACAAAATCCACGTTTTTGTGGGTCACCGGACACAAGGCCTTGGTGCGGATGTAGGCGGCTCTCATTCTGAGGTCCTCGTAGGGCGATTCGTCCCACGGGTAGAGCACTTCCGCTGCTTCTTTCAGACTCGAGTCGTCCAACACCAATAACCGCTTTATGAGCGATATATTTCTGGATGGCATGGCGTAGCCCGGTCTCACGAGACGGTGGCACAGGTTCCGGCCGACGGTGCTCAAGGAAATGACCATTTTCTTACACTTACCGTTAATTTGTCAGAAGGTTTTTTCACGGTGCGACCGCAGAGTAATTCGTAAGGTTCATTAGTATATACAGCGGACTACATTAGGGGAGTAGCCCCATCTCGTCGAATGCGTTCTTGAGCTGCTCCAAGTCGATGTTGTCCAACTTGGACGACAATTCCTTCAAGAAATCGTCGTCGATCTCTTGGATCACTTCTTCCACCAGAAGCACTTCTTCGTCGATCGTAGCGGTCTCGACCAGCGTTGTCTCGACAGTGGCCAGGCTGGCCGCAGAGTAGTGCTCGAACTGCCAGTATTTGCGGGCGTCGGAAACAGCTCCAACCGCTACGGCATCGCCCTCATGGTCCAACATCGTAAAAGCGTCCACCACCTGGACCTCGATCTCGTGGCCCGGCTTGGTGCCGTTCCGGTGGATGCGCACAAGGCTGTCGAAATTCCCGTGGTAGTCGTAAAGCTCGTACCAGACTGTGAACGTATCGGCCCAGCTGGCCATTCCCAGCTTACTAGCGGGGTCTGGCGACAAGATCTTGGAGATCATCGAGTTGGAGAACATTTGGGCGGCGGACTTCAACAAATCGCCGGTGCTGCCGTCTTTATACGACAGCACCAAAATAGTTCTGGTCTCGTATAGATCCGTGGCGTCCGGGGCATTTTTGAGCCGGCCCCAGAAGAAGTTGTAGCCGCCGGGGATGATCTTGTACTGGTTCAAGTCGATGTGGAGAGACCGGGGCTGGGGAAACGTGTGGTTGAGCTGCAACAGCCTCATGAGCAGTTTCTGCTCCGACAGAAGCGAATCGTCGAGCACCAGACACGTTATGGTGAACACCTTGTCGTCTACGAGGTTGGGGCGGAACTCGTCGAACTCACACAACTGCTTCACTCCCACCACGATCTGGTACTCGCAGGTCTTGAGTTCCTCTACGCTCACAATGTAGTACTGCTCCACCTTGGGGTCGCACCGGTAGATGACGCTGACGCTGCGCGGCTGGTTGGTGACGTCGCAGATCCCACCGTTATCCAACGAGTGCTGGATGGCCACCTGCTGGCCGAGCTGGCCGATTTTCGAGTTGAACGGGTCGTTGACGATCTCGAAGTCGGCCGGGTTGAGCTTTGTGGACCGCGGTGTCGACACGTTGTCGATGTCCTCGTTGTGGGGCTTGGTGCCGCGGAACCGCCCAAGCACAAACACCTTGTTGGGGTGTTCGGGCACATGGACGTTGGTCTCGTAGAACCGGGTGATGTTCTCGTGGAACTGGATGATTTTGTCGCCAAAACAGTAGCCGTACGTCCAGTAGCCGCCGTTGAGCCCGAACGTGAGCTTGCAGTCCTCGTGCTCCGTGTGGAACACCTGGTACTCGAGCAGCTCCACCACCTCTTTGACGAGGCCGCTTCTCACCGAGGTGTCGGGCTGTTTCTTGCCGCGCTCCCAGAACTCCTCGCCCACCGTCGGCACGGCGCAGGCGTACTTGACGTTCCAGGCGTCGGGGCCCTGGAAACGCACCACGCCGGCGGTTTCATAAGTTCCGTTTGCCGGGTGCGATTCGAGCACCGCCGGCGCCACCAACTCGGGGTCGAACTGCACGCGGAACTTGGGCTCGACATTGAGCTTGTCCAAACTCGTGACGGCCCACGCGGCCGTGATATAGAGCCATATGCAAATGAACAGGTTGACCATAGTGTCGCGAATTTGCCGATTTGATCATGTCTTCTGTCTCTTCTGGCGACGACACCGAGGGACTCACGACGCCGATGCTCAAGGGCGGCGAGATCACCGTGCCGAAGGCCCAGGATGACGGCGCGGAGGAGCTGCAGACGGTTTTCGAGATCGCTCTGCAAATCGAAAACGACATCGAGACGTTGTTGGCGCAGTTGGACAAGAACAACAAGGAGGTGGACACCCGCATGGACGCCATCCAGGCGCGGGTCTCGAAGGCCTAGCGCAGAAATTAGATAATGTGTAATGAATAGAAGTTTGTCTCGAATTACTGGCTACGATTTGACTGTAGCTGGATCTGGGGTCGTAGCTCTATAGCGTTGGCGCCAGCATTGACGCCAGCGTTGGGCCGTAGTTGGTTCTGCGGTTAAAACTGTTCATTCAGTTATCGCATCGCACTATTATGGTCAAGAGGTCCAAGAACCAGCTCCGAAGGGAGAAGGCCAAGAAGAGGAAAACCGAGGACACGGCACCCGAGCCCAAGGCAGAAGTGCTGCCTGCTGCTTCGCAGGACTCGCCAGAAAACGAGCCCGAACTAACGGTGGAGATGGAAGATAATCCACTTTTTCAGCAGTTCAAGTCGGTCATCGGAAAGTTCAGTGTCACCGAAACCCCCACTGAAGTGGTCAAGCCGGAAGCAGAGGAGCCGCAGCCAGACTCAGGAGCAAGCTCGGACGAGTCAGATTCCGACCACTTCGAGATCGCTGAGGAACAGGAATATGAAGAGTTCACCAAAAGAGACTTGAAACGGCTCAACAAAGTGTCCATATCCACGCTCAAGGCCGTCAGCCGGAACCCGCAGGCCGTGGAATGGTCCGACATCAATGCGCCTTATCCGTATTTGTTGGTGAGTCTTAAGTCTAGCACCAATGTAATTCCAGTGCCATCTCATTGGTCTGCCAAAAGAGACTTCCTTGCCACGAAAAGAGGTCTTGAGCGCCAGCCGTTCGACTTGCCGTCGTATATAGCGGAGACCGGGATCCTGGAGATGAGAAGCCATGACGAACAGTCTTTGAGACAGCTGCAGAGAGAAAGAGTTCAGCCAAAAATGGGTAAACTAGACATCGATTACAGACGATTACACGATGCATTTTTCAAGTTCCAGACCAAGCCGTTTGTCACGGGCTTTGGTGACGTCTACTATGAGGGCCGTGAGAGCGTCGATGGTTACGATGAAGAGCTTAATAAAGTGAAGCCAGGAAAGTTATCCAAGAAGCTCATGGCTGCTCTTGGTATAAGTAACGAGAAGACTCCCCCACCATGGATCCCTACTATGAAGCAGATAGGCAAGCCTCCGGCATACTCGAACCTCATCATTCCTGGTATCGACATCACATATTCTAATGTTGGATACTTGGTGGACGAAAGCGAACTACGGAAACCAAAAGCTGCCCATGAACTCTGGGGTCAGTTCGAGGCGGTTGAATCTTCTGAGAGTGAAGATGAAGAGAGTGAAGATGAGGATGACAAAGCTGACTATGAATCGGAAGCTGATGATAATGTTTCAGGCAACGAGGTCACGGAAGAGATTCCTACAGAAGAGGTTGTCATCGACAAGAAGCCTTCTCAGAAACCAGTAGAGCCCCAGCCGGCCAAAGCTGAGCCAACAACTGTTAACGAACCTAATGACACCAAAGCGGAGCCCAAGAAGAAATTCAAGTTCTAGTCTTACACTTTATATATTGTACAGTAATTAATTAACTTAGTAGAGGTTGAAGTCGTTGGAATCGTTGAAGTTATTGTGCAAATGAGAGAGGTCCAACGAGTTCGAGTCGAAATCGATGTTGGGATCTAACGGATTTATAAGATTAAGAATATCAGAGTCCATAACGTTGAATATGTCCCTGATTGAATTTGCGTACAAGTCCGAGATACTAGCTGGTCCATTCTGATTTTGAACTGGGGAATTGCTGGCCTGTGACTCTGTAGCTGGAGCGGACGAAACCTGCGACTCAAGGACATCTTCTTTTGGTGCTCTCAAATTCTCGATCTCTTTGCTGGTGTCAATTAGATTCACCAAAGCGGAGCCGTGCTCCAGTCTAGTTGAGTTAGATGTATTGTTTCCAGAGCTATTATTTTCCTTCTTGCCGTTGGACAAGACCATCCACTTTTCTATTCTGTCTAAGATGATGGCCATTCTCAGACAAACAATAGAACTATACTTCTGCTGGCTTTCCTGGATAATCTTGTACGACTCGTTGAAGTACTTCTCTGCATCGATGTGAAGGTCATCGGGGTTCACATAGCTGGATTGGCGAGAGAGACTCGACGATCTAATCAAGATACGTAACTTAACCAACAAAATTAATGCATGCATAGGTCGATAGAAGAAAAAAGTTGGCAAATTGATGGTGTAGTTACGTCCGAGTTCAATGAACGATTCGAGAAGACTCTCGCATAGTCTTATGAGCTTTACAACGTACTGGACGTACGTGAGAAGTTCTGCGTCGTTAAATTCATTCTTGGATTCCAACACAAAGTACCTACTGACAATATTGTCGTAGGCAATCATTAGAAGCTGGTAGTAGATGATCGATAGAAGGTACTTCTCTTTCGGTTGAGGCTCAGATCCATTGGGGTCTGGGGTGGTGACAAACCCGCTGTCCAAAAGAAGTGAATGGAGTTTTTGCTCATAGCTATCTAGAATGAACTTAATATGAGGAGCAGAATTATTGAACGGATCCAACATGTTGTTGAATACAGTGTCTTTCCGTTTGAGACTGGGGTTGGTGTCTAATAGCAATTTAGGGGAGAAAAACTCGAATAACTCCTGGCCAAGTCTGATGATTTTGGCAAATACCGTCAAATAAACATCGTGTCTGGAAGGAAGCTGGACCCCTTCGACGGTCCCTTGTCTTGAGAGGACCTCGATGGCGTTCTCATGCTGTCTGGTCCACGAGACTAGTTTGAACCGAGGTAACGAGAGACCCAAAGACCCACAGGATACGTACACACTTAGAAACGATCTAAGATGGTTTCTTTGCTCGGAATTGTCTGGCAAAACCGCAACCGGTTTGACGGCCGACCTTGTCACCTCACCGAGATCGATACAAAGAGAGATGTTGAACCCTATAAGGAGGTTCAATTGGTTCTTGAAATGACCTGACGTGGTGGTGGGAAGACACCAAAGAGACAAAATCAAACACAACTCGACGAGCTGGTATGAGAACTCGTCTGCCTTGATGTAGACGTGGTAGGAGATGGAGCTTTCCAAGTAGTAATTCAACATCTTGTTGAGGGCCTCGTTGGACATGTATCTCTCCTTCAATGCCGAGAAATGACCATTGTCGTTGATGGTAGTGACGTAGACGCATCCGGTCAATAACAAGGGCTGGTTCTGGTACAACCAGTCGAAATTTGAAAGATTCTGCGATAAAGATATCACAGGGTAGTACGGTAGCATCTCGTTCAAGAAGAACTTGTGTCTCGACTTGAACTCCTCCAAGCTGACAAGCTTGTGGGTCTCGACGATCTCTTGGGCGATGTTGGAGTTGAATGCAATGTAGGGATAATGTTTCATGGACGGGCTTTTATGGTAATCTTGGAACTGCTTAAGGTTATGGGAATTACCGCCCAAGATATTGGAAATCTTGGAAATCGCCAAGTTCAAGTTATCCTTCACGTCATTCAAGCGTTTTGCGTCCGTTACATTGACCGCTGAGGTCACAGAAACGTCATGTTCCAAAGAATTGACCGACGTCAGAACAAGTTTGACCAAATTATACAACTGAGAAATCTGGTCTCCGTTTCGAGTGCTGCCGACAGACTCGGTGTTGATGCTGTGAGCTGGTTCGTCGTCGATTCTGAAGGTAGATCTTCGGCTTCTCTTCTTGGCAAACTGAGCGGTGGGGTCGCTATCGAACGAACAGTCGACCCCAATGGAAAAACATCTCTTACAGGATTTGAACGTTGGACCATCAAAAGCACACTTCATTTTTAATCTTCGGCATCTGGCACAAGCCCTGTTCTGCCTCCACTTGGAGGCAAACCCTTGGTTATCCTCAGATCCTTCAAAAGACATAATTCAGGGAATTTTCATATAATGATATTAGAGATCTTATCGGGTATCGCCGCGATAAACAAGGCTAATAAATAGCATTTATTATTTTAATCGAGTCTATGTATACAAAGAGTATGATATATGCAAAGAGAGGTGTAGATACACGGGGCGGACTAGAAGTTGACGTCGGGTTTTTCGTCAACAATCTTGTCTATTTGAGCCCCAAATGTAGCCACACATCTAGCCATGGTGGGTGAGGATCTAGAGATAACGTCAGTGAAGTAGAAGTTTTCAATTGGGTTCTTCAATGGCACACCGACGGTCTTGATATTTTTAAGTCTGTCGTTTATATCCTTAACACCAATAGATGCAATTTCTGGTGAAGCGGATTCGATGACTTCGTGTCTCACCAAGTGAGGAGCCACTTGGCCCAATCTCGATCTGATGGCGTACAAGTCATCGTATGGAAGGGTCTCGTTGAGGTACTCGGATAATGCTCTGATGATCTTCCAGTCTTCTCTTGCAACTCCTGGTGGGTTGGTGGCGGCACGAGTGGTTTGAGCTCTACCTTCGGTGTTCACGTAAGTAGCAGCCTTCTCGGTGTAAGCAGAACCTGGCAAGATGACGTCAGCGAAAGAGGCACCCATGTCACCGTGGTGACCTTGGTAAACCACAAAGGCGTCCTTTGGAATCTCGGTGTTTTTTATTTCGTCGGCGCCCAACAAGTAAATGAATTTTGGCTTGGTTTGAGCCACTTCTGGGGAAACGGTTTGGAATCCGATATCCAAAGCAGCGGTTCTGGAAGCTTCACGGTGCAACAAGTTGACACCGTTCCATTCTGGGGTGTTGAAGTTGGCGTTTTTGGCGGCAAATTCGTTGACGAGTTTGTAGATGGCCGAAATGTCCTCGGATTCGGCGACTCCAGAACCAATGATGATCAATGGGTTCTTGGCCTGGGCTAATTTCTTACCGTATTCGCCGGCCAAAGCGGTTTTCAAGTCGTTGGCGGTGGCACCCAAGTGCTCCAAGCCAAAGGTGGATTCGAATTCTTGACCGACGTGAGCGACCTCCAATTCGGATCTCAACCAGACCTTTCTGATTCTGGCGTTCAACACGGCAGCTTCGTGTCTTGGGTTAGAACCAACCAACAAGATTTGGTCAGCGTCTTCGACACCGTCAATGGTGGAGTTGAAGACGTAGTTGGATCTGACATCGACACCGTGGGCCTCAGTGGCCAACTTGACATCGGTGGTGACGTTCTCCGAGCCCAACTTGTTGACCAAGTCCTTCAAGGCGATCATGGATTCGGCATCGGTCAAGGCACCGGCAATGGCCTTCAATTCGTTACCCTTTGGCTGGATTCTGTTGAAAGCAGCGGTGATGGCAGACAAGGCTTCGTCCCAAGTTCCGGTTTCGAACTTGTTGCCGTTTCTGATCAAAGGAGTGGTCAATCTCTGGGTCTTTAAGCCGTCGCAGGCGAATCTGGACTTGTCGGAGATCCATTCTTCGTTAACGGAGTCGTTCAATCTGGGCATAACTCTCATGACTTCGATACCTCTAGCATCGACTCTGACGTTGGAACCAATGGCGTCCATGACGTCGATGGTCTCTGTTCTCTTCAATTCCCAGGGTCTGGCTCTGAAAGCGTATGGCTTGGAGGTCAAAGCTCCGACAGGACATAAATCGATAATGTTACCCGACATCTCCGAGTTGATGTTTCTCTCGATGTAGGTGCCGATCTGCATGTCGTTACCTCTGCCGGCGGTACCCAATTCGGGGGCGCCAGCCACATCGTTCATGAATCTGACACATCTAGTACAGTGAATACATCTGTTCATGGAAGTCTTGACCAACGGGCCGATGGCCTTGTTTTCCACGGCTCTCTTACCGGCGACCTCCTTGAATCTACCTCTGTCACGGCCGTATCTCTGCGACTGATCTTGCAAGTCACACTCTCCACCCTGGTCACACACGGGACAGTCCAACGGGTGGTTTTCCAACAACATCTCGGTGACGCCTTCTCTGGCCTTCTTGATTCTCTCGGAGTCGGTGTGCACGACCATGCCGTTGGACACGGGCATGGCGCACGAGGCAATCAACTTGGGCATTCTCTCGACGTCTACTAAACACATACGACAGTTACCGGCGATGGCCAATTTGTCGTGGTAACAGTACCGAGGAATGGTGACGCCGGCCTTGTCGGCGGCCTGGATGATGGAAGAACCTGCTTCTATGTCGACGGTTCTGCCATCTATGGTGACTGAGACATCGGCCAATCTTCTGGCGGTGGAAGACAACAACCTCTTTGACACGATTCGGAAGGATCTAGCAGACAACATTTCTTATAAATCAACCAAGCGTATAGGGGAGCGGAGCGGGTCCTGGCAATTATTCCTTAGTTAATCGGAGAAATACAGTAAATTCTGCAGTTAAAAAACTATTGGTGCTCTCAGTTTTTACTAATTGAAAAATGTGCCCTTTCTGATTCGCTAAAAATGGCTCCGGGTAAATTTACATGTCGCGGTGTCGTATATTACTTGTCTTCGCCCATAAGTGAGAAGAGGATCAAGAGCGGCGGCACTACATACATCCAGTTCTTTTGGATCCATGACCGGGTGTCTTCCTCTTGTTCGACCTCGACGGTGTTGCCGTCCTCGTCCACTTTCGTCACTTTTATAGTTTCTTTCTCTTTCTGCTTCTTGGCCACGTTGCTGGGCCGCAAGATGGGCCCCGGCGCCTTGTGGGCGGCGCTCACCGCCACATGCGACGGCTGGTCCCCGTCCACTAACCGTAAATGGTCGATCCGGCCCTGTCCGTCCAACTGCACCGCAAACTGCTTGCCCTGTAGCCCGTCCGTAACCACAAAGCAGTCGCTGTTGGGCACGTCCTTGGTCCCCACGCAGAAGGTGGTGTCTTCGAGCGACGACTCCCGGCTCGGGAGGAAAAGGCCCTTCATGTGGTCGAGATTCAATTCGATGTGCCCGAGCTCGACCCGCGTGCTGGAGTCAAGCGGCCGCCCGTGGATCGTGAGCCGCTCGAGCTCCACGGCCGCGGCCACTGCCACAATTCCCGCTACTGCCAATACCTTCATCATAGATTTTAGAATCGCGAGTCCATGATACGGTGTGTGAGGCCGATACGACACTGCTCCTCGTCGGCGCTCCGCGACTGTAGCACGTATTTGGCCGAGTGCCGCTCGAAGGGCACCGACATCAATTCCACGGTTTTTCGGGGCACCTTGTATGAATGCGTCTCCAAAGGCATTCTTGAGCACCACCTAAAATGCCGAAACCTCCAGCGGACCGGCGGTGCGTACGACCAGGGCATTGATCTCGCCGGAAAGTGGGACTTGGGCTACTTTTTCGGCTTGAACGAGGCGGTGCTAGCCAAAATTGAGCCGGCTAAAATGATTAAATCCAACAGTTTTGTTCCGGTGGTGAAAAATTCACTCGAATACAGACATTTGATCGATTCCCCCGTGACAAGCACCACCATCTCTCTTGCCAACGATATCAACACCATCGTGCAGTGCAAAAACTTTAGTTCCCGAATAAGCGGTGCAACTGTTCGAGAACTCATAGGAATATATTTACATAACGTGAAACCTTCCAAAACCAAGACCACTTTCATGTTCTTGGTGTCACCAGCGCCGCTCACGAAGCAGGCATACGGCATTTTAAACAAAGCGGCCATGCCTCTAATCCATGTCACTTTGTCCCCATTAACTTTGGTCCAAGACCCAAAGGATCTCTATGATATCAAAAGCTGGACAGGAGGTATCATAAGTTCTGTATATATGAATCTGGCCAGCACATCGCTTCTCCGGTTCTTGAACCTAGAGCTCCAATTGAACCGGTTGAAGAACATCCTGGTTGATACCACTACAACATAAAATTAAACATCATATATTAAGCATCGTTTCATATCACGAATAAATTCACACATTACATTGGCTCACAGTGATAATTTTGGTTCCCGTGATTCGGGTACTAGTGACAGTAATCGTTGGCGTACTCCTCGTGACAGTGAGAGTGCCGGCAGAAGTGTATTGAGTGATCGTTTTCGTGGTGTGGACATACACCACCTTCCTGCTTTGCTCCTTTACCTGTGGGGGTTGGCTTTCAACGGCACTTTGACTTTGAGAGAAGTGGGAAGTGAGTGTTGTAGGAACTCTGCTAGAAGATGATGGAGAGCTTGAGAGAGAGAGAGAGGAAGAGAGAGAAGGTGAGCTGGATTCTGACGTCTCAGACTCGGCTTCGCTAGTCGTTGGAGAACTGATGGCAACTGGGGCAAGGCTAGTAGGGAGAGATGAAGACTCAACAGAAGACTCAACAACAGAGCTTTCAAGACTCGATTGCTCTGATGAGGTTTCAGAAGGACTAGCAAGAGCTTCAGAGCTTAAGTCTCCCACAACAACATCTTTTGAACCTTCAGAGAGAATAGGAACTGCTGCAGATGATGCTGCAGTTGAAGATTCTTGAGTAGAGCTTGAAGATTCAGCCAAAGAAACCGCCTCAGAAGTTGGCAATTGTTGCTGGCTACTTGATGTAGTGGTGAACGTACTAGATGGTGGCTTCGAGGAGGTGGCATCGGCTGTGGCTTCATTAAAAGGTGGTATAATAGAAGAGGATTGAGTGCTCAGAGAGGAGCTGGTATCAGAAGAGCTGGTAGAGCTGGTAGAGCTGGTAGAGCTGGTAGAGCTGGTGGTCAGATCTGGGGTAGTTTCAGCAGTAGATGAAGTGGTAGGAATTTGCAGAGAGCTCGAGCTAGTCGTAGCCTCTACGGTTGGTGTAGACGACTGTTCAGCGGCCTCATCGTCAACAATTTGGGCCTCACTGAAGATACGCTGAACATAATTCTTACCGTTTTCAACATTGGCAAAATTCTGAGAAACATCCCAGAAAGAAAGGCCACCAAAACTTCTCTTGGAGAGAAGTTTCTTGTAGTTTTCTGCAACCACATTAGGCTCAAAATAGAATCCAGCATTAGCGGCGGTCTTACCTGCGGGAAGGCCAAGAAATAATTTAATATCTCTATTTGGCGAAGTTTCGTCAGCGTAAGTTTGCCAGGTATCATAGTTGAAACTTGTGCCTAAAGTACAATAATTATTGTAGAATTGAATGAAGGCAAAGTCAAGTTTTGCATTAGCCATAAGTGACCCAACGGATGCGTCAGGGTAAGGACATTGAGGTGCAGCACCCAAATAGTAAGTCTTCGAAGAATCTTTGGCAAACAATTCTCTCAACTTGTTTGCTGTTGCAGCATAACCAGTTGGATTGTTGTTCTCAATATCGAAGTCAAAACCATCGAGTTTTGCGGTCCCAAAAGGTCTTTCAGGGTCGGTACCACCACCAAATTTATTCCAAAGAGAAGTTGCAAAATCCTCGCCTTCCTGATCACTAGTAAGACCATAAGCTCCAGTAGCACCACCAAGAGACAAAAGAACAACCTTGCCTCTTTGTTGACAGTACTGAATGTCTGAAGCCATCTGGTCACATTTAAATAAACCACTACTAAATGATTCAGGACAACCTTGGTTTGCAAAATTTAAACTCAAAGGACTTGGATATTGGTAAAGGAAGGACAAAATAATAATGTCGAGAGGACTGTCGCTCTCACAATAATACCGTAACCCTTGCTGACCTCCACCGGAGTTTTGACCCCAATACATAACCACATTGGACTGGGAATTGATATCAAAAGCAAATGCACTTATGGCTAAGCCAACTACCGCTAATACTAGATTTAACATAAAAGGAAGGACTGAAGTTAATTTCAAGGAAAGGAATGACTGATTTTTTACAGGCTCATCCTAGGTTTAAATAGCTAGTCAAGGTTTCATGATAGTTCTATTCGGAAAAAAATATACGATACATTAACAAAAGGATCGGCTGGCTGAAACAAGTGTTATTTCCAAATTGAGCGTTCCCCAGCTGCGTTTTTTTAGTGTAGGTTTGAGAAATTTCGCGTTTAGAATTTTATTATCAACCCTGTTGGGAGGAAGAAAACCTCCTCGCAACATGTGACACCAAGAATTGGAAGGAGTTTGGCTGATCCTTTCATAAAGTGCCGTTCAAGGACAGGGTTGAATGGTTCTTCAATATTTTGAACCCCCAAGAGGCCCTCAATTGCTATTTTTCCTAAAGCGCATTTAAGCTGTAGACAGAAATGCTGGTGCATCAATTAGCGCCTGTGTCAAAGGCCGTATTTAAAAAAATATTAATGATGACAATAGGATTGTCTCATCAAGCTGCTATAACTAAACCTAATGAACCAAACTCTAAAGTAATCACGAAAGCAAGCTACCCTTATATTGTTCGCAGGGTTAGTAGAATATGAGCTAGGATGTCATTCCGTTTTTGTCTTTTAACCAGAGTAAATGTTGTAGCTCAAACTTGAACACGTTATCTTTGCCACTTCTTTGATTGTCTGTTTAGGCTACGCTAATTTTGTGGATTTTTTGAAAAAATATTTCAAGCGTTATGCCTCAAAATATTTTCTAACTTCAACGTTGTACCACATTTGCCCAATTGGTCGAACGAAATGGCCATTATGTTTAGGCTGGCTTGAACTAAACTTCATTATCGACTGATGGGTCGATGTTCGATATGTTTAGAATAATGATTTCCAGAACAAGTTGTTCAGTAGTTGTAATACAGAATAGTTAAGTAGTATGTTTTCATCACTCAAGTCCAAGTCATATCAATCTGTTCACTGGGTACATTTTTTGCTTAATCAAATGCATACCGTTGCATACCTTTCTATGGGCTTTATCTTATTAAACTCATGTACGAAGCGATTATTTTTTAGCATCTTTTAGCTAAAAATCTAAACAGCTCGGAGTTCATTGAAAAACGCCTTTGAAAGAAACCGTAATCTATTTGCGTCTTCAGGTGATACCTCTAAAGAGCCAGCTATTGCTAGAGGTTACAGGCGGGTGTGACGGGCGGTCACACGGCAAAATGTACTCAGAAATATTTCAACTTGAATAAATTCCACCGATACGATAGTTCAACGTGGACGACCAAATTAGGAGATGATGAGCCAAGAGAACTCATAATACAAACTAGCTATGGTAAAGACCAAAACGAAAATGATAGCACACTTCTCTTGAAAGTTGCTTCTTTCCGTAAATGGACAAATTTTTATGCAACTGAGAAACTTATGCTGGCTGTCATAAACGAAAATAGAAATTAGGTCTTGAGTGCATCTTAAGTCTAGGAATAATGTGACTTGACATTCGTTTGCAATGTGGTGTTTTTTGAATGGTGAAGAATTTTTGGAGTTTGCAAATTTCAGAATGTTTAAATATTTACACCAACTTTCGTAAGAAATACATCACACAAAAATCTTAGGGAATTTTCATATAAGACTTAACTGGGACCATAGGCCAACTACAACAGACCCAATTTCCCTACCATTTATTTGCCATGACATGTTGCATATGCACAGAGCTGTTAGATCAGATTGATTGCTGAAAGAGTTGTTCAAGACTCATGCTTGATAATGCACCTCACAAAGAGGTAAACCTAACTGTGCACCAATGCAGACAACACCACTGCAGACTACACGAATGCATCCTACACCAATCTACATTACTACGTGACTTCAGGCAGATTTGTCAGATTTTAACTCAGTGTCAACAGACATATGGTTTTGCCAATCGACATAAGGTCCCATTATCTGCACTCTTCACCATAGTACGCTGCCGGAATCACTTGAGAATGTTCTAAAACCGTAATCCAATTTACGATGAAGAGGTATAAAGAGAAGCCGTATGAAGAAGCAAAGAATCGACGCAACACGATCTTGTTGCTCTCGTGGCAATCGGTGCTACATAGCCTCGAGACAAAAACCGATTTGTCAGACGCCACGGCAGCAACAGAGTCAAATACAATAGTAACCAATTTTGGTATATTACGTTGTGAACCCAACAATCTATCGCATGCCGATACGTGCCGAAAAAATTCGACGGCAAAGGGCCCAAAAGAGTCCAGACCATCTCTCCAGTCATACATAGCACTACACAGTCAATTGTCCATTGGCAAGTGTAGAAACCGTTGGTCAAAACCTGTTGCCGACTGGATAGGCCACGTGAAAACTCGCCGATCTCCACCGAAATGGACGTGTAAATAGGACAGATCTGAATAGGGGGGCATCATTACATAAGGTTGTAACCTAATTGGGCGTGTAAATATAATTCGCAACTATCATTGGCTAAAAAGTCCCCAAATCACTTAAATCCGCCACATTTAGTAAACAAAAGTCGTGCACATGTCTTATTTACGCCGAAATTTCGCCGGGCAGTGAAATTAAAAGTGTGAAAGCGTGTGAAATCGATTTACCCTGAAAACTATAAAAGGAACTCCAATTCCCCTCTGTCCAATTGTACATCTACATATTCTGAAAAATGGTTTCCGTTACTTTCAATTCTCAAAAGGCCGTCAAGAAGGACGACTCTTTATACACCACATTCTCCTACGAGAACGCCATTGTGGAAAAGCAAGGCGGCGCCTTGAACGTTACCCCAACCAAGGTCGACTACGAGTTCAAGGTCGACTTGAAGGTTCCAAAGATCGGTTTGTTGTTAGTCGGTTTGGGCGGTAACAACGGTACCACTTTGATTGGTTCCGTGTTGGCCAACAAGCACAAGATCTCTTTCGAAAACAAGGAGGGTGTTGTCGAGCCAAACTACTACGGTTCCGTCACCCAATCCTCCACCATCAAGTTGGGTGTCGATGCTGAGGGTAACGACGTGTACGCTCCTTTCAACTCGATCTTGCCTATGGTTAACCCTAACGACTTTGTTGTTGGCGGTTGGGATATCAGCAAGTTGCCTTTGGACAAGGCCATGAAGAGAGCCCAGGTCTTGGACGTCGACTTGCAAAAGCAATTATACCCATACATCGAAGGTACCGAGCCAATGCCTTCTATCTACTACCCAGACTTCATTGCCTTGAACCAGAAGGAAAGAGCCGACAACGTGTTCAACGTCAACGCCAACGGTGATGTCGACCTCGACAACAAATGGAGAGATGTTGAGAGAGTCAGAAAAGACATCCAAGACTTCAAGACCAAGAACGAATTGGACAAGGTTATTGTGTTGTGGACTGCTAACACCGAGAGATACTCGGACCTCATCGACGGTGTTAACGACACTTCCGAGAACTTGCTCAAGTCCATCAAGTCTAACCACTCTGAAATCTCTCCATCTACTATTTTCGCCGTTGCTTGTATCTTAGACAAGATCCCATACATTAACGGTTCTCCACAAAACACCTTCGTCCCCGGTGTGATCGAATTGGCTGAGAAGTACCAATCTTTCATCGGTGGTGACGACTTCAAGTCTGGTCAAACCAAGATCAAATCTGTCTTGGCCCAATTCTTGGTTGACGCTGGTATTAGACCGGTTTCTATTGCCTCTTACAACCACTTGGGTAACAACGACGGTTACAACTTGTCTGCTCCAAAGCAATTCAGATCCAAGGAAATCTCCAAGAGTTCCGTTGTTGACGACATTATCGAGTCCAACGAAATCTTATACAACAAAGAAAAGGGTGACAAGATTGACCACTGTATTGTCATCAAGTACTTGCCAGCTGTTGGTGACTCCAAGGTTGCCATGGATGAATACTACAGTGAGTTGATGTTGGGTGGACACAACAAGATTTCTATTCACAATGTTTGTGAAGATTCTCTTTTGGCTACTCCATTAATCATCGATTTGGTTGTGATGACCGAATTTTTCTCCAGAGTCAACTACAAAAAGGTTGGCGCTAAGGAATACGATGACTTTTATGCAGTCTTGACCTTGTTGAGTTACTGGTTGAAGGCTCCATTGTCTAAACCAGGTTTCAAGCCAATTAATGGATTGAACAAGCAAAGATTAGCCATCGAGAACTTGTTGAGATTGTTGGTTGGATTGCCTGTCAACAACGAGTTGAGATTCGAGGAGAGATTAGTTTAGAGTTGACTTGATAGAGGAGTAATTTAATAATATGCACATATATCGCTATAATAAATAAAGGGCCACTTGAAACATAACAACTGCAAGGCTAAGTCGTCAACATACTTGTCTGCGATAACAAAAAAACATTCTTCTCACATTGCGAGATAATCGAGAAGTCAGGGTACCCGTTTTGTCTAAAATTATCACCTGAAGCAAGTAGGTTGAGTTTTAGTCGATTGTACCTTAAATTAGGCAGCGATGGATTACATAAGCAGAAATGATACTATCGTTTTAACAGTGACGTGAAATTAGATTTCAGACATCAAAAGACCAACTAGGTAACGCATCACCAACTATATACATGACATTCCTCATGGCAGCCAATTCAATAATGTAACCCTAATTTTAAAGGGTGGTTATGTTCGAAGTCTAATGCCTATATGCAAACATGACGTAATTTTCCCCTGAAAAGCCAATTAGGCGAGGAATTGAGGTTTTGTGACTTCTTTTTTTTTGATCTAAAACGGGAAAGAGAACAAATGGCAGGTTTTGTACCTTTCAGTTTAACAATTTGATTGGTCGCGGAATGTAATTAGAAGCCCTTTGTCCCCAAGTCTGTCTATCAGAAACCACTGTATAAATATACGTGTCGATCCTTATAAACTCTAGTGTTTACTCGATTTTACTTGCATTTATCTTTCCTTTCATTACAATATTATTCCAACATGAGTTTACTCGTTGATACCCAAGCTACCTTTGCTACCCCCACTGTGTCCTCCTTTGCCTTACAGCCCGTGACCTCGCTTAGAGCTGGTCAACAAGACCAACAGGTCGACTCCAATACTCTTGTATTACTATTAGCCTCCGACGTGGGAAGCTCCAAGACCGGCTCTACGACACTCCAGACGTCGCTCGAGACTGCTTCAGAGTCTATACTATCCACATCATCGTCTACTTCGTCGGGTGCTTCCGCATCGTCGTCCAATATGGCTGCGTCCGGCCACCATTTTCAGTCTGGCAACACTAAACTCTTTTACATACTTTCCAGTTTTATTGTGGCGTCGTCTGCTATTGGAGCTTTGTAACAATACTACCAAAAGATTATGAGTGTTTATGAAATTTAAAATATTAATACATACATTTGAGTGTAATTCTAACCTGTGACATTTTTAGTGCGCACGCTCAAAGCAGAAGGTCGCGAGATCTCAACCCATACCTAATTAGGTGTCACGCATGAACCCACATACGAGTTTGATGCCATCAAAGACCTTCGTAGTTGTCGTACAACGACCTCCAGTCTTTGAAGAAGCTCCGGAAAAAATTCACCCCGATGCCCACCTCTTTGTAGCCACAGCTAGCTCTTATGCTGTGCATAGACAACTGCGGTAATCCTATGTCGATGACCCGGGCCCCAGTAGCGGTGGCCAAATATGGTCCTATAGTGCCTCCAGACGGATAATCGTTCCGAATGTGGAATTTCTGTAACTCGAAGTTGTTTTTATGAGCTATGTTGTGGAGCAAACTGACTCCGACCGACTCGCTCATAACACGCTGGTTGGCGTCTATTTTGATCGTCATTCCCTTGTTGGGAAGCGGGTAGTTGCCCTCCAAATATGACGACTTGAAGTTCGGGTTCATGGCATGGGTCACGTCTGCCGACAACACAATAGAATTGGCGTAGACGACGGATTGTTCAGTTGAGTTTCCGGTGGCATTACATAATCTGTCGATTGTAGCGTTGAGGAACCTCGACTGGACGCCGGTCCTGGAGGCTGACCCGATCTCCTCGTGGTCCACGAGGAGCACCATGTTGAGGCCCGTGTAGTTGGCCAACGAGGTGTCGCCCGAGAAAAATTGCTTGGAATACTCGATAAGTCCGTAGATGGCAGAAAACGAACAAAGTCTATCGTCAATTCTTGGCGCAAAGAGGAACTCGCGGTCAAGACCACCTCTGACCGCACGTTCAACGTCGAACAAGTCCAATTCGAGCCGAACGAGATCAGCTAACTTGACTCCTGCAAGCTGGCTAATGTATCGGAGTAAACTAATTGGGTGATCTTGGGTGAGAGGATTTTGCTTTTCCTCGTCGGTGGGCTGCTCGTCCTGGCCGTACCCGATGATCGGGACCATCTGGGTCTCCTTGTTGTAGGCGGGCTTGAGCCCGAAGTGGGGGGCGAGCGACGGGATTCTGGCGATGGGATTTGGCGACGACTTAATGAGCCGGCGCTTAATCTTGCCGTTTTCCCGGATAAGCACGGCACCGCCGATGCCCAAATCCCTATCGAGCCATAGCTGGTTCAACGTGCCGCTGTAGTTGGCCACGCCAAGCATGTTGTAGCCGTCGATTGAGGGCCGGACGCTGCTGGGCTTGAGCTTCAACGCCAAAGCGTCCACGTGGCTGCCGACGACGCCCGCGCCGTGCTCGGGGCGCCACTTGCCGCCGATGATGAACGGCAAGATCGTCAAGCCCGCCCGGACGGTGTAGAAGAGGCCGCCCCGCGAGATGACCTCGGCCATCTCCACCGAGATGGGCTTTGCCTCGTCGATGAAGGTGAAGCCGTTGTTGTCCAAGAGCGAGCGGAAGTACTGCACCGCGTGGAAGGTGGTGGGGTTGTCGTTGGTGAAGTCGATGTACTGGTCGCAGTAGGCGTCGAAGTAGGCCTCGGGGTCGGGCACCTCAATTGAGTCGACGGTTTCGGCGTCGGAGCCGCTGGAGGTGGCGTCGTCCCACGAGAGCACGTCGTAGTCGTCGAGCGCCAGGAGGCCGTCCATGGTGCGCTGGAGCTTCTTGTTGTCGGCGAGGTTCATAAGATAAGGGCCGTGCGGTCAGGTGACAAAGTCGCACCCATCAGACTGTCTAGACATCGACCGCGTATGGAGTCTTCTACCATTCCCGTGCACTGGCACGACGAGACGCAGCCGGTGTACTCCGTGACGTTCCAGCCGGTGGCCGGCCGGGCGGCGTCGCCGCGTCTTGTGACGGGCGGCGGCGACAACAACGTGCGCATCTGGAAATTGGTGCCCAACGACACCGGCTACACCGTGGAGTACTTGAGCTCGCTCCGCAAACACACGCAGGCCGTAAACGTGGTGCGCTTCAACGCCGCGGGCGACGTGTTGGCCACGGCGGGCGACGACGGCACCGTGATCTTGTGGACGTTGTCGCCGACCATCGTGCGGGACTTCGAGGCCGCCGGCGACGCCGCCGTGCGCGAGTCGTGGGGGGGGGGGCCGGGGGTGCGCGCGGGCTTCTGGGCGGCGGACGAGGACGACGAGGTGCGCGAGTCGTGGGTCGTGGCGCAGATGTTCCGCTCGTCCACGTCCGAGATCTACGACCTCGCCTGGTCGCCCGACGGGAAGCAGTTGGCGTCCGGGTCCATGGACAACATGATCCGCATCTACGACGTGGCGTCCAAGCGGCTCGTGCACCAGATCGCTTCGCACACCCACTACGTGCAGGGCGTGGCGTGGGACCCGCGCGGCGAGTACCTTGCGTCGCAGTCGGCTGACCGTTCAATGGACATATACCAGCTCTCGGACAGCTCCGAACCCAAACTTGTACATAAAATCTCCAAGACCGACACACCCGCGTCACGTCTCAGCAAGAACCCCACAGAGGAAAAGACGCGATGTGTGCAGATGTACCACTCGGAGACGCTCCAGTCGTTTTTCAGGCGGTTGACGTTCTCGCCAGACGGAAAGCTTCTTCTCACCCCACTGGGCGTCTACAAGACGTTCGAAGGCGACGCCGAGGAAGAAACCAATACGGTGTTTGTGTTTACGCGAGGAACCATGCATAAAGGACCCGTGTTGCATTTGCCTGGCCTCAAAAAACCCGCTATTGCAATTTCGTTTTCGCCAATTATCTACAAGTCGGCAAAAAAACTGGTTTTTGATCTTCCCTACAAAATGGTGTTTGCCGTGGCTACACAGGACACTGTGGTCATTTACGATACTGACCAAATAAAACCTCTTGGTATAGCCTCTAATCTACACTATTCCAGTATAACCGATTTAGCCTGGGATAAAGATGGAAAAAAAATAATAATCAGTTCGGCCGATGGGTTTTGTTCCAATGTCCGTTTTGAGAACGGTTTTGGCGAGGTTTTAACTTACGAGGGAGATTTGTCGTTTTGGGTGAAATTGGGCATCGACTCCCAGGAAGGTACCAGGGTAGAACTGCCCACAATTGTTGGCAGCAAAAGTCCCACACCAGAAAAGGCGCCAGGCATATTTGAACTTTTGAAGAAGAGAGATGTGGAAACCACCGAAGTTCAGCAAGAAAAAAAGAAGAAGCGCATAGCGCCTACTCTAGTTAATATTGTATAATACGGTATATTCCAGGAATATTTACACTTCATTCAGTAATTGGGACGCCAATCTTTTCCTAGCCTTCAAGATCATTTCTTGACGCTTCTTGTTGAGAATTTCAGATCTCTCTTGCTGGGTTTTACCCCAGGCATTATCGACTTTTTCCACGGCCTCATCCACATCGAACCCGTACTTCTCGATGAGGCTGATAGTAGCTCTTTCCTTGGCAACGTTGTGGTCGACTTCTTCCGGTGCAGGTGCCAGTTCTCCCGGTGGAAATGGTAATGTGCCGGTTTCCATGTATCTATTGATTGTAACCTCCACCGACCGGGTCCTTTCGAGGTCGTGTCTTATCTGGCCCACCGTCAACTGGGGGGCGATGGCCTGGACGACCTCAATCATGCCGTCGGTGACTTCTCGGTGAGAATCGGCGGATCTGGCGCTGGAAGTGGCGGAAGCTCTGGTGTGGCGCTGCTGCCTCATTTCTTCAATCTCGTGGGGCACCGTCTGGGGGATGGGGGTGATGAGCCATCTCAAGAAGACGAACGCAACGAGTAGCGTCAACACAAATATAACGGTCGACGTTTCCATGGCTAGGTATTTTATGCGCACTTGACTGACATTAGAATGGGTTGGATATATATTCTACATAGGGCCATAGCTCTGGACGGGCAGAACTCCGTGGCGGTACTAGTGGAGCAGCCTTCTTGTTGTCGTTAGGCCAAAACAGCCATATTAGTCGGACTGCAGCAGTCCACAGTGGCCACAGTAGCGAATTTATGGAGTTCTCTGACTCAGTAATGCGTTCTGCCAAGCAGCCAGCGGGCCACCATAACGTCGGTGAGCGAGGCGACGAAGTCCGTACGGCGAGCTCAAACTCAAGCTCGGACTCCAAGCTCGGGCTCCAAACAGTCTCACGTAGTTCACTTGAACGTAAGCTTGAAGTCCTTGTCTTCGTTCTTGACCTTGTACAAGAAGTTCGTGACGATCTCGTTCTCCTTGCACGGCATGTTCATGAAGTGCTTCTTGGTATGGTTGGCCATTTCGATCTTGGAAATTTCTCCATGTCTTCTGCTTCTCTTGTAGCTGATGGTCTTTTTCCCGATACTGGACTTCAAGATGTTGGCGTTGATGCTGGCACACTCGGGCATGCCCATGTTGTAGCGCTTGTTGTACTCGTTCAACGCTTTCAATGGCAAGCTGGTGAAGTCGAGCGGATCAACTTTGGGCTTGTCCTGGGGACCATTGGAATTAATGTGTCTAGATAAATATTCTTGTTGGGCCTGGTGGGCGGCGGCGTTTCTGGCCTTGGTGGCGGCTCTGCTTGGCTGTTTGGACTCGGACTCCGAATTTGACTCTCTCAATTTGGCCATGATTGGTGCAATGATTGAGATATTCTCAAATGCGCTGGTAAGCAATTTCGTGTCTTATCCAAATACCCTACAACCATCGAATAACCATCATAACCATAAACGGGTCCAAATGAACCCTTCTTGGATTCGGCCGTGAGAGTCACACTGCGTCTTGAATGACCCTAAACTTTCCCAATTGGTCAAGTGTTTCATTTCTTTGACGAACAACTTAACCTGCAGGAGGGATTTAAGAAGCTCAATAGAACATTAGCCAATATAAAATATTTTATCATCGATACAAAATAATACACGGTGGCCATGCATGTGTGAGCCCTCAGAAAAATAAGGGCAAATACCTATAAAAAGTTGTCGTGAGTTTATCTCCTAGAATTTCCCTTATTGTTCGGCAAGAGCCGTTGGTTTACGAACTCATCTGTTACATAAGATGAGGGGGAGTTTAATTTGCATTTCGTGTAATGTTTCTATTTTCCGCCAGTTTTTTTTTCCTACAACTCCGCAGTTATTAACACACATGAGGGTTTGGGTATTTTTTTCGTCTACGTTCGTCAGTACATTTGTTTACAACCCTGAAAAGATTTTCTAAATAAAGTCTTTTCCCCTTATACACCCACCTTGGGGATTTCTTTTTAGAATCTTACATACAATCTTAGATTTCTCAAACGGCGCACGATCTCTTTATTGTGTAGATTAAGTAGACGCAGCTCCGATTTAGGATCACCCGATAAGCCCCCGGTGTTTCCGGGTTAGCTCATTCCACTAGTCTATCACAATTCTTCCTCGCTATCAAGATACGACTGTGATTATCGGGCCGGAGTTTTCGTACGGCGTTGAAGAAGAACCAACCAAATACAGATGTAACTGAATCCGCATATAAACAAATCCTAATCAAGAATTAAGCGTTCACGATGTGGTACTTTCTCTCATCGAACAGTTTCTCAACTAGCTCAATTGGTCGACTGAGATTCTTCATAGCCTTAATTGGCATTTTAGTATCTAATAATTACTAATTAATCGGTATGTCTCTATGAGGAACCTTTGTAGAATGCACAATTTATTTTGCAATATCCAATTCAACCTATAGGGTTTAATCTCTGAGTTTCGTAATAGATAAGATTAGGGGGTAAACAACCCACCTGATAACTCGTATGTAATCTTATTGTTTGATTTATCACTTGTTGCGTGTGGCTTTTTTAAGCCACCAGCTGCAAAGATCTCAAGTTTAAATCTAAAGTAGGTGCTTGCTTCGTCGAAGTCAGAACTCAGGAATACAATTGGATGAAATTTACGTTATTTCACTCACCCTAGAACCGCCAGTGTCGCAAGTACTTCCCGGACGCAAAACAATAGAGGATACTTGTTCGGATAACAAATAAGCTTTTCTTTGAAATAGGGTTTAAGAGAACAATAAGATTTTATTAAGCGTGAACGGTTCGCAAATCCCACTGGATTCGTGATACGGATATTTACAAGTGGCTGAAATAAGTGAGGCTGTAGACTTGCCAACCAAGTCAACTAGAAGAATGTCATACAATAGACTGGTAAAAAATTTCAGTAGAATGCGTTCCATAAACAAGGCTCACAATCCGAAGATTTGGATTTTGTCTGTAGATTGGAAGCAAGCTCTCGGGCGAGGGCTTCAGTGGTTGTCGTGACCAAGAAGTTGGGCCACATAAAGTAAAGAACATGGGCAAATATAGTCACTGGTCAAAGAACCTGGTAACCTTTTTACACGGCCGATAGTAAATAATTGCGGACTGGCGGCCCGGATTACAACAATTGCGATCTGAGATTTGCTACTTCACAACCTAGAATTAAGTTTAAGATCGAAGCGAGATAGTGTCTTTAGATTTTCAGAGCCCAGTGGGCGATCTCTATTCACAAGACATGCGTGGCTGTTTAGGCTATAACTTTGAATCCCAGTCAAGAGTTTGAGCTGATTTTATTGTTTTATACTGCAAGCGTTCTGTAAGGGACATTACATTAGATCTTTAAGAATTTCTGCTTATGCTTAAATTTACGGACAAATCATATTAGAATGGGTGTGAATGTTTCAATTAACCTAGCCGTTAGCCCAACCAATAAGAAAGAAGATGATTGCGATTTCGCTGACGAGGTGAACAATGAATCATATTCTAGAAACAACATTTAAAACTTCTAGTGAAATTTAGTTCTCACCTGAAATAGGTCATCGGACCATAATCCGAAAAGCTAGCCCCACATCAAAACGAAGATGTAAATCATTGACTGAAATGACGAAATCCAGATACTAAGAAAAGAAACTACAATTTCGGGATAATGATTTACGATGAAGAAAAACTTTTCATCCACAAACTTTGGAAAAAGAGTGATGCTTAAATTGACACCTAGCCAAAATTTCTACTAAAGTGAGAATAAAGAAAATTTTTCATGCAAAAAAGGACAGGACTGCGAATATTAAGCCAGTAGACAAAAAGATTTACAATTGGTTACTTCAAAAGGCAGCCTGATGTAATCGTTATTCCCCCTGATTTATTGTTCCTTTAATTTATTTGGTTCAAATAGAAGTGGAATGAAATCTTCTATACTTCAATTTGTTCTCTATTTGTTCTAGAGAAAATTTATCTCCCAATCGGGCAAGAATCATATTATATGAAACAGTTAGTTAACTCTGACAAAGATCGGATCGAGTCACAAGTCATTTAGAGTGGATAGAATTTTAGTTCCATATCTTTTATGGACCCTCTAGGTTGGGCCGAAATCTGGTTGTTTAAACTTTAACAAGGTTTGTTGAGCTTTAGGGACTTGTAAATTAAGCTACGAGGAAACTTATGGAACAACTTAAATTTATTCCTATATACAAATAAAAATAAACTTGATGCAAAATTTTGCTTGGGTACTTACCCCCTATGTAGAGCAGCAGCGGGAACGAAAACAAACCGATCAAAAATTTCTCTAATTTAGTAATGCTGAAAACCTAAAAAATATTTTTGGGTGGGCCACAGAGTTTTTTTTTTTTGGTTTGATAATTCTCTTCATTAATACAAAAATAAAAAAATAGCTTCTATATCTAATTATAATTACACTACGACCAATATAAAAGGAATTCGAAATTCCCACTTGACCTTCAAAACTTGCTAAAGGTGTGCTGTTCATTATCTTAACGTCCCGAGACACTTCCATCTTGAGTCTGCTGATTGACGTATTGCTATTTTGTCTCGGACATATTCGACCCTCAATTTGAGCCATTTTCATTTTCGGTGGGGGAGGTTTTCTGAACAACTTTGATACTGTACGTTTGACACGTCATAACCTACTGCTCATCCCTACCCAAGGTTCTAATCCCTTCCTATAACTTTACTTCTGTGCATCTCAAACTTCATTTGATAGCAGATCTTTTTACGTGTTAAGTTCCGCAAGTTGCATCACTCCACATTTTATCAATCTGTTAGCAAAAGAGCTAGCAACCGATTGACCTTTATTCACTTCTAGATACTGACTCCCATCTATCTTTGGATCATCATACAGACTGATATATGTATATAATTCCAGAGTTTGACAACAATCAGACTGGGAATAATAGGATAGAGACCTACAGGGGGCGGATCAAAACCCTCAAGGATGCCTTATTGGTTTTGGAGGGCTCACGTTTAGGGATACTTCCCCAAATCAAGAGGCGCCTTAACGGAATTGAAAGAAGGTTCATTAGACCCAACACCATTTTTGCCTGGAATGAGACGGAATGTGGTATGAAAAGATGGACAGATGGCAAAAACTGGTCAGCTTCGAAAGTGGCAGGTCCATTTCTTGTTTACAAGGAGCTAGACCAAGATAAGAAAGAGATCAAAAGAAATGGCTTGTTGAAGCAAAGTTTTTCTTTGACTACTAAGCAAGGATCCAAACTTCATTTGATCAGCTACTATATCAATGATGAAGACACTGACCCAGCTTTAGAAGAGGAATTGAAAGATTTGGGTCCTACTGAATTGCCCAGGAAAGTTGCTGGTAAATTTAACGAGGATAAATTTTCGGCTTGCCAACCAATTAACGATCCATTGCTTAAAGATCTTACTTTGGATTCTCATATCTATCAGGAATACTTGCTTTATTATGATCAATACTCTAATAATCATGCCGATAGCTCTGAGGACTCTCCGACTCATCCAGTCACCAATATCGCAAATGCATTTCCCCCACTTCCCGAGTTACCTTCAAGGGCGGGATTTGGGCCTCATAAGGTGAATTCTTATCCCCAACTGACTCAGCAAATTCAGCAAATTCAGCAGTTTCAACATCAGATGTCTTCTATTCATCATAGCCACCTTCTGCATTTTCAAGTACTGCCTACAGTTCAACAACCTAACATAAATAAAAGCAGAAGCTTTACAGTTCCTCAATCACAAGTTCCTTCTTTGCAAGGGCCACCCAGAACTTCATTGGTTCCACCAATCCTCTACCAGCCACTACTTTACCCTCCACCTCCAACGATGCCAAAATCGTCAGTTTCGACACCAGCATCCTCTCAATCCTCTTATTTTCAACCTACGCCCAATGAAACACAGACCGGCTCTGGTTCTATCTCTAGTCATCTGCCATCTTATTCTATTAGTACAGGCTACTATAATTATCTGGCTCAACACCCCCCTCCTCAGTATTACCATCCTCCCTCTGGACAAGCAATACTTGCTGGAATCTACCACTACGCTTTGGAGGCACCACGGATGTATAGCTCGACCTCTTCCCATGGTGTCCCATTGCCCACAAACCCATTAAAATCACCTAACGCATCTGCATCTCTGTCACCAAACCAACTGACGCCAGCTCCTAAACGAGAAGACTCGGAGACAATAAAGATGCTAGACAAAACTTTCTCTTCAAAGTAATTGTATTATTTATCTACTTTTCAATAAATGATAGAGGTCTCTTCCCTATAAGACGTAACTGTCGCCTGACGCCGGTGATTCAAGCGAGAAATGTTCAATTCAGATCAATAGCCAGTCTATTGTGTTACCAGCCTAGGTCGAGAGATCGACAGTCGCTAATTTGCTTACAAAGATGTGCAGACCATTGAATCATTTCAGTTGAAACACTTTCATGTATAATGTCTTAAATACCTCCGAGAATTTGGAAATGTGTTACGTATCCACATTAAATTCTGGAATTGGGATTTAAAATATCGTAAACACGAGTTTGTTCTTGTATTGTCTTTATCAAACTCACTAACTTTCAACCATGTTGAAACTTTAGCTGAAAAATATTTGGTATTAAAAAGTCTTAGCGCCCTTTTTAAATATACTTGCATTAAGCATACATGAGAATTGCTAGATATTAAACAATTTACGAATACCTCTTGAATGCATATCTGCCTTGAACCCTCAAATTAGTTGCATTGCAAGCTCGTTCGCTGATATGTCTGTTGATAAAAGCTAAATATACCTCACCCAAAGACAACGATAACGACTGATAAACATTGGGTATTGAGAAACCATTAAAGATGACTAATGGTCCTACAAACCTTCAGAGGGATAAAAATAAGACAACCCCCTGAGTGCAACTAATTCATAATTCAAGCTGTAATCTTGGTATTTTGATTTGCTTATTTCCTCTCTCGCTACAAGTTACTTGGTGAGATAAGAAAATACTTTAATAACAATAGGCCACTCAACAAATTCACTAGATTTAACAGTTACACTAAAGAATTTCATCAGAACACGGTTAAATTATACTTCATTAATCTTTCGAAGTGGGCTAGGTGTTCAAGTATTTTTTTTTTTTATGAAATAACAGTTCATTGCACCTTCTTATTTAGGGCACTATGTTCCTAAATTTATGCCTAAATTGGCCATTTGCTAGAATGTAGTTCCGATATTCGTACCAATTTGAAGTACAACAGATAAAATATTATTCATAAAAACTAACGATAAATAAATGACGTGAATGCTTCGGGATTATGTTTGACTCTTATTATACTTCATACGTTTTTCCCACATGTACTTAGACGACTTGACGATTCCTGAAGTAAACAATCCTTTGACCAGTTGTAGTAAAGATGGTATTCTAACTGTCTTTATTATTGTTTCCACTAGTTTCCGATTTAAATCCTCATCCCTTACTATTAGCTGCAAGTCTTCTTGTTTTTTTGTGGACAAATGCTCGCTGCCATATAGTTCGAAAATCTGGCTCCTGAAATTTAGAGGTAGATTCTCGATTAAGGAAATCTTGTCGCTATCAGTGAGATTCACTTTGTATTCCGCCCGATTAATTTCAGGAACTGTGCATATGTTTGGATTTGTGCGTTGCTCTTCTGCAACTGATGTGTTTTTGTATGGTATGAGAATTTTTTTTTCAACAAAGTAAGCACGATACGGTTCATACAATTTCTTGAAATTACTGAATTGTTTGCTAACAATGTTTTTCACCTTGTGAGGATTCTCCCCACCAACAAGCATACGAGGATCGCCTAAATAGGACAATGATGTTATTGTCTCATAAATTGTAGTTTCATTGACCTTCTTGCCTGCATTAAGTAACAATGATAATGAGAAGGCACTTTTAAGGTTGTAATGATTCAACAACTGTAACCTCTGTCCCAAAAGATTGTTGTTGTCTGATATGAACTTGATTGGCTTCTGTAATCTACCAGCAACGTACAAATTTGACCATTCAACGAGATCTTTTTCTGCACGGTTAATTGAAATAATCCCATACTTGGTTAAAGTGTTTTTAATTCTTACGAACGGGTTGAAATAAAGACCAGCGCCCATATTTTGAAACAACTCGATGAGGAATATTCCACCATATTTCAAGCCGGAATAATGGTGGCTAAAGTTTCTTAAGTTACTCTGGTGGAACTGAGCAGTATTGTCTACAATATGAATCAAATCCACTTGTAAATTCTTGGGCTTTTCCTCGTACCCAGTTTGCTCGAAAACACCGGACCCGTATCCCACCGTGCTGATAATGTCGGCGTTAAATTCGCTAACGATATCGTTCAATTTTGCATCAGACTCGGTGAAAAATTTCTGATTGTCCAAATTCCAATTTGCCGGCTGTTTCACCGCATCAATGCCATTATATCCCCGATCTATCACCGACTGGAAAACCTTGTCAGAATACCCCGTGTGAACACCCCTATTGAACCGTCGTATAACTGAGATCATTTATGTCAACTTAGACACCGAGATTTTTGGGGCACCACACGTATTTGCACGCAGTATGATTCATTTTTTTTCACCATCGCTGTTGGCTGTTAAACATCGAGAAATAGCGTACACGTTTGTTTGAACTGAAAATGGCTTCAAATTGTCAGAGATATAGATCCACCCGTTCGGAGCAAGACCAGGCTCTTTCCTTCGAAGAAGTGGTGATGACTGGGTTGGCTAAAGATGGTGGTTTATTCGTTCCATCTTCTATTCCCAAGTTACCTTCCAACTTCTTGACCGAATGGAAGAACCTCAGCTTCCAGCAGTTGGCCTTCAACATCATGAGGCTCTACATTGAGCAGTCTGAGATCTCCGACGCTGACTTGCAAGAGTTGGTCAACCGGTCTTACTCCACCTTCAGAGCCGAAAACATCACTCCAGTGAAATCCCTTGACAAATCCAAGAACCTCTACTTGTTGGAATTGTTCCATGGCCCAACTTATGCTTTCAAGGATGTGGCCTTGCAGTTTGTTGGTAATCTTTTCGAATACTTCTTGACCAGACGCAATGCTGGCAAAGAAGGCTCCGACAGAGAGTCTATTACTGTTGTGGGTGCTACTTCTGGTGACACCGGTTCTGCTGCCATTTACGGTTTGAGAGGCAAAAAGGACGTTGACGTCTTTATCTTATACCCAACTGGACGTATATCGCCAATTCAAGAAGAGCAAATGACCACCGTCGAAGACAAAAACGTTCATACCCTTTCCGTGAAAGGTACTTTTGACGATTGTCAAGACATTGTCAAGCAAATCTTTGGTGACGCTGAGTTCAACGAAAAGTACCACGTTGGTGCTGTGAACTCTATCAACTGGGCAAGAATCTTGGCTCAGATGACTTACTACTTCTACTCCTTCTTCCAATTGGACCAAGCCAACGACATCAGATTCGTTGTTCCTTCTGGAAACTTTGGTGACATTCTTGCTGGCTACTACGCTAAGGAAATGGGTTTGCCAATTGACAAATTGATCATCGCTACTAACGAGAATGATATCTTGGACAGATTCATGAGAACTGGTCGCTACGAAAAGTCCGCTAACTTGGCTAAGCCAGCTGAAGTCAAGTCTACCTACTCCCCAGCTATGGACATCTTGATTTCCTCTAACTTCGAAAGATTGTTGTGGTACTTGGTTAGAAATAACACTACCAAAGATGACAAGGAAGCCGGTAAAACCTTGAACACTTGGATGAACCAATTGAAAACCGTTGGCTCTGTTACCGTTCCTTCTGAAGTTATAGAAGCTGCAAGAAAAGATTTCGACTCCGAAGCAGTTACTGATGAGGACACCTCCAAGACCATTAAAGAAGTATACTTGAACCATCCTGAACAATATATCATGGACCCACACACCTCTGTTGGTGTCACGACATCTTATAGATTCATTGCTAAGGACACCACTCCTAAACACTATATTTCTTTATCCACTGCACACCCAGCCAAATTCGCTGATGTTGTGAACAAATCTTTGGAAGGTCTTGAAGGCTACTCTTTTGAATCTAAAGTCTTACCTGATGAACTCAAGGCTTTAGCTTCTAAAGAAAAGAGAATCAACTTGGTCGATGAAGCTTCGGTCGAAAAGGTCAAGAGTGTCATTATCAATCAATTATCTAAATAATTTAAAATATAAGTTTTCATTAGTGCATCTCAGATAGGTTAACTTTTTTTCAATTTCACTTTTCCGTCTTGAACCTCAACCTCGTAGCCAACCTCTTTGAGAACCTCATCGTCAACGGAAGTCTTGGCTTCAAGACTTGCGACAAAATCTTGGTTAGCCTTATTTTGATCAAGCAAAAGTTTTAAGCACACTATAGCCCTTTCTTTCATAAAAGGGTTGTTGTCGTCAATTATGCAGCTAGATAGGATCACTGCCAATGCGCCGAATTCTCTTACTTTTTCTTGAATATCAAATGATTGGTGGGATAAATATGCAACAATTTCTATTAATGAAGACTTGACATTGGGGAAACTTTTACCCTGGGTATTTTTTTGCTTAGTCATATTGACAGGTTTAATATTTTCATGGACTGTAATTAATAATTGGCTGATGTCCTCTATGGCATTGTACTGTAGTAAAAATTCTTTGGCCTGATTGAACTTGCAAAGATCTGAAAGGATATCTAAAACGAGCGAGAGTTTTAGATTCAACAAGTCTAACTGTCCATTCTTGAGATCAGATGCGGGCAAAAGTGACTTGGCGTTGGCCAGTAAAGTTTGGAAAGCGTGAAAAACCCAACTAAGCATAGCGGTCAATTGGTAATTATCCCAAGATTCTTTTGCAGTAATGATTATACGAGAAATTTGAACAACTTCAACAAAGTCATCACTTTTTACTTTCAGTAGCCATTTGTTGAAACTCTCATGGGTTATAACGCTGCAAATGCAAGAAATAAGCTGGATGTCAGCGCTCAGTAATGCTTCCGAAAATTTTATCGTCTTGCACTCTTTTATGATCTGCATAACAATTTCATCTGCATGGCTGCTATTAAGCAAGTTGTATAGGAAACTCGAATTATTGAACAAGTTGTTCAAAGTTAAAATGAAGGGGTACCTAGAGTCCCCAACAAAATTCCCAATGCTTAGAACTTCTTGTACCTTCTCTGGGGATAAAGAATAATTTTTAGTTTGAGACATATTAGCAAGGGTCTGAAAATATGCTGTCAAGGTTTTTACAAAGAAATCGGTATCTTTCGAAGCAGTCCGGGAGAATGTTAAAAGACTTTCAACAACGCAACTAAAATCAAAGTCCGGGGATTTGGAGGTGAGGTTCCGTACAAGTAGAAGAACGCCCCTTATGATTCTTATTTGGATTTCTGATTGGGCGGAGTCAACCTCATCAGTAAGATAAATTTCCAAAACTTCTCGGAGTTGATTACTCTGGGCTAGATCTGCCAAAATAGAGGGGTCGTTGGTTTGGGCGATGATTTGCCCTAAATATTGGAGTGTATCCTCCAATCCGCTCTCGGGAGTTGAGCTTATAGACTCGATTACATCAATTACTCCAGCAGTATTCATCTCATTTCAGATCTTGGGAATTGCGAATTTACTAGGTAAAAATTTACTGATCACTATTTTAGGTGATTCACAGAAACTGACCTTGCATATTGTTGTTCATTTTGATCTATGAAATTAATCAATCAGAATATTGATAGAACCTTTTCCGGCTTCTCTCAAAAATGATTGGAGTTCGTTATTCTTATGTTTCGTAATAATATCACCGTAGTCTGCCACAGGCATGCCACCGATGAAGAGTCTTGGTATATCTTTGTCATCATCATAAATGTCGAATTCGGTGTCGGAATCCGGGTTGTTCACTATAGTTTTACTGTAATCCGAGTATGTCTCACGGAATCCTTTCTTTAAAGAAAACTTCTTAAGGTAGGCTAAGATATCCTGATAATGCGGATGCTTGGCCAAGTTGACATACTTGATCTCGGGGTGAACTTTGACTTTGCTCAAGATCCTCAAGGCATCGTCTTGTTGTTCGACGATTTCATTGGTAGTAAGCAACACAATCGAATTGACACTCAAAATCTCTTTCAAATCCGCTTGTGGGTTGGTAGTTTTGGAATGGAAGTCGTCATCAAAGTCGTCAAAGTCTGGTTCTTTTGGTTCTGCATTATGTTGTTTTGCTTCGTTAACATAATTTTCCCACTCAAAAGCTTGCTTCTCTTCTAAATTCTTGAGATCCAAAAGAGACACCGAAGCATCCGAAACATCAATGCCAGATTGACTGAGAATCTTTCTTGTGGGCAGGTTGCCTTGACCTGGCTCGAAATCACCTGCATTTTTTCTTGAATTGCTGTTGAACATGGCTATGTTCAAGATAGTGCCGACAACAATCACTAGAAGTAAAATCCCCAAAAGTTCTGTATTGGTCTTGGGCTTCTTCCTCTCATAGGGCATATTCTTCTCAAGGTCTCTGAAAGACAGAGGGTGTGTTTTGTTTTTTGCCTTGGTCATGATTGTCATAAGCTTGGGGAGGACGGATATATATACCACACTGGATACTTGAAACAATTGTGAAACCAAGCGCAAGTTACCAGTGTAAGTGGGATTTGTCTCAGTTTTGTAGCAGAGATCTGAAATTTTTTAAACCTGCGGTCGCCCTATTTCGTGTTCTTAGGTGGCCTTAACCAAAATTAATTATAACGCTTATCATCGTTCTAGGAAAAATCCTGAAATAAAGTTGTTCTAGAGCGAACGGTATCCTGCACATATCCGAAATATAGTTTTGACATATGAGAGTTGGGGAGAGGCTCTAGCCCTTCAATTCGTTTCAGAATCTAACATTACTAGGCCTAAAACCTGGTTGTCATTTAGTTGTGGAGAAGCTGTGTTTATTTGACTGAAAAAATAAAAAGATTTACCTGCGGTGTGTTACTTCGATCCTACTCACATTTGAGTTTCGTGAACTTTTATTTTTAGCGCTCTATAAATGACTTCGTTAAGGTTTCGATTGACACGAACTGGGATTGGCATATTGCTTGTTATAGATAAAGTTCGTAATTTATCTCCCTTTAGAAATTAAGTCAACGGCCTCAAGCATCTCGCCCTCGCCATAAATTTCTAACACAGCCTTTCTGATACCTTCATAGTAAACTTTGAGGTTTTTAGCGATGGGACCACCCCTTGCCATAGTTGAAGCAACACTTTTTTTGAACTTAAACGCCAATCTGGGCCAGAATATTTCTCCTAGAGTTGCTGAAAGTTGATCCAGAATAATTTTTTCATGTAGATTAGTGAAGGATTCGTCCTCAAGATTTACTTCACAATTAATTAAGATCTTCTGTAACTTGTTCAAGAACTCGGTACATGTCACGTTCACTTCCTTTAGAATGGATATGAAGTTACGAGGCAGTTGCAATGACCGTGTTAGTTGTTGAGACGCATTTTGAACTTGTTTTGATAAAGTAGCTTTATCCAATACGGTTGTAAACTCCCGATCATTCACTATACACAAGGCGATCAACCGATTGCGTAAAGACACATTCTCCGGGACAAAGGTAGAATTGTGGCCACAATCGGCAATTATTACCTCTGTGCAATTTTCAATTAGTTGGTGTCTCTTGGTTAATGAAATGGTTTTATAATCTCTTATCAATTTAATTGACAATAATGATATATCAGTGTCTTTTGATTCCCTCTCTCCCTCGTACAATTGCTGGATTTGCTTGTGCAACTTGGCCAACTTGATGATATTGATGCTTTTTGAATTTTTATCTTCGGACAGAACTGATTTCTCGAGCTCCTCAAGCTGCAGTATCAACATGAAGAAGATGTTCGATCCTCTGAGTAATTCCAATGTAGTATGTATGTTGCGCAACGCAGAGTTCATTTTCACTGTTTCGTCATACGGTCCAATAATCTCGTCTTGAATCTTTTGAAAAGAGTGGTTCACTCGTTCAATTGACGGGCTGATCTCCTTCTTTATTCTGTCATTCGTTGATTCTATTTCGGAAAAGTTGGCCATTATACTGCTGTAATTGTTAGATGCTATGGATGTCATTCGTTTTTCAACTTCGTCGACATCGAACGTTAGTCTCTTGATGGATGTGGCAACGTCCAAATCTGTGGTGTTGTGGTCATTGGTGCTGAGAAGTAGGTCATTGGCAAACCTATACGAGTCAAAGTCCGGCTCTAAGTATGCCTCGAAATCTTCCAATTCGTTGACTTCAGTCATGGTGCCAATTGTCGCGATCTAATCTATGGATTTCATAAAACTTTCATTTAATCTATTATACAGTCTGCAAGCTGAACTTACTTTGCAGCACTTTCACTCCGTTCTATAAACTGGTTTGGTAGCTTCGGGCTTCTTCTTATGTTTTTTACCACCTCTTTTATGGAACATTTTCTTTTTCAACAATTTCTCCTTCTCCTTCTCCTTCTGCTTGATCTGCTTCTTCCTTTCTTCTTTCCTTTTCCTTGACTCTACTTTGTTCTCTCTCTTCTTCTTTCCTGCTCTCTTTCTTGCCTTCTTGATGTTATCAAACTGGCTGTTGTATTCTTTTAAATCAACCACTTTCCATGGCTGCCAATCTTTCAACGTAGGCATCAGCCCTATAATTGTTTCATACGACACCGCAGACTGTGTGAATATGTTACGCTCCTCTGTAGTATAGCTGACAAAGTAGTACAGGTCCGGCCTTTCGACTCTGATCTCATCGATTGGTGCATTTTTAAGCGACACTTTCATCACTTGCTTGTTGTCTTCCAGAGCCGAAGGGGCAAGAGAGAAAAGTGGAAATGCAAACTCATCCTCCTCCTGTGGTTCATTATCTGGGACCTCTGGTTTTTCGGATTCGTCGTTATCCACTTCTATGATGTCGAATTCTATTTTGGTGGGAACATACTCCCCTTCAGAGATCTCTTCCTCGGAATCTTCATACAATGCAGCTCGTGATACCCTGTAGTTAGTACGGTTCCTCACCATCACTTGGCTTGCACCTATTTTACATACTTGGAAATACTCGACATGCTCATCGCTAACCGCACTCACAATTTAAATAGCTATGTATTGATAATAGTACAGATAATTATTTCGTAACGACATCACAGGGTTACCACATGGGTGTTTTAGCATCATGAATTGCCTTGACAATATCTGGCCTGTTTTTAAGCTTCGGTGGGATAAACGCAGTTACAACATTGACATTAAAAGGTGTTTTATGTTGCGGTTTAACACTTCTGGCAACTTTGATAAACTCTTTCAACGAGGCGAATTCAACCCTTATAAACCGTGAAGTTCCCCAGATCAAACCAAAAGAGTTTGGATATTTTTCTTTGACAAAAGGAGTGACCTTCTTAAGTTTAATGAAATGAATTTGCAAGCAAAGGAACTTTTCGAAACCTGAATCCATCAAGTCGGCTAAGTTTTCCGATGGCCCGTGTGTTCCAATAAGGGGAAAGAATAACTTCCACATCTTGGCCTTATCTTCGATAGAAGCTTCTTTCTTTGAATCTGAGCCGATAATTTCAAGAATATTGGGAACTGTTTCCCCGGTGACCAAAGCAATTTGCAAGTCAGTGGCATAAGCCTCACCATCAATGTTGAACACATACACGGGAGAGAATTTATAAACCTCTGCATCCGACAATGGAACACCAAACCTAGCGTACCTTAAACCTATCGGATAACTTTGAATAATTAGATCAATTTCCATTTGAGCCTTCTTCTCAGAAACTCGTTTGGTTTCCTCTTCAATTTCTTTGAGTTTCTTCTCTTCTTCTTGGATTTTCATAAGCTCTTGTTGCTTTACTTCCTCAATTTTTTTGATCTGATCCTCTTTCTTCTTTCTTTCTTTCTCCTTCTCGCTCTTCAAAAACATATCCCTTCTAGCTTTCTTCTTGGCTTCGACCTTCTCTTGCCAGATCTTTGCTTCCTGGGCATTTTTCTCCTTCAATTCTATTTGAGCTTTGGTCATTGGTTGAGGAGATGGAGAAATACTGTGTTTAGCTCTGCCAGGAGAAGCGGTAGTTTCTTTGGATTTCAAGTTGTGATCTGTTTCAGGGGTCTTAGCCTTCGAAAACATACTGGATGGTTTTGGAACGATTCCACTGGCTTCATCATCATCGCTCACACCTGAATAAGAATTGGACTTTTGGAACGACGCTGAACGCTCGTGGTCTTTTGATGATTTGGATGGACCTTCGACTACCTTTACTCTGGCTTTTTTAGTTCTCTTCTCTTCGGTCAAATCGGTAGACAGGCTCTTTCTTTTGAGGTCACTCGACTTCGTTGCGGCTTTATTGTCAGCAACGGCGATGTCTGGTGGGGACTTAGAAAGGATGGAGTAGTTTGCATTCTTCTTCATGGAAGACTCAATCGCTGCAACTTCTTCGGGATCGAAATTTGGCGACCTTTGAGCAATTTCAAGGGCATTCAAGTTGTCGGGCTTTCTTCTCATAAATGGATTGGATCCTTTGGATAAGAGAAACTTCACGACTTCAAGGTGTCCTCTTCCAACAGAAGCCAACAATGCTGTGAGGCCTAGTTTGTTCTCAAGATTCACATCGTAGTCTCCAACTAATCCCAACATTATATCGACCAACTCAACATGGCCATTTCTTGCGGCCAAGATCAAAACATCAGGTTTGTAGTCCAAACGACCACCCTCCACAAGGTATTGAACTGTGAGATCTTTGATACCCTCAGCAGCATACTTGTAGACACTGGCAGCATGGTTCTTCTTTCTGAGAAGCTCACCAAAGTAGGCGTCGTTAGGATCTTCAACAATTATATCAGGGGAAGCCGAATGAGCCTTAAGGGGAGAGGCACTCTTGGGGTCCATTTTACTGAACTTGTTGTTGGCTTCTTCCAATAAATGAATTATTTCCTCATAGCCTTCTTCATCTTTATGCTGATTGTGAATCTTGGTCAAGGCACTGAAGCCATCGCTGTTAAATATACGAGGATCTGCACCATTGTCCAAAAGAATCTTGACAATTTCCAAGTGCTTGTTGTCAGCAGCATCGATCAAAGGAGTTTCTAAATCACCCGCTTCAAAAGCTTGTTTGTTAACATCGGCACCCTTCTCGATAAGTAGCTTGACTACTTCAGTGTGACCAGCGAGAGAAGCTTCGTGCAAGCAAGTGAAGCCACAAAAATCGCATTCGTTAGGATCGGCGCCTCTATCAATCATTTCTTCCACTTCTGAGATAAGACCCTTCTTGCAAGCTCTCTGGAGAATTGAGCTTCCGCTGGCATCTCTCTTTATGACATATGGCCTTTTACCGGTTCGGCGTTTGGGAACTTTAACCACATTTCTCTCACTTTCAGAGCTGTCACTATACTCAGATTCCTCGTGAGAATGCTCAGAATGAGATTCCTTTCTGGAAAGTTCCTTCATTAACTTGCTGGCATTCTCTGTTGAGGGATTGGTCTCAGAAATGACGGTCTCTGCTTCCGACAAGTCTTCATGTTGCTCTTCCACATCTTTATTCTCGCTGATAGTACCCAATTTGAATACGTCGTTATCAGATACAGACCCGCTGAAATCGGTTAAAGTGGAAGACTTGGAAGATTCCGCAGAGGCAGGAGGTTTAGTTGTTTCCTGGTTTCCGTGTTGGTTGGCAGATGAATCCACATGGTCGCCGGTTGGAGTATTAATGGCATTAGATGGTTCGACAATGGTAACTTTTTTGGCTGCAGGAGTGGACTGGACAGATGGATCTGTGTCTTTGTCGGGTAATGAGGTGTGTGATTGGTGTGAATCGGTTTCTGTGCCTATGGAAGTCTCAACCTTGACAGAAATTGAGTCATCAATGGAGGGATCTTTTTGGTCGGGTTTAAGGTCGGGTGAATTGCCAGATGATGATGCATCGTGGGGAGATTTGGAACCTGTTTCGGTGGCGTGGTTCTCGGGTTCTTTGGATGGCTTTGTGGTATCAATTGATGGTGATCTATCTTTTTGGTCTTCGAGCGAAGATCTACTGCTAACAGACGACTTGGAGTCTCGTCTTTCGTTGCGGTAGGAGCTCGATTCTGGGTCTTGGAGTGAGTTCAATTCAAAGGCGGGTTTGGTCAGTTGCTTGGGTCTATTCTCTCGACTGGATGAAGGAGGCTCTTCGTCCCTCCTGTCGGGACCCTGATATCGTTTTGCGGGGTTGTACCGGTCATACTGACTGGAGCGGCCGCGCTTGAAGCCATCTCTGCCTCTATAGTAGCTCCCCAGGCCTCTCTCGTGAAAATCTCGGCGGTAGCCTGAGGAATTGGCATTCGAGCTGTTAGGGGCGCCATTTCGGCTGCCACTCTCGTAGGAACGGCTATAACCAGACGATCCCAGGTGGTTCAGTTGGTACTGGCCACCGTGGTATCGCTTGTTGGGCTGGTTGCCGTGCCAGTTGTAGTGGCCATTATTGTAAGGCATAAGGATGTGACAAAAAGAAAAAGGTCGCGATGTATCAGGACGGTTTTAGCTCACGGCAAGATTTGCTTTGGCACGAACGGTGATAGGTACTAATCTACAACGTGACTGAACTTGTGGCAAACTGATTGTTTGGTTTGACCAGGGATGGACGGATCCAACGACCGGAATGTCATGTGTAGACAATACAACCATTGCATTGTCAAGAATTAAGCGCCCGGTATGTACAATAGATCACAATAAATCGTAGCCAGGAGGTGATCTGGTCAGGAGGTGATCTGGCCCGTAGATTCTGATGCGGTGATTACAGGGGCGTAGAGGCGATAAGCAAATTGATGAGATGTGATTAATAGATATGGTATTATGAAAGATATAATTTATGCAAAAACCACCGGCCAAGAAGTATTTGCCAGCTGTACTGTTGTCAACAGGTAGTATTACAAATCATCAAAATTACGTTTCTCGTGGATTTTACGATTTTTTATCAAAACTGGGGTACATTTTGCTAGTTAACACACTATTGATACACTCCTACCTTCTAATGTCAAATCAATCCATACTTTTATAAATAGTACAAGCCGCCAAACCATGCAGCATACCGAAAACAATCCCTAACCCCAAACGGTTGCGTCTCCAATGACCCTTTTATCATTGCTTCCCCAAATATTAGTACTCTGTTTAAGTCCATTCATGCCCAAACTTTGGTCTCCTGCAAACGGATCAAACACCATGGGATAATGAGGCACACTTCTTTCGTCGGGAGTTTCTCCGATGTAACTGTCTCTCATGTCAAAATGGTGATGATTTTGGCTGGTGAGCGGTTGCTCTCTAGGATTCAGAAGCCCATTGGTCACATTAACCATGGGCCGAGGATTCTGCATGAAACTACCACTTGTAACACCTCCAGGCACGGTTTGACCGAATTTTGATCGACTGGTAAAATGTTTTCTCTTGTTATTAGTGTACACGCTTGATGGTTGATGCTGCAACTCTATCAACAGCTTTTCCACCATGTCAAACTGGTCGACAAATGACTCCGACACTATTGTCCTCTTGGGATACAGCATGCCAGATTTTGAGGTGTCTAATATACAAGTGGTATTTCACTAAGAGATGAACGTTGAAAATTCTCGATTTTCATTCGAAGGTTATTTTTTTATCTATAGTAGTGTAATAGTAAGATTTATTATACATAGGTTTTACTTCTTCTTCTTCTGTTTAATCTCGTTATCATTGGTGGCATGGAGCTTGATTTGCACAGGGTAGTCTTGTCTATTGCCTTGGTATCCCTGAGCCCAATCATAACTTAAGGCATAGGCAAATATGCTTCCGGTCTTATTAAAACAGGTGGTGGTAATCGAGTAATTAAGTTCTGGGAAACTCTTTAATCTCTGTCTAGCATCCTTGTCCCAGAAACAGAAGGTTCCGTCGGAACCAGCGGTGGAAAATGTTCCATAAACCGGATGGAATGCGATGGAGTTGACAGCGTAAATGTGCGATTCACTGTTGGTTCTAAGTGTTGAAGTGGTGTTTTGGGGTTTGCGGTGGCATCTGAAGGAGAACCCGAACTTGCTCTGCTCGGCCTCGTCCACGTACTGGAAGGCGCATCTTCCCTCGATCGATCCGATGGCGTATCCATTACCTTGCGGGTAACAAGCAATGGTTCTAGTCTGCCATTTAAGTGGAGACATGGAGTTTTTGAAGATGGCTTGCGGGTTGTTGAGGTCGATGATGGAGATGTGGCGCTCGGCACATCCGACCACCAAGAGCTTTTGGGACGAGTCCATAGTGTAACATCTTTCTGGAAGGTTGATGGTGGAAATTGGTTGTGGTGAACGCATGTCCCAGTATTTCAAGGTCTTGTCCCACGACCCAGACACTACAACTTGTGTATTAGTAGGCCCACACTCCACGTATCTCACGCTTCTCACGGGGGCGTCGTGGGCGCCGATTTGCTGTGCTTGTTGAGACGCTATATCAAACAATTTCACCTGTTTGTCGGCTCCTCCAGACACCACTCTCTGTCCGTCGATGGAGAACCGGGCAGACAACACGGGCCCGTCATGCTCGTATAATGCACGGCCCTGGTTGTTTCCCGAGTTGGGGTCGATCTCGTAAATACGGACTTTCTTGTCCCAACTGGCCACAGCAAGAAGATCTTGCTGAGTGGAAAACGCCAAGTCCGACACCGAATCTTCCGGAGGGTTGTTGATGGAGATGTCATTGACCAACTCCTGGCCTGTGGCGGCACTGGCACTAGTACCGGTGGTGCTTCTTCCAAGGAAAGACATCAGTGAAGAAAATTGCGAACTACACCTTCAGGACAATTGTCTACTGATTGCACCCAATTAATTGTGAACGATGTCCGACAGCGACGGGCTCGACGGCCTACCGACTATCCACTACGACAAGCCCCTCGACGGTCGTCTGGTGTTGACGAAAAAACATTACAATAGTAATACTTTCATCGATTGGAACTCAGAGACCCACCTCGTGCCCGACACCTCGGCTTTCACCTATCGAAAATGGCTCGTCATCATTCTCACGTCCATCTGCGCTGGCTACGTGAGCACCTTCATCGACTTGGTGGCGGTCTGGTTCAACGATTTTAAAAAAGGCTTATGTTTCAGTAAGTTGGACCAATGGTCGCTCTTGAACCCGTACTCGACTTGCCCTGCAGACGATTGGTACGACTGGTCCCAGGTCTTGTTCAACTCGAAGTCGGTGGTGGGCGCCACTTTCGTGACGTTTCCGTTGTACACTTTGTTCGGCGCAGTATTCACCTTCATCGCCATATACCTCTCACAGAAGGCACCCTTGATCCAGCAGTCGGGTATTGCTGAAGTCAAGGCCATCATCCAGGGCTTTAACTACCACCTCGACTCCTATCTTGGGGTGAAAACTTTACTCTATAAGACTACCGGCTTGATTTTGGTGGTCTCCAGTGGTCTTTGGCTCGGGAAGGAAGGACCTTTGGTTCATGTGACGTGCTGTATTCTCAACTTGTTCTTCAACATGATATTCTTTGACCAGAACAATAACGAAGCCGTGAGAAGAGAATTAATTAGCGCCGCTGCTGCCACCGGTATCGCTTTGGCATTCACGTCTCCAATTGGAGGGGTTTTGTTTGTGCTAGAGGGACTTCCCACATTCTTCACGCCTACAAAAATCATGTGGAACTCTTTCATCAGCTCAACATTGAGTGTCGTTGTTCTTGTAGGATTCAAAATCTTTACAGAGGGAACAAATTTCGACGAGAAAGACATGTTCGCTGTTGAATTCGGCAATTTCAGTTGGCTCTTCATGGAATTGATCCCGTTTGTGTTCTTGGGTCTTCTCGGCGGATACTTTGGATACTTTTTCATCAAGTTGAATTCCAAATTCCTGTCTCCTGGGTTTAGGTCAAGAGTCCAGAAGAGACTTTGCTACTTGCTCCATATCAACATCAAATACGGCAATTACGTCGAGCTCATGCTTCTATTTTTGCTTACTTCTGTGCTCAACTTTCCATTAAAGTTGACTAGACTTCCGTTAAATTCCTTTTTGAAGTTATTATTCACCGACTGTCCAGCTGAGAACGATTCCACTGAGCCAAACTCTGCTAGCTTCCTCTGTCAGAGCTCAAACGTCGTCAACATGCTAAAGTTAGCCTACATCACAATTCAGGCGTTCTTCTTATCGGCATACACTTTTGGTACAATTTTGCCAGGTGGTGTGCTCATGCCGGCCTTTGTGATAGGTGCGTGCAGTGGACGGTTGGTGGGATTGATCTCTCAACTGATCCAAGACAGCTTGGGCTCGTTGTCCACTTGTTCAGCCAACTCTTGCCTCGTGTCGCCTTCGTCCTACGCTGTTATTGGAGCAGGAGCGTTCGTCACCGGTATTACTAAGCTTACCATGTGCGTGGTGGTCATTTTGTTTGAGATGACTGGTGCACTTCCTTATGTGTTGCCTATCATGATGTCGGTAATGATTTCGAAATTCGCTAGTGACTACTTGTGTAGCCACAACATCTACGATGCTTGGTTAATGATCAGCTTCAACACCGTTGACACCAAAAGAGGCGAGATGAACGAAGGAAAGGGCACTGGTATTTGCAACTATTCCATCACCACTTCAAGGGCTAAAAACAAACTTCCGGAAACGACAGTTGGCAATGCGATGGTGCCAGTAAACCGGACATCATGCATCTACTTGTTCCCCGAAACCCCGTATACCCAAGCATCGCTCTACTCGCGCCTCAGTGACGATAACCACGAAGGCTATCCATTTTTGGTAAGCAGCGAGGTGCCTATAAGTTTGGGGTACATTCCAAAACAAACGTTGTATCGAGTCTTAACTGACATGGGCTCCGGCACCACTACGCCCATAAGTTTCCAAGTGGCAAACCTCGATCCAGATGTGTTATCGAGACAAATCAGATACGAACAATCTTTACCTGAAGACTTTATTAAGCTCGACATCTCTTTGGAAACACCATTCATAATAGTCAACGAGCAGACTTCATTGCTCTTGGTGGTAGAGATATTTGAGAAGCTACACCTCAATTATCTCATGATCTACAGTGCGACCAGTCAGCATAGTCGTACTATGAGTGGGTTTCTCGACCGCTTCATAGTAGCGAAACTCATCGACCTGGAGTTTGCCGAGTTGGAAGAAGAAATGGGAGTCGTAGACACCTACACCCTGCAGTTTGACATAGAAGAAGAGCCCGAGTCAACCAGTTTCCTCCCAAGAAGAGAGGGAAACAGCATAGATCTAATTACATAGAAATCACTGTACGCATATTTTTGCCAGAACTTATAATCCATGAGCCGACCTCCGCAAACCACCATATTATTCTCCGAGGTCCCCAGAAACACGGCCAACTGGCTCATAGGCATCGACACGCTGTTTTTCGGAATCAACAGCTTGCTCAAAGGAATCAAAAACGTTCCTGGTGGGATCCATTTTTTGCATTACTCGCTTCCATCAAGCGAAGTAGAAGATAACAGGACTGCGATCGAATCGAGTATCCGATACGGACAGTGGGTGTCGTGCACCAACGATGTGATCGTGTTGCGCTGGGATGCTAACAACGAGCGATTCCAGATAGTAACTGAACAAGACCCGGAAGAACAGCTAAATTTCACCAAGTACTTTGACCAGCTTGGAGGCCACTACAACCAGATGCTCGAGTACCCGGAAAAAGAGCAAGAATGGAAGAGTCTCATTCACGACTTGGACCAGGAATTGCTAGAGGAATTCGTGCCGTTCAGCTACGGTAAATTTTCAGCTACTATAAGCACCGTCACACCTTCGAAGGAAGAGAATATGATTTTGCTCGAACAGCTCGCCAGCAGCCGAACGCGAGACAATATCAACGTCAGTGAAGCCGAGCCGGAACTTGCATATACCATTATTGAATTCAAGAAGAACCGTGGAAACACAGGACAAGACTTGAGCTCTGACTACTTGGACAAATCATGGTATCTCGAAGAGATCTACGGGTTCGACCTCGACCTCTTGTTGGGGGAACTCGAACTTAGTTTCACCATGTTTGTCATCTTGGGCAATTTCTGCTCGGGTCTTCAGTGGTTGAACCTACTCAAATTGATCCTGATGAGCAAGTCTTTCATGGCGCTGACACCTTCGTTCAGCCTCAAGTTTCTTGGGCTCTACGCCAAGCAGCTCGAGAAGCTCCCCAGGGAGTACATGGTGGACGAGGTTACTCTCAACAGCGCTGTGGATATGAAGCGGTACACCCAGATCCTCGAGAACTTCGTCCAGGATATTTACTGCAAGGACGGGTGGTTGAAAGACGCATGCTGCGGCAAGATGAAGGTGAACGGGGTGATCATGACGCGATGGCAGGAGATCACCAAGCTCCATAAAACCAAGTTTGGCATTGACCTCGAAAGCTTGGAAACCAAGGTCGACCACGACCAGATGGAGGTCTTTGACATGAACAATTACGACGAAAACGACGAATACGTGCCTACTATAGTGCGGTGATGAGCCTTGCGGCAGTCTATTAATATATACAAGATTATCGGTTCTTTTTTGCTTTAGCGGATAGCGAGATGAGCTCGCCGCAGTGGTAGGCCTGGCCCTTTTTCAAGAGCTCGATATACTCGTCCTTGTACGTCTGCTTCTCGTGCTTGGACAACAGCTTCCACTTGACGGAGATTTGCTGGCGGGCGTCGTCCCCTTCGAACGACAGATAGTATTTGGCCATGTAGTGGTTCCATGCGTGGGTCAATGTGACGGTTTTGAAGTCGTAGTCAGGCGGAAGGGCGTTGTGCTCCTTCATGTAGTCCAAGGCGGCCTGACGGGTCACCAGCTGCAGCTGGCGGCGGAGCTTGAGCGCCTGTTTCCGCTGCTCTTTGACGGCCTCCGGAAGCCGCTGTCGTGAGCGCACCGGCTTCTCGAACGGCGACAGCAAGTCGTCCGCCGTCACGAGCGGGTCGCTGGCCACACGGACCTGCATGCGGAAGAGGTTGTAGTCCTCTTTGGCCTGTTTTTCGGCCCTGGTGACTTTATTGGACTTGGGTTTGGAAGCCAACGGGGTGTTTTTGACCCACTCGTCCACCACATCCTGCAACTGCCCGTGCGAGAGCGCGGCCTTGTCGGCGTCCGGGAACTTTTCGTCCAAGCGCTTGTAGAAGCCATCGACGGTCCAGTGCGATGCATAGTACTGTTTGGGGACCGCCAACCAGCCGAATTTTGTGTTTAGGCCGTAGAACTTGTTGGGGTCGACCGGTGGGGCCAGGCGCGAGGCCAAGCCACGACAGGGCGTCGCTGCCCGAAAAGAGCGCCACAACCTCGAAATTTTCAGGGCCATTGTTTGACAGGTTTGCGAAACTTATCGTTGATGCGGCATTCCCTTTAGGGAGATTTTCAGATTATCAGATTTTAAGGTGAATCTTGACAATTCAGAGGTGATGCCGATAAATTCACCTTTGTTTGCTGCGTTGCAGTTGGCGCCGGTGTCGTCCACCGGCTCCGCTGACAACCAGCTCATCCCCCAGCTTCCCGATAAACCCACCGCCCTGACGTCCTCGATCCAGCTCTACATAATCCCCACCGAAAGCACGCTTTTCTTCCAGGGCTTCGACGCCGCCGAGTACTCCGACCGCCAGCCGGTGCTCCTCCGCGGGTGCCTCTTCATCCGCGTGCTCAAACCCTCCAAAATCAAGTCCATCACCTTATCGTTCCGTGGGAAGCAAAGAACCGATTGGCCAGAGGGCATCCCCCCGAAGCGCAACCTCTTCTACGAGGAGACAGACATCCTCCTGCACACGTGGCCCTTCTACTCGCAGTCCAACCCTTTGAACGCCGTCAACGGCGGCGCAGACTTCTACAGCGACCTCCCCAAGCACCTCGAAAGAGACGTCTCCAACTTGAACCTCAACGAATCGTCCCGCCCGCACTCGCTGACCATCAGCGAGCCCAACAGCTTCCTCTTGAAGTCGCTCTCGCCGGCGTCCACGCTCCGCAAAAGACCGGCCACTTCCCCCCTGTTAACGCCGGTCGACTCCTACACCGATCTCCAGTCCGTCAACACCAACCCCGACCACGACGCCAACAAGCCGGGCCACTTCCCGCCCGGTGACTACATCTACAACTTTGAGCATCCGCTCCGGCCGTCATTGCCGGAGACAACCGACGTGACCTTCGGCTCGGTCTCGTACGATCTCGAGGCCAGCATTGTGCGTGCAGGAGCCTTCAAACTGAAAGTCGTGGGCAAGCTCCCCATCACGCTCATCAGAACGCCGTCGGACTTCAACCAGGAGGAGAACGAGCCCATCATGATCACCAGAGACTGGGAAGACCAGCTCCGATACGATATCGTCATCGGAGGAAAGTCGCTCGTGTTGAACTCGTATCTCCCGCTCGCCTTCCGGTTCGTGCCGTTGTGGGGGAAGGTGGCGCTTCATAGAATCAGAGTGTACTTGTCGGAAAACTTGGAGTACTACTGTCAAAATAAGAAAGTGCATAGAATGGAGCCTTCCAAAAAGTATCTTTTATTGGAGCACAAGGCGAAGAAGGGCAAGAGTCTTTTGGCCAACAAGACAGAAGGCGAATACGGCGACGAAAACGACGAAGTTCTCCCGCGTGAATTAGAGTTCCAGTTGTATGTTCCCAAGACCATGAACGGGAAAATCAACCACACGCTTCATCCCGACACGTCGTTCGAGACCATCCAGGCACACCACTGGATCAAGATCTGTCTCAGAATATCGCGGGCGGACCCCCAGATCGAGGGCAAGCGGAAACACTACGAGATTCTGATCGACTCCCCCATCCATGTGCTATCGCCTATGGCTGCCCACGGAAACACCTTGCTTCCTGCCTACGACGACCACATCCCCACGGCGTCGTTCTTGCCGGAATATTCGCCAACCTCGCCCCCTCTCTCGCCCGATGTGACCCCAGTAGATAACACGACCTCTATGGGCAGACTATTCTCTTCCATGGCAAACATGTCGAGCAATTCGCTCCACCAGAACGACTCGCAGCCCCTGGTAGAAACCCCAGTTGCCCAAGAGCAGTTCTTTCACATCAACAGCTCTAACAACAACGATGAGCCCATTGAAAGAGACCCCGACATGCATTTGGAAGCTAACTTGTACAAGCCTGATCCAGATGAGTCCACGTCTCAGATAAATTCTCCACAGGCATTGCCACACCCCGGTAACTTCTCGCCCATGGGCTCTCCGATGCTGAGACCCATCCACATGTTGAGAAGACCATCCTTCAACCCACCACCTTTTGCAGCCGATGTTGCGCCGCCCGGCATAGATGTGCCGCCTCCCCCGGCGTACGACGACGACTTATCTCCGCTCCGTATAGACGATATTGTCCCGCCAAACATCGACGACTCTCAGAATATCTCAAGTATCAATCTTGCCCTGCCTAAAAAGAGTTCGAGCCATAGCATGGTTCCATCTTCACTGTCCAACCAGATATCGATCAAGGATCTTTTGACAAACAGTTTTGGCAGCGTGGATCGCAAGAACTCTCTCTCTTCGTCTCGGAGCCAGGGCAGCAATCCTAACAACGAAAGAAATTCTTTGTACTCAAGCAAGAGCAGTTTGAGTCAGAATTCCAAGGATGGCAACTCGGCAACGTCGAGAAGAAGCCGCAACTCCCTGGATTCCCAGGCCAAGTCGCTGATAGGCAACAAAACTGACGACACCATCGATCCCTTGACGGTCGAGCCAAAAGAACATTTGAAACCAACAGATGTACCAGATAAACAAAAACCACAAGAGGAGGAAGAAGATATCGTCAACTTGGTGCCTGAAGATCTTATACCGCCGGCGGTGAGCCCCCGTAGAGGTTTGAGCCCGATCTCGAGCCCAAGAAGACACCCATCAACTGCATCGGAACATGGAAGAGATTTGAGTCCACTTAGAGGGCTCAATAACGATTTCCCCGATAACTCGCTGATTGCATCATCTCGCAGAGACTCTTTGGTATCTGCAGTTTCTGGGGATGTCCCGTTGGGCGATTCAATTCCCTTGCTCAATCTGTCCACCAATTCCGTCAACACTTTCAATCCAGTAGGAGGAAGAGCCGCGTCAGTAAGCTCGTTGCTCTTTGACGGGGGCAGAAGGGTCAGCACAACGAACACCACGAAAATTATGGACTTCGTTGATGGTGGGGATTTGAGCAGCGATCTTAACAAGTACAACGGAAACCTACTCACCTTAAGAAACCCTAGACTCAAAAAGCATTATAACGATGGAGGAATTAGTGAAGAAAACAGCGAAGCCCCAACTCAAAAGAACATCTCTGACCACTCGAATGCTAGTAACTCATCCTATGAGACAATCAACGAATCAAACGAGAGCCATGAACGCAAGAGGGTAAATATCACGTCTCAGGAAAATATCCCAGGGATGAAGTTCAGCTTTGTAATGGACTAACTCTGTATATTATCATGAATAAATATTTATTTAATTCTTCTTATTCCATTTTTCGAGTAACTCATCACCTTCGGACTCTTCAATTTGGCCCAACCACTTGTACAAGACACCCAAGTCCTTGTTGGCCAACTCCTCGTTTTCACAGGCAAGGTCGTACCAGTACTTCGAGACGTCACCCATGAACAAGAATCTATTGTTAGACTTGGCACAGGCAGTAGCCAAAACCAAATCTTTTCTGGTCAACTTGGTGACGAATCCTCCAACGTAGTCGATGTCAGCAGGCAATTGGTTTTCTGGTGGGTAGACGTTTGGAATTGGGCAATTGTCAACAGAAGCCCAAGACTTACCAGTGGAAACAGCCACCAATTTAGCGTAGTGGTCCAAGTTCAATCCGAAGGACTTGGCCAATTGGAACGAGTCGGCAACAGCCAAGTTGGTGACGGCTAACAAGTAGTTGTTGGACAACTTGGCAGCCAATCCGGTACCGTGTTGCTGGCCACAAGGGAAGATGTTTTTACCCATGAAGTTCAACAATTTGATCACTTCTGGGTGAATGGACTCTTTGTCTTCACGGGAAAGCATGAAGGACAAGGTACCTTTTCTAGCGCCAGCTACACCGCCCGACACTGGGGCGTCGATGAAGTCGAAGCTGGGGATCTCTTTTTTCAAGTATTCGTGGACCTCTCTAGAAGTTGGAATATCGATAGTCGAAGAATCCAAAATCACGGTGCTTTTAGATGGAGTGGTTTTTTTGTATTCAGACACCAATTCCTCGACGACTCCCTTGACATGCTTACCTTCGGGGACCATGGTGCAGATGTAGTCCAATTGCTCGTCAACGCCCAGAACAAAGTCTTTTAAGGACGACAACTTGTGGAGACCCTGAGAGTTGCCGGGCTTTTGTTCGACCACGTCCTTGATGAAGTTGTCGGTGGCAGCGCTGGAGACATCAAACACGTACAATTTGTCGTCTTTTTCCAAGTTGTTGTAGATGTGTCTGGCCATATGCTGGCCCATTTGGCCTAAACCGATGTAACCATAGTTGGTATTGACAGCACGAGAGTAGCTGAAGTTACGGAAAGCGAGTTTCAACATTTTAGACAAACGAAGCAGATTCAACGAATTTATGGTGAAAAATCCGTTCCACGGATAATGAATCAGTTTAACCTTAGGTGAAAATTACCCCACAGAATACGATAAACTACGTAGGCGGAAATGTGTCAACATATATAGAATGTGTACCATTACGGTGGTAAGCGCCGGCGGTCTACGCGGGTGTGCCCGGTTACAGTGTCTACAGCGGGGCCGTACTGGAGCCGATTTTACATTTGGCTTATGTCACATGTGATTAACCTTAATGTGAATTTCTCAGTATCAGTATTGTGTGCACCAAAACGGCTGCGAGCGATTAGGAACTCGGAGGTCGGATCTCAAACGGAATATTTTCCTCAGCGGGATCAGATTTCCGAGCGGCATTTCCAGTGGATTTTACCGCCAGTCAGGTCCATCTACTGTGGATCAACGTTGAAAACCCTTAACTATGTCTGAACAAGTAGCCGTGTCGTCCCAGACGCCCGAGAAGAAGACCTACAACGTGCCCAAGCCGGTGGCAGCATACTTCCCCAGCCCCGGATCTCCTTTATATGCAGACAGAGACCTCTACGCTAGAATTGCAAAAAGTGAAAAATTAAAGGTCGAACAATACCTCTGCCAACCTAGATCTGGAATTGCAGTTAAAATCCCCGCCAAATCGGTTTTTCGTCTCACCACGCCCAAGGGTCCCCAGGTATGTGACTTGAACATCTGGAACTTGCACAACCCAAGAGAGAGATTCTGGGCCGCCAGAACTAGACAATTGCACTCGGCGCATGTTTCCACCTTCGACAGATTGTGGTCCAACTTGCCGTACTTGAGGCCGTTGGTCACCATCACCGACGACACTCTCTCGGCCAGACATGACGAATGGGGCGGAAGGGTCCACGACACTTTGGGCACCAGATGCGACCCATACGTCGACAAGTTGCTTAGTGGCGAGGACAACGACTTCCACTGCCACTCCAACTTGACCCGGGCCGTCATGCCGTACGGCTTGACCGAGTTTGACGTGCACGACGTGCTCAATGTGTTCCAAGTTACCGGTTTGAACGAACATGACCAGTATTTCATGGAGGCATGTCCTGCATCGACAGAAGACTACTTTGAGATGTTCGCCGAACAGGACTTGTTGGTGGCCATCTCCGCTTGTCCCGGCGGCGACTTGTCGCAGTGGGGCTGGGGCGAAGACAAGGACAACTTGGACGGCTCCAAAATGGTCGACTGCTGCAGACCATTGGGCATCGAGGTCTACAAGATCAAGGACGAGGAGACTGTTCTCCAGGGCTGGAAGGCCCCTGAGGTCGTCAACTACAAGGGAAACCATGGATTAAAACAGCCAGAGTCTAGCTAGTTTGTCTATATACAATCATGATGTTCCATCTATACTTTCGCCGAGCCAGTCGCTGATCATGTCGTTCGTGACGAATCCCGCAACATCGCTGCCTGTGTACTTGAGCTTGTGTTCGACTGCGGCGTCCCGCTTTTCCTCGATCACTTGCCGGAGGAAATCAAAGCTCTCCTCTATTTTCTGGCGAGGAAGGAGCTGTGGGTCCACGAACTCGAGCTCAAAGTCGTCTACCACGGCATTCTTGTCGACGAAGATCTTCACCTTGAACCCAAACTTCTCATTCGTGAATTCGTGGGTGAACTTAGGCGTATTTCCGAACCTCCAGCTCCACTGCTTCAACTCGTCCGCTATCTTGATGATCTCGGGGTTGAGCTGGGACTGCTCCGAGATCACAAACACGTCACATTGCTTGTACGAAGAGTCCATGAATTCGTCAAGCCCCATCATTTCGTTATGCTGCTTCTCTTCCTCTGTCAACTCGATGACTTCGCCGTACTGTTCCTTGAACGCCTCCGTCACCACCTCTATAAACTTGTCGTTCGCCATCTCGATGTTCGTAACCTTGGCCCGCACCGACGGAATAGACGCCTTGGCATCCACGAACCCGTGTGTCTTGTCGTCTCTCGATAGGAGCTGGCTCAAAATGTTTAGCTTCAGGTTCAAGAGCATCGTGCCGTGGTGGTACGACTTGCCGCGAGCAATCTTATAGGCCGACCCGCTGATCTTGTAGCTGATCCCGTCGGGCTGCTCCTCGGTGGTGATATCGCCTCTCTCGTTGACCTGGAGCGGAAACTTACTAGATCCAGACTTATTGACGGCGTCTCGAATGAGCCGAACAAAGTTGAACCGGTCGAAGTTGCCACGCAGCGTCATGAACGAGTAGTTGACGTTGCCCAAGTCGTGGACCACCGTCCCTCCACCAGATTTTCTGCGCAAGAGTGGAATATGCAATGAGTTGAGTAGCGGAAGATTCACCTCCTTCCACGGATTCTGGTTCTTGCCGATCACCACGCACGGTGAGTTGACGTAGAACACGAGCCGGTTGTAGTTGGTGAGCTCGTTGTCCGGAAGCGGCATTTTGTTGTAGATGTAATCTTCGATTGCAAGATTCAAGTATGGGTCGGACATTTTCGTCACGAAGGCCATTGGGCGCTGCAGCTCTACCACGTCGTCGAGCACCTGGACCGGCGTTTGTATTGGCTCGGTGACGAGCTGCGCCTTCTTCTCGATGACGTCTTTCGACTCCTGGTAGTGCTGGAAGTCTTCGAGGTTGAATAAATCGTCGTCTGCAGCGGTCAAATCGTCCTGAAACGGCACCTGCACGTTTATTCGCCGGACCTGCGACACCAGAAGCCCGCTGAACCGCACGGCAGCTTTGAGGCGTGGTCCCGTCCGGGCCACTATCAGTTTAATCATGCCGAACTCGCGATGCGATCACTATGAACAGGAAGAACGAGCTCGAGAGACACCTCTTGACGAGAAACTACGACGATGTGGAGCGAATAGAGGAGTTGCTCGAGACACGGTACTCGACGTCGGGCGATCAGAAGCCGTCGCTCGTTTTGCTTCCCACGGGCGCCGAAGATGCAAAAACCAAGTCTTTGCTTCATGAAGAAAAGCCAGACGTCGATGAGATGCTCCAGCAGCGCAGGAAGAACACCCGGGTCGAGGTCAAGCTCTACTTCAAGGAGGCCATCGCCAACCAGAAGAAATTGGTCAAGATGATCCAGCAGTATAACCGGAAGAAAGCGAAAAGGCCATCGACCGGAGTCTTTCCTATAAATAAGCTCCTAGCCAAGTACAAGATCCCCACCTACGAGGAGTTCGAGCCGCTATACGAGCTCTGGAAGGGGTACATGGACGACTTGGTGTTTCCAGGAATCACCGACCCAGACCAATCTCTACCCAGTGTTCAGATGATCTTGGGAAAATTGGCATCAGCAGAGTACAGCGGAGCGTTCGTCACCGTGATGCGGTCTCGCAACAAGAACGTCGAGGGACTACGGGGCATTGTTGTTTTCGACACCCAGTACTCGCTTGTACTCTGCATCCCCAGAGACGAGAACGGGACCCCAGCCCAGCAGGTGGGCGGGTTCAGGTTCATTCTGAAACTGGGCACCCTCTTTACATTCGACTTGAAGGTCCCCAATACGACCGACAAGGAGGACCAGTACGTCAGCTTCACTATCATCGGGTCGAGAGTGGAGTTCAGACCCACAGACAGGGCCACCAAAAAGTTCAAGAACCATAATGTCGATAATATCTTTTAATGCATCTATAATATACAGTATCATAAACCAGCTTTGATTTGCGCCAACTGCAGTAGCAACAACTCATCGGCCTGCGGGTCAAGCTTTGCGGTGAGCTGCTGGATATTGGCGGCTACCTTATCTTTTTCAGTCGACCCAAGAACCAAGTTAATTTCCCGAACAAGTTCCAGCTTGTTGACGTTCTCCGGCACGATCGGCTCCGCGCCCTTCTGGGACTTCACGGCCGCCGTGGAGTTGGCGTCCGAGGCGTTATCCTCCTGTAGCGATACCACTACCAGCGAAAAGTCCTGGTTCAACTTGGTCATTTTGTCGTCCAAGAAGTCTTTCAACGAGTAGAGCGAGTCGTAGATGTAGTTCTGGTCCACCGGGCCCGTGTCCTCCCCGCCCACCTGCAAGCTGCGGTCCGAGTCCTTTGGCGGCGGGTCCGGCTTGGTGATATTGTCCAAGGTCTGGCTCAACTTTATCAACTCGTAGTAATTGTCGTATATGATGGTCTTCTTTTCCGAGTCCAGCGAGTTCAAGGTGCTGGTGATCTTGTTGCGGAGCTTCAATATGTCCTCCACGGGGGTGTTTTTGATAAAATGGTTCAACTGCTCTGGGTCGTTCAAGGTCTCCACGATCTCTGAAACCTCGCTGTCGGGCGACAAGCCGTGGGGCTTTGCATCTACGGGCTCGTCCTTCTGTTGTTGCTTTTCCTGCTCCTCCTTTTGGCGCTGTTGCTGTATATGGTAGAAGTCCTGGAGGGCCTTTCTTCGAGACAGGATTTTTCGAGACCCAGCTGGCAGACTGGATTCCGCCGGCGACTCGAACTTCCCGTCGGCGTCGGATAGCACCGGCGACGGGGCGGCGGAATTGGCCTCCTGTCGTGCCACGGACGGCTTCTTATACGACAAGATCGGTGAAGTAGACATGCGAAATTTCTCAGTGTATTTCTATTTAGCTGTATATCCATCCGTCGAAGAAAACCAAATCCAGTTCTTCTTCGTCGATGGTGTTGTAGTCGTGATGGTCAAAGATGGAGAATGTTTGATCCAGTAGGATTTTTTGTATGGCGGGCGTGGTGTTATTCTGGTCCTGATAAGCCTTGCCGAACCCTGCCTCGAGAATGCTTTGCCACGTCACTTTGTACTGGTCGACGGTGCCCTGCACAAGCTCGAGCTTGTCGTCGAAGATGAGCACTTCACAGAGAGATCTTATGTCGTTGACGCCCAAGTCGATGTTGGTGATTTTGCTGGATGTGATGAAGTCCATTACGCCCGTCAAGTCGGCGTAACCGGTGTGATTGTAGGGGAAACTGGCCTGTAGCACGTTGACATTGGGCGACACCGGCTGGAATGCAGAGGGACATGTTTTGGAGGCAACAAACCGCCATATCACCGTCAATAAACTGTCTATGAATTCTGAATCAAGCTCAGAATCGGTGAACCATGGACCGCCAGTGACATCGATGGACGGCTGTAAGTTGTACAACATGTAGATCTTCCGGGTCGGGTGCTTGACGGACTTGATGGACTTGATGTACCGCTGGCCCTCCAACGACTTTAAGCATCTTACTACGATGTGCTGGTGTAGGTTGGTTTTGGCCTTTATGGTTTTGGTCCAAATACCCTCACGCCCCGAGGCCTCGATATAGGAGTAGATCATTGCTTCGTCATCAGTCATAGAGGAGATTTTGTTGGCCTCCGTGGACGAGATCGCCTCGAACTTCAACTCATCGCCCTGCCTTATTAATTTCACCAACTTACTGTTGACTAACTCTTGGGCTATACTCAAAAGGTCGACCGGATTGGTGAGTTTCATCATTTCCAAGAGCTCGTTCTGACTGAAGAGCTTCCCGGAGGAGGACTCCGTCATCTGCTTATGTAGGAGCTTGGCGGGCTCCGAAATACCGTCCATTGCAAGAAGATGATGAGCTGAAAAATCCGCGATGGCATAAACCATGTCTTCAGAGCCAGGCCCCACCCCTCCGAAAAAGCCGCTCTTCAAGAAGAAGGTGGTCAAGGGCGCCAGCACCGCCCGGAGAGTCAAGTTGGACTTCGACGACCAGGAGGAGGCGGCGCCAAACGACACTTTTAACGTCAAAAAGTCCAAATCCAAGCATTTGTTCGTGAAAAATAGCGGCAAGGCCGCTGCTAACGTCAGTAAATGGAAGGTACGAGAGCCAGAGGCACCGGCCGAGTCGCCGGCGCTACCTGAAATCGACGGCGTGACTATCGCCGACGCTACGGAAGGATCTGTTCTCACGGGCGCAGAGCTCGAAGAGCTCGAAGAGCAGCCCGGCCCGGCGACCCCCAAGCCCGAGCCCAAGTTTGTGCCCCAGTTGCAGGACTCCATAGAGCACAAGGTGTCTGCGAGATCCACGCTCACCGACTTGGCGCACGAGTACGACGACGAAAACGACTACGACCAGATCCACGACGAACATGCCACCATAGACCCCGAGCCCGCCAACGACTTGCAGCTCGACCAGGACGACGACATGGTCGATGCGCCCTACGATGTGCTGCAGAAGGCCAGCAAAATCGATAGCACCATGTATGACGTCGACATCGAAATCGGCAACCGGTCAGACGCCGAAGCCGACTTCGTCCAGGTGGTGCACCCGTTGACACTCAAGCAGGAGGTCGATCGACTCGACCAGCTCATGAGCGGGTTGAAACTTCAGCACGAGGCGAAAAAGGCCGAACTACTTGAATATCGCCAACAATTGCCAATAATACAGGACCGCAAGACAAGGCTACTAGAAAACCTCAACAGTATTTAATAGGCTGGATGTACTAATATATCTCGGATGCACATGGAACCGGGCAGCCAATCGCCACGGCGTTGTTGACGTTGGGTCCGGGTAACATTACTGATTCTGTACCGCGCTAAGGAAAAATTACCCAATTGGTAGTGACTCATTCAGCAAAGTTTTCACTATTTAAACTGTCGATTCCTAGCTCTCAGCAATGTACAGAACTCAAGTGATCAACTCATTCAGAACCTTAAGCATGAAAGCCTCTACTCAAAAGCCAAAACATTTGGTTAATATCGGACAACTTTCCAACGAGGAATTTTCAGCCTTAATTTCCAGAGCTGCTGCTTTCAAAAAACAGGTCAGATCGGGCGAGCCGGCGCCATTCCACCAGTACCAGAAGCTCTTGGGCAAGCTTGTGACGTTGTTGTTTTCCAAGAGATCCACCAGAACCAGAATCAGCACTGAAGGTGCCGCTTCGTATTTTGGAGCCACCCCCATGTTTTTGGGCAAAGACGATATCCAATTGGGAGTCAACGAGTCCACATACGACACCACCAAGGTGATATCGTCGATGACTTCGTGCATATTTGCCAGGGTGAATAAGCACCAAGAAATCTTGGATTTATGTAAGGACTCGTCGGTGCCAATTATAAATTCGTTGTGTGACAAATACCACCCTTTGCAGGCCATTGCCGACTTATTGAGCATAAAGGAGACTTTTGGCGAGACCAAGGGCTTGAAATTGGCATGGATCGGAGACGCCAATAATGTGATTAACGATTTGGCAGTGGCTGCCATCAAATCCGGGATTTCTGTATCGGTGTGTATCCCCGACTCCATTCAGTTCGACGCTGATGTGCAGCAGGAAGCCGAGTCTTTGGCCCAATCCAACAATGCCACTTTCGAAATCGTTCACAATCCCAGCGATGCCTTGAAAAACGCCAACATCATAGTCACGGACACCTGGATCTCCATGGGCGAAGAGGCAGAAAAGGCCTCCAAGTTGAAGCAGTTCGAGGGATACCAAATCACCAACAAGATGCTCGAAGACGGACAAGTGCTGTCCAACTGGAAGTTCATGCACTGTCTTCCAAGACACCAGGAAGAGGTCGCCGACGAGGTGTTCTACTCAGACAACTCTATTGTTTTCGAAGAGGCAGAGAACCGGTTATACGCCGCCATGGCTGTTATTGAAGGCTTTGTCATCAACAAGGGTGATTTGACCAAGGCCGTTGGCGAAGATATTTAGTAGGTAACTATATACGACGTTTAAGACACAGGTATCTCAGAGTTTACGGATACTAGAGCTTTTATCTAAGGCCAGGCAGTCATGTCTGCGAACCAAATAAAACTTCGCATGGACTTACCAGTGGACGTTCTTCAGCTTGTGGTGGAGTACCTCCCAAAATTCGCCCAGTATGCATTGATCGGCGACACTCCAGTGGGAAGACACAGCTGTAACCAGTTCTACAAGTACATTGAGTTCGGTGCACCATTACAAGAAGAAGATTACCACCCAGCATTTCATACTTTGAATGCTATAGAAGAATCATTCCAATCTCACTATCCTATGTTTGTGAAGAGCTACGAGGCACTAAAAGCCCAATATCCGTTTCATCAGCCAGGGGAAATCCGTTTTGAACCATTCGGCGACCTTCGTTGGTTTTGTGAAGAATATGGCGACGAAATTCATAAGTTCAAGGCTATAGACATAGAACTATCTCCAGAAGACATCCTGAGAGGGGCGTTGGATAAAATTCCTGTATTGAGTAATGTTCGTAAGCTCACAGCTTGGAATAATTTAGACTGTTCATTTGCAGAACTAGCGGGAAAGTTTCGTGGTATCAAAGAACTCGTGCTACTGAACCAGGACATTGACATGGCATGCTTTCCCGGTATCGAAAGTTTGATGGTTCTGCACCTTCTGGACTTTTCCATGTTGGGCCTTAAATCCTTATATGTGACGGATAGTAACTTGGACTTCCACCGGGAATTTCTACCTTCTACACTCAAACACTTGCGTATTAAAATGAAGAACGGGAAATTAGACTTCATTGGTCTTCATTTGACATCCTTGGACATCCGTGTCGATTCTTCAGTAAATTACACACAGAGTTTATTCGAGAGCTCTCTACCCCAGACTCTCCGAACACTCTCAATTCATGTGAATAACTACAACCAAACACATGACTTAGTTTTAGGCCCTCCAACGGAGTTTCCCAATTTGCGTTATTTGTACGGACCGGCTGAGGTGTGGAATTGCATGATCACTCCCAATATCCGAAACTTATCCATTCATGGTTGTCGCAGCGGCAGGCTCAAATCCATTGATGCAAGTAAAATAGAAGGACTAACATTAACGAATGTGATATTGGACGATGATTTTCAGCTCCCGAGCTCTTTAGAACGTTTGGGTTTGAATGAAGTCAAAATATATCGAGGTACGGAAACAATTGAGGCCCTCATGGAAGACAACTCTGTCACACTTCCTGAGTCACTCATAAGTTTTGGTTATAGTAGTACCCTGAATTTCGATATCACGAAGAACATTTTGGCGGTGGACAATTTCGATTTTCTTAAGAGCCTCTTGAAGGTGACAATTTCTTTAAATGACATCAACCTACTCCAGTCATTTGTGGACCGTTTACCCTCCGATGTCTTGAGTGTCCATATAAACTGCAATTATCTTGAAAACATAAACGATCCTCAAGTCAGGGGAAATTCTCTTGATTTGGGCAGGTTCCAGAAGATGGTGAGGTTATATCTTAACGTCGAAATACCCCAAGAGAAAATTGTGTTCCCTCCTAACGTGGTGCAGTTATCTGTAAGGGGAATCATGCTCTCGTCTATTCCTACACTTTCACACCTAGAAAATCTTGAATTCTTGCTTGATACTAAGGTTACACACCCATTGGAGTTCCCCGCCAAACTTCGCTGGTTAAGAATTGGTGGAGAAGGCTATTATTACGATGGCACAATAGACCTTAGATCCTCTGGTCTCAAGTATCTTGAAATTACTGACGAACTTAATATAAAGAATGTTATTCTTCCGAAAACTATGGAGACTTTACATCTACATGAATTTTCTGGTGGGAACATTGATTCCAGCTTATGTGACCTGTTCTTTGAGATAGAATATTCCTGGTAATCTATGCCCTGATAACTTGTTACCCAAAAGCTTCCTTGCTCCTGTTTAGTGCAACGAGTGCTTGCATGCAATCCTTAATATGCAGAGTCTACGTTGGCTGCAAATACGCCCCACAAATTAAGTTCCATTAGGGCTGCCTAATTGAGTATTTGCCGTCAGAAACCCGCGCGCCAACGGTCACGTGCCGTCGGCTAACGTCGGTTAGATAAAGCCAGATGGCGGACTTCAGCGCTGGAGTGCAGTGCGCTGTGGTGGCCGGCATTGTCGCTCGTGCTCACGAGTTGTGCAAGGTCGCCAACAAATTTCGTCCCAAAGCGGAATTGCGACATCACCAATTCCATTACTAATGCCAACGACAGGTAGACGTAAGACGTAGACCGTAGGGCCAGCGCTATCAGTGCATGCGCTTTGCAAATCGGGAATTTCTATATCAAGAAGTAGTGACAGGTCCAAATCTACAAAGTATAAATAGGGTGTCCCCCACCCAATATTGCAAATATGTCTACCACAGTTTTTGTCTCCGGGGCTACAGGCTTCATTGCCCAACACATTGTCAAGCAATTGATCGACAGCGGCTACACGGTCGTCGGCAGCGTGCGGTCTGCCGAAAAAGGCGATGCGCTCAAGAAGAACCTCCATTCTGACAAATTCTCCTACGAAATCGTCAAGGACATCGCCGTGCCCCACGCCTTCGACGACGCCTTGAAGAAGCACCCCGAGGTGACGGTGTTCTTGCACACGGCGTCGCCCTTCCACTTCAATTCCAAGGACATCGAGAAGGAGATGTTGGATCCGGCCATCAAGGGCACCCAGAACGCATTGCAGGCCATCAAGGACTTTGGCCCGCAGATCAAGCGCGTGGTGGTCACGTCGTCCATGGCCGCGGTGTCGGCCCCCGAGGCCACGCTCCCCAAAACCACCGTGCTCACCGAGGAGAGCTGGAACAATTCTACGTGGGAAGAGGCCTTGGCCAGCCCCGTCGCCGCCTACAGAGCGTCCAAGACGTTTGCCGAGCGGGCCGCCTGGGACTTCGTCGAGAAGGAGAAGCCGCAGTTCGCCATCAACACCGTCAACCCCACGTTCGTGTTTGGCCCGCAAGCGTTCGACTCCGAGGTCAAGGACACCTTGAACACCTCCGCCGAGGTGTTGAACAAGGTGTTGCAGTTGGGCCCCAACGACGAGGTTCCGCACTTGGTCGGCGGGTTCGTTGACGTCAGAGACGTGGCCAAGGCGCACATCAGGGCTTTTGAGATCGATGAGACCGGAATTAGACTCTTGCTCGTTAACGGCAGGTTTACGAACCAGTTATTTTTGGACATTATTAATGCCAATATCCCTGAGTTGAAGGGCAAGTTGCCTGTGGGCACCCCCAACACCCACCAGCCTTTCTTCGACAACATGAACACCGTAGATACGTCCAAGACGTTGAAGCGGTTGGGCTTCGCCTTCATCGACGTCGAGCCCTCCACCATCGACTCTATCAAGCAAATCGTCAGGGCCAAGCTGTCAAAATTTTAGGTTTCCTTGTCTCACCAGATGTGGGAAACCTGGGCTATGTATGTTAAATATAGACGCAAAGCCTGCCATGTGCTATTTTGGGGTACTGGCCGCAAGCCGGTCGACTGTAATGCTCTTGTAGCTGCCGCGTTATATATCAAAGACTGGCCGTGGTTATGCTAATTTTTGTTTCTATTTTTATATGCCTATTAATACTGGTGGTTTCTGACATTTTGAAATTATATGATTTGTCTACCTGTTTTTAAGCACAGCAAGCAGGTGGCGTTCTTGCTTCTTGTGGTCTTGGTGACGACCGGTGGGTTCTTGTTTGTGGAGCATTCAGTCGCCTTGAACTACAATTTGCGGCCGCCAAAAGTGTTAAATTATGCCAGTGACCAGGTCATTTTCCCCAGGAGTTTCCTCACTACCAAGGGCGACCGGGATCTTGTAGTGTACTATACCAACACCTTGAAGCACCTGTTGACAGAACCACTCCCAAATTTCCGCCGGTATCTGGGACCATCTTACGGCCTTACCAGAAATATCAAATTTCAGCCTTACCATAAAAAAAAGATTCTGCTTTATGAAGGCCGCCATTTCCAGCTGTGTGCTCGAAACCTCAACGAGATGCACTTGAGCATCACCAGCGCCGTCAAATTCAACGACGACACCGAAATATTGGCAGAAACCTTGATTGAGCAATTGACTTTTGAAAAGGGCTTTAAAGAGCTTCAGCCGTTCTTCAAAAACGATTTGGATCTACAACTAGCAGTGGAGCATACAGACGCCCACTTCTACAAGTTTGCCGGCTCCAGCGTGTATCTTCAAGAATTTGGCGTGCATTTTATGGTGTCTAGAGTTCTTTATTCTTCATCTGGAGACAAGGGAAAAATCACCACCAGCTTGTTGTACGCCCAAATTTTCGATAGAGCCTGGAATGAGCTCAAAAACACGGAGCTCGTGGTACCTATAGTGGACCACGAGGGGGTAAGAAGACACGAGGCCATGAAATTCCCCAAGTTTTTGCCAATGCCATTTTTCCACGATGTGGACCATGTCAAGAAAAAATATTATGGGCCGGAGGATCCCAGAACTATGCTTATAAGAAATTCAGCGGGAGATCTCGAGCCTGTGATCATTTACAACTCATACATACGAAAAGTCGACTCCCCCAATCACCTGGCATCGGGCTCCCACTATAAAAATTTCAGGCTGATGTTCATGGCTTGGCCATTCCGGTACCAGAAAGGTAAAGACAATGTGCAAAGTTCGTCTCCAGAGTATGATGACATTATTTATACCAAGACAGCAGAACTACTGATTGCTGGGACGCCTCGTCTAGGAACGCAGAAGAACTGGAGCCCCATGCTCAACTCGTTCGAGGAGAAGAGAGACCGGTACCACCGCAACATCTACTTTGTGTACCGCTGGTCCAGTCTCTCGGTTTTGCGGTGTTCGTTGAACATGGAACATAAGGGCACCATTCCATGCAGTTTCGATTTTAAATCGGACGAACAAGCAGCTTCTAATGACGTTGGCCCTCTCCGAGGAGGCACAGAGCTCATCAATCTCAACGACGTGCTTCACGACGAGTCTGTTTTGCCGATATCCAACGACAAGCAAATATGGGTCGGATTCCCCAGAGCCCATATCGACAATTGTGGATGTGGAAAGGACATGTATAGACCGAACTTGGCCGTGATCGTCAAGAACAAAGATGCCTACAGCATCACCAAACTTTCCTCATTCACATCGCTCGACGTTGAAGTCATTGGATGGAAAAAACCTGAAAAAGTGTGTGTTAAACTGGAGCCCAATGTTTTACTACCCAACGGGATTTCGTCCTGGTACCGGGAAGGTCAGGACGACTATTTGACCCTCACGCTCTCTGTGGCTGACGCTACCAACCACATGATCCACATCAAGAATCTCCTCAAGACGCTCGTCCAGACCACCGACATTTTGAACTCGACCTCGCCCACTGAGCCGGAAGAGATTATTTCATGCTCTCTAGACAAATCCAGAAAATTCTGCAAGGAATTCGGCAACCAAGTCAAACACGGAAGACAGCTCCACACGGGCGCTGACTAGCTGTATCGTTATGTATTATCTTCATGTAGTTTTAATGAGATACGATCTTCAAAAGAACGCACACCAAATTTCAACCTCATCGCGATGCCAGTGGAATTATCACCCGACCGGTTCTCGGCCATATCGTCGGTGAATGAGACTGTTTTCGAGACGCAGGAACACTACGGTCCCGTTACAGCATTGTATTTTTACGAAAACTTTTTGTTATGTGGGTACGGGCCCATTTTGAAGATTTTTCAGGTCGACCAAGACCAGTTCAAGCCAATCTGGTCGAAGCAGATTTTCAAAAGAAATAAGATTCACTGCATTTCTGTGTCGCCAGACGGCACTAAGGTTGTGGCGGCTGGTGCCAGATCCTTCTGTGTGTTGCAGTTTCCATTATCTGAAGAATCCAATATCATAGAAAAGCGAATCAACGAGTGGATCACCACCACCGAGTTTCTTGATAATGACACTCTATTGATTCTCAACTCTCACAACACCGTCTATAATGTCAATGTGGCAGACTTGCAGACTCAGAAGTTCAAGATCACTGACTATATTCACTGTAACGAAAAATCGATTCTCTATTCTGGTTCCATCAGAGTCAGCGGTGCTAGATGTATCGTTGCTGCGGGAACTGTTATGGACGGAGTTATTGTGTGGGATTTGAACACGAGGGAGATCTTGTACAAATTAACAGACCATAAGGGATCCATTTTCGGCGTCAAAATCGACCAAAAGTTCGAACATCTTATTTCCTGCTCTGACGATAGGTCAATCAAGTTATACAATTTTCTCAACGGTGAGTTACTTGCTGAGGGCTGGGGTCACGGATCGAGAATCTGGAATCTCGACTTCTTCGAGACTCCGGGCTCAATCCAAGTGATGAGTGCTGGAGAAGACTGCACAGTAAGATTTTGGACTTATAGCGACACCGAGAAAGACTTGCAGCAAACCAGCGTAATTGAAGACTGCCACCTTGGAAAACATGTGTGGTCATCGAGCATCGATGCTAAGAAATTGAACTTGGCTGCTAGTGGTGGTGCTGACGGAAGAATAAGGCTTCATGATCTCAGCTCCATTACTAACCTGCCAGCCAATTTCAGCATGGAGGAAATCTCAGTTCAAATAGGCTGCAACTTCTCTAAGAAAGAAGTTATCAAGGACTACGCTTACTTGTCCAAGCTTGACCTTCTAGTTGCCGTGACCTCCTTGGGTAAAATAATTACAATGGACCAGGCAACAAACACATGGCGTTCTATTGACTTGTCTGAACAAGAGAGCAACACATTCACCAACTTCTCTATCATAAGAGGTCTTGACCAGTTCAATACGGTGTTCGTGATATCTAGAGAGGGCAACTTGCTCCAGTTGGACTTTGAGTCCGGCAACCACAACCCTGTAAATAAAGAATGGACTCAGATCGAGCAATTGGCCGGCAACAAAGTCACCAACCTTCTTGTGGCCTCGGAAAATGCCTCCAATGGTGCCTATTTGTTGATTGACTGTCCGAACGCTAAGATACCTTTCATCGTGAAGCACTTCAAATATGTTGACGGTAAGTTGCAAGTTCAGCAAGAGATTGAATTGAGCCAACCCGACCAAACCAGCTTCACGACCACTTGTATGTTGTATGACGAAATCAATAACTGGCTCGTTGTTTGTTCGAGGTACTCTAGCATATGTGTGTTCGATCTTGAGAACGAATGTCAGTTATTCAAGAAAATTACACCCGGTGATACTATTACTTCAGTTGAGTCTGTGAGTGTTTCTAAGGGCAAGAATGACTTATTGATTACAGTGAGAGATGGTGTCTATGCTATCGTATCTCTCACTAAGGACGACAAGTTCAATCTCAAGATATTGCATCAAAATAAAATTGCAAGAGGTTTTGTTGAAGGGGGTTACTTTCACGGACAGGACTTAATCTTGTATGGGTTCAGATCCAACTATTTCTATGTCTGGAACGAGACCAAGCAGCTTGAGATTGCCAATGAGTTGTGTGGAGGGGCCCACCGCAAGTGGGAACTTTTCCGAAACGGCGACGCTTTCAAGTTTGTCTATCTCAGCAAGACCCATATCTCAGTGCTTAATCATGCTGAGCGTTTTGTTGACTCCACTTTTGGCTTGGTTCGCGATGGCACCCACGGAAGGGAGGTGAGAGACGTTTCTATCGCACCACATAGCGAAAGAGATAACACCAAATTATTATTGACAGCTTCTGAAGACACCTTTGTTCGCCTTGGAAAATTATCCAGCGATGGTGTTGTCAAGAACTACTGGTGTATGAACGATCATATCTCCGGTCTTCAAAGAGTTAAATTTTTGAGCTCAGATTTTGCAGCCAGTTCTGCTGCAAATGAAGAATTCTTTATATGGAAAATCAGCCGTGATGACAATGGCACACCTTTGATGTGTCGGTATGCTTATCTTGAGACAAGCGCTGAGATCCCAGACTTGCGTATTATGGATTTCGTCTCCATTCAAACGGACGCTGGGTTTTATATTTGCACCGTTTACTCTGACAGTCTGATCAAATTGTACGAATTTGATATCTCCACAAAGAAATTCAACCTCAAGATGAAGGATTCTTATACCACCTGCTGTCTTCTTAATGTGGAATTCTTGAACTTTGGCGGACTGCTCTATTTGATGACTGCTGCAACTGATGGACACATAGCTATTTGGTCTTTGGGCTCTAATGCCGACGAGCTCGGAAAGCCTATTATCAGACAACAGTTGCATCAAAGTGGTATCAAGTCATTTGCTGTGCAGCAAAAGAATGAAGGCTACAAGTTAATAACTGGTGGTGATGACAATAGTCTTATCTTATCATCATTGTGGAAAGATGGTGCAGAGATCAAGTTTCAGGTCGAAGACTTCACGGAGGTAGCAGCATCTGCCACTATCACCTCGGTCTCATTGGCAACAGAAGACAGAATAGTGGTCACGTCAGTTGATCAAATTGTAAGATTATGGAGCTTCAGCGAAGCAAAACTCCACTGCTTGGGTGCCAGATACACCACTGTCGCAGATACTGGCTGCTCGGATGTTACCGAGATGGATGGAAAGAACATAGCTGTCGTAGGTGGTGCAGGAATCAGTACTTGGAGATTCTAAATATTTTACACATTCTATTACTAAATACAATTAGATCTTCAATAATCTCAAATTGAAGACAGTATCGTTGATGCTTTGTTCTTCGTCGATGATAACGGAGTCAGAAGCGTCTCCGTAGGCAGTCAAAGGTCTCTTAGTAGATTTAATCAAAAGATCTTCATGGTCCTTGAGAATGGTTTCGAAGTTGATGGTGTCCTTAGTCAATTTGTATTCGACCTTGATGTCATCAGTGGTGTTCAAACCAGCCTTCTTACGCAATCTTTGGATACGGTTGATTAATTCTCTTGCCAAACCTTCACTTTGCAATTCAGGGTACAACTTAATGTCCAAGATGATTAACACATCTTGAGAGCTTCTGGACTCTTGACCCTCAGCAGCCTTGCTTTCGGGCAATCCACGGAGAACTTGCAAGTCTTCTTTGACCAATTCGATGCCATCAACGACAATCTTACCTTCAGCAGCGAACTTCTGAACTTCCTCAGAAGTAACACTAGGCAAAGCAGCCTTGACTCTCTTGGCATCTTTCTTGAGCTTCTTACCCAAGACTGGCCAGTCAGCAACGACCTTGTACTCAACACCGTACTTAGCTTCGTCGGAAGTGATGACCAAGTTTCTGACGTTCAACTCTTCGATGATGTAGTTCTTCAAGCCTTCGATGTCCTTCAAGTATTCTGGGTTAGAGTGCAAAATGACCAACTCCTTCAATGGAGTCTTGAGCGAAAGCATCTTCTTTTCTCTGATATTACGGCCCAAGTCGATAACCTTCTGCATTCTAGAAACAGCGGTTTCGATTTCATGGTTGTACAATTCCTTTCTGACGGTTGGGTATCCCAAGAAGTGGACAGATTCAGCGTTAGATTCCTTGGTGTTGACACAAAGGCCACCCAAGAATTCTGGCTTGAAGTATGGCTTTATTCTTTGGTAAATACCATCAGCCAAGTATGGAGTGAAAGGAGCCATGGTTCTAGAAAGAGTCAACAAGGCTTCAACCAAGGTGTTAAGACCCATTTTGGTGTCTTCGACACCTTCGTCGGAGTAACCCTTGATACGACGACGGTTGAAACGAATGTACCAGTTGGTCAATTCGTCAATAAGAGACAACAATCTTGGCACAACAGTGTACAATCTGTAGGCGTTCATTTCAACGTGGATGAACTCGATAAGAGATTGGATAGAAGCCAACAACCATTTGTCCATAATGTTGGTAGACACCAAGGATGGATCGTACACGAAGTCAACAGAGTTGTCCTTCTTGAAAAGGTCGGCAGCGTCCTTGAAGAATTTGAAGGAGTTGTACCAAGGCAACAAGACAGACGAAACGACTTCTCTGACACCTTCCTCCTTGAATTTCAAGGTCTCAGCTCTCAAGACAGGAGAGTTGATTAAGTACAATCTCAAAGCATCAGCACCGTACTTCTCCAACACGATGGTTGGATCGGGGTAGTTCTTCAAACGCTTGGACATCTTCTTACCATCAGCAGCCAACACGATACCACTAACAATAACATTCTTGTATGGGGCGGTGTTGAACAAGTGAGTACCCAAGACGGTCAAAGTGTAGAACCAACCTCTGGTTTGGTCCAAACCTTCAGAGATAAAGTTGGCTGGGAAAGCGTCGTGGAAGTTGTCCTTTCCTTCCATTGGGTAGTGCTTGGAAGCGTAAGGCATCGAACCAGATTCGAACCAACAGTCAAAGACTTCTTCAATTCTCTTCAAGTTACCCTTACCCTTCTTGGAAGGAATAACAATGTCATCGATGCTCTCACGGTGGAGATCGGTGATGTCGTCACGACCAGACAAGTCCTTCAATTCTTGGATAGAACCAACACAGACGATTTCTTCAAAGTCTTCACTGACCCACAATGGGATTGGAGTACCCCAATAACGGTTTCTGGAAATGTTCCAGTCTCTAGCGTTGGCAATCCAGTTTGAAAATCTCTTTTCCTTAATGTTGGCAGGAACCCAGTTGGTTCTTTCGACATTCTTCAACATGTCTGGGATGATTTCACCAATACGCACGAACCAAGCTGGCACGGTTCTGTACAACAATGGAGTATCCGATCTCCAACAGAATGGGTACGAGTGCTTGATTTGAGTACTGAGCAAGAGGTTACCGGTTTCAGTCAAGTGCTTGATGATAAGCTTATCGGCATCCTTGACGTAAACACCTTCGTATTCCTTGACGGCAGCAGTAAATTTACCATTGTCGTCGACTGGGTTAGGTGGGGTTCTCTTTTCGTTGATGATACCAGCAGCAGTAGTTGCTTCAAAATCGACCTCACCAAAAGCAGGAGCCTGGTGAACAATACCGGTACCAGAGTCATCAGTGACGAAATCAGCAGTGATAACTCTGAAACCATGGTCGTTGAACTCTTCGGTGAAGTAGTTAAACAATGGAACGTACTTGGTACCTTCCAAGTCCTTACCCAAGATCTTTTCGACGACCTTGAACTTGGCAGCAGCCGGTTTCTTGTACATGGACTTCAACAAAGACTCCAACAAGATGTAATACTTTTGCTTCTCTTCATCGAAAATCTTGACGTACTCAAAGGTTGGGTTCACACACAAAGCAATGTTGGAAGGCAAGGTCCAAGGGGTGGTGGTCCATGCAACCAAGTAGGTGTTAGGGTCGTCTACGGTTTGGAATCCGATGGTAACGGCGGGGTCGTTAACATCTTTATAATTCTGTTGAGCCTCGAAGTTGGACAATGGAGTGGTCAAACCGGTGGAGTAAGGCATGACTCTCAATCCTCTATACACCGAGTCCTTCTCGAAGATCTGCTTGAAAACCCACCACACGGACTCCATGAATTCAGGGTATAAAGTCTTGTAGTCGTTGTCCATATCGATCCATCTACCCAATCTCTTGATGGTCTTACGCCATTCGTCGGCATATCTCATGACAATGGAACGACACTCCTGGTTGTACTTGTCGATACCCATCTTCATCACATCGTGCTTGCCCGTGATACCCAATTTCTTGTCGATTTCGTGTTCGACTGGTAATCCATGAGTATCCCAACCGAATCTTCTCTCGACGTGGTGGCCAGTCATGGAAGCGTAACGAGGTATGATATCCTTCACGGTGGAGGCGAGAATGTGACCGTAGTGAGGGGTTCCGGTAGCAAATGGTGGGCCATCGTAGAACGAAAATGGTGGAAGGTCTTTGGTCAAGTCTAACTGAGTTTTAAATGCATCTAACTCTTCCCATTGATTGATAACATTTTCTTCTTCCTTGGGGAAATTGAAGAACTGGTTACCAGATTCCTGTTCGGCCATTTTTACGGAGTACGGTTAAAATGGTTTATGTAGGGGAAGGTAACTTGAGCTGAAAATGACTAATGTTCACTGAAGTGAAAAATTATTGTTCTGTTGGTGTGGCCGGCACGACCGATTTTTCATATAGCATTTTGTGTAATTTTTCACCCCATACTTATGGATGATCCGACTTGAAGCGTTCAAAACGCTCTTGACCCGGTGTTGGCCGACAACACCAAAGAGAGTGGTGGTGGCATTGTCGGGTGGGGTCGACTCCATGTGCCTCACTTATCTTTTGGCAAAGTATAGAGACACCTATAATCGAGACTTGAGCATCTCTGCTATCACTATCGATCATGGCTACAGGCCAGACTCTGCCCAGGAGGCCGAGGCGGTGGGAAGTATCGTGTCGCAGTGGGGCGTTGACCACCACATACGACGGTTGTGCTACGATACCAGCATTTCCCAAATATCCAACTTTGAAGAGTTGGCGAGAGAGAAGAGATACCATGAATTTCAGAAGTTGTGCCGTGAGCTCGACGCCGGGTGCTTGGTGGTCGCACACAACATGAACGATCAGATTGAGACGTACGTGCAGCGATTGAGCCAGAATTCAACGGTGTTTGGGTTGGCAGGTTTGCAGGTTTGTTCGAATATTCCCATCAATGAGAGTACCCCGGAAAATAGTCCTATTAAGGTGGTACGACCGTTGCTTAGCTGCAGCAAGCTGTCTATCATTGAGACGTGCAAAGCGAACGGAGTGCAGTGGTTCGAAGATAGCACCAACGCAGATATCCATCTCACCCAGAGAAACTTGTACAGGTACATGATTCAGGAGTATATACCGCAGGAAGTGCAGACCCGTCCCGAGCTAGCATGCGTCTCATGGGACGCGCTAGTGTCGAGTCATCAAGAAGTGGTTGGGGAGACCCAGGCTGTGGAAAACAGCGTTGGAGCCTTGATAGAACAACTAGAGACTGAATCTAGAATAACTGCAGGCCCCAAAAACGGCTCTGTGGTGGTGATGCTACATCCCGCCGAGATATGTGACGACCTAGTGCTCAGCAGAATGTTGTTCCGGTTGCTCTACCCCTACTCTTCGGTCAAACACTATCATTGGATGTACTCCAAGCTATTGAACAGAATAGCGCCCAGAATCATAAATTCACACCAGCACAACAAATCCGACAAGTTCACGTACCTCAACCTTGTGTTTGACATCACGCACACTGAGGGCTCTACAAGCGTGTTGGTGCTGCGGCAGCCAATAATCACCGAACAAATAGCTGAGCTCTCGCTAAAAATCCCAGTATATCCTACACAAAACAAGTGGGTCCTCTTCGATAGACGGTTCTGGCTCAGGCTCAGCAGCGAGGCCGAAACCCAGGTCCAGGTCGTGCCCTACAGCGTGAAAAGCCATCGAAAGCTACTACAGGAACAATTCCCCCACGCCGAAATCCCCGGAAAGTCCGGTGAAGGGGTCCCTCTTGTCATTGACGCCGACGGCAAAATGGCAGTGCCGACATACGGCCTCGTGCACCCCCAGGTCCACGTAGAATGGCGCCCCAAGCCCAATGTATATAGGCAATAAAAATTGCGACTATTCTCAACACTCGCACCACCCATTACGGCCCTTTGGTATCCTTGTACATAGAAACAGGAGATCCCTATAGCATACGATGCCTCCGGTTGCAGTCGGTCCAGATATGTTCTCCAGTACTGCGCCTCACCGGGTGAATTCAGCCCAACCGATCACTCCCAAGGCCGTGAAAGGCTCCAAGTCTCGAAATGTCAATTTGCTGACCCAGCCGTTGAAGGTAGCCCACCAGCGGGTCAACATCGATGTGGACCTCTCCAAGAACACCATCGACGGGTTGACGGAGATCACGGTGATGCCCACCTCCAACGTATTGAAGACCATCAAGCTCGACTGCCGTGAAATGGCCATATCGGAAATCCTCGTCAACAACAGGCAGGTGAACTTCATTTACAGGGACATGCTCTACGTTAACGACGAGAAGTACTTTGACGAGTGCATCGCCAACAAGAAGATCAATATCTTCGATCTCTACAGCAATAACATGTCGGTGCACCAAATCCATGTTCTCCGGCAGAAGTTCAACTACATTTTCGGCGAGATCGATGTGTTGGACCCCAATCGGGAGCGTATTCTCGGCAACTCCGAAGAGTTGACGATTTTGTTGCCCGACAACCTCAAACTCACGTTGACGGACTTGAGCTCGGTGCAGACCCCCGGCAGCCAGCCCAACACGGTGACCCCCATGCATGCGAAGTCCCGTGGGACCCACAGCGAGTACTACACGCCGCTCCAGATCAAAATAGCGTACAAGGTGGTCAACCCCAAAAACGGGGTCCAGTTCATGACGGACCTCGACAACAGGAACATGTGGCACGCCTACACCAACAACTCGGACTACAACATTGCCACGTCGTCGTGGGTGCCCTGCATCGACAATTTGTGGGAAAGATCGACTTGGGCGTTGGAAGTCAACGTGCCCAGAACCGTCAAGGACATTGGACGCCCCATTATAATTGGAACAAAAGAGGCCAGCGAGTCCCGCCGAATCGAATACAAAAAGAGAAGACGGCAGGAAAAGCTCGAGGAGGCCAAACGTAAGGCCCAGCTCAAAGCAGAAAACCCTGATGCGCCGGTGCTGAGCGAAGAGCATGAGAGCGATTCTGACTCGTTTGAAGAGGACGACGAAGAGGACGATTCTCAGGATTTGGTTGTCTGCACTAACGACTTTGCCGAAACCAAAGAGATTCCTCACCCCACCGATTTGTCCAAAAAGACTGTCTTGTGGTCCATCTTCAACCCTGTGTGTGCCCACCATGTGGGTTGGGCTCTAGGTTGTTTCCAAGCAATCGACTTGCCCGAAGCTCAGGAAGAAGAGCTTGACGAAGAGAACGACGGTCTCGAAGATGAGTCCAAAGAAGTTAGTTGTCCCGTCAAGATATACTGTTTGCCTGAATATGCTGATATGGCAAAAAACACAAGCATCGTCACCAAAAGAGCCATCAAGTTCTTCCTGAAAGAATTTGGTTCGTTTCCTTTCAACTCGTACTCCATGGCCTTTGTTAGAGGCTGCAATTCGTACGAAGTGAATACTTTTGCGGGTATGTCGCTCGTCGATGATAAGCTCCTCTACCCGTCTAACCTCATAGAGCCGATATTCGAAGTCACCGACAAATTGGTTGAAAGTATCGCCAGTCAGTGGTCTGGGGTTAATATAGTGCCCCAAACTTTTGGCGACTTGTGGTGTACCATAGCCATTGCCAGATACATGGGCTTTCAATTCATCAAGGCTCTCATGGGAGTCAATGAATACAGATTCAGAATCCACCAGTACATGGAGCAGGTTGTCAAAGAGGATATCAATAAAAGGGCACTCGGCTCGAGCCAATACAGAATGCCTGTCAACGAAAAGGACCTCTCGTTTGTTCGGCTCAAATCTCCCCTTCTTTTGTACATTTTGGACAATAGAATGACCAAAACAGACAAGTCATTCGGTTTAACTAGAGTGCTTCCAAAGATCTTCTTGCAGGCCATGTCTGGTGATCTTGTAAATAACACCTTGTCCACTCAACACTTTCAATATGTTTGCGAGAAGGTGAACCGTAATCGGTTGGAATCTTTCTTCAAGCAATGGATCTACGGCAGTGGTGTCCCAATCTTCCATGTTTCTCAACGTTTCAATAAGAAAAGAGGTCTCATTGAAGTGGTATTGAGACAAATACAAGCTCAAGAGAATAAATCTCCAAGACCGAATGTTGATACATTCATTGAAGACTCTGTTTCCCTCTTGGACGACGACCCTCCACATACGCCTCAGAATGTCTTTGTGGGTCCGATGACATTACGTGTGCACGAAGCAGACGGAACGCCTTATGAGCATATTGTTGACTTGAAAGATGGAGTGGTGAAGTTGGATATTCATTTCAACTCCAAGTTCAGGAAACGTAAAAATAGAGATGATGACGGTGGATCTTACAGCCGACTCGGAAATGTTCTCAAGTCAGAGAAGGATAAAGAAGAATTTGACCTTGTGGACTGGAAGAGAGAGATCGATGATGATATCACCAACGATCCTTTTGAGTGGATCAGAATAGATGCCGATTTCGAGTGGATCGCTAAAGTTCTTGTCAAGCAGCCTGATCATATGTTTGCATCCCAACTTCAGTATGATAGAGATGTTGAAGCACAGTATGGAGCTGTCAAGTACTTTGGTGAACAAGAAAAGCCTACTCCGGTTTATTGCACCTTGTTGACTAGAACAATTATTGACAAGCGTTATTTCTATGGTGTTCGGATAGCTGCTGCCAGAGCATTGGCCCAGTTTTCCAAGTCAGAAAATGATTTCTTGGGAATGAAATATCTCATCAAAGTGATCAAGAAACTCTTCTGTTTCCCCGACAGTACGATTCCTTTGGCAAATGATTTCAGTGACTTCAGGAATTTCTTTCTTTTGAAAGAGATTCCAGAAATCTTGAGCAGTATTCGAAACGAAAGTGGCAATGTTCCTTATAGCATTAAAGACTTTCTCTTGAATTTCTTGATGTATAACGAGAATTCTTCGAACCTTTTCCAAGACTCTTTATACGTTGCTCAGTTGATCACATCTTTAACGGGAGCTATCATCAACTCGAATTTAACTCCTGGTGCCAATTTCCTTTTGAAGTCCGAAAATTTTGAAGAGGATAGAAACAAAGAGTTTACTGAAGCTGTCATTGAAGAAATCAAAAGACTCCAGAAATTGGACGAATTTGTTCCGTCATACCAATCGGTAGTGTTGTCGACCTGTGTTAGACAAAGAGTCCGTTTGGCCACATATGGTGTCGAAGAGTTTTCTTGGGAAGAACTACTCAATTTAACTACCGACACTTATACAGATGATGTCAAAATCGAAGCATTCAGAGGGTTGTTGATTCTTGGGGGTCTTAAAAATTCCCATATAATTCAATACTTCTTGAAGACTTGTTTGTTGAATTCACAAAATGCTGCCTTCAGATCCAGGTTGATTGACGTCTTGATTGAATCGATCTGTATATCTGCTGTTCATGGAACTACCTCCACTCTTGACGATCCCGAATTTAAGACGTTAGAAAAGTTGTTCGATGAAAATTCAGGATTCGGCCAAACCAATAATACAATGGTGGTTATCGAAGAGGGTGCAAAGAACTCGGGTGCAAGGAAAGACCAATTTGCCAGAAGCTCTTTGAAAGGGACAATTCAGATTTTGAGACGTGATTACGGAATTGGTAAGAGTTTACGAAAAGTGATGTGGGAATTAGTGCATTCTTCTCTTCTTACTATTAATGAGAGACGGAATCTTTTCTTGGTTTCTCAGGTTATATACGAAGAAATCGACTCTTTCCGGGTGGACATTCCTGTTCCAAGTGTTCCCTTGGGAGAATTGAAGAGAAAGATCGTGTTGAAGAACCTTGGAAATGGATTAATCCTCATTCATAGAGAAGGAAGGTTCAAGATTCAGCTTGGTACTCGAAAACCACCTCCAATGTTGTCATTCTCTCTGAGTAGATCCCGGGCAAAGTTGAGAGAAGAGACTATTGAATCTGGAAACAAGTTGAAATTGAAAATGGGACTCGATAGAACTGCAAGCAACAGCGCCCCGGCAGAGCCAGTTGTCCCAGATATTGCTGTTGAGCCTCCTCGGCCTACGCATCGAACGTCGGCAAGGTCCATGAGGGCGATGTCCAGTGTTACCATCACCAATACTACTGTGAGCTTCAAGTACGACAAGACTAAGCTCAAATTGAAGGAGCCCGAACCGGTTCCCGAGCCTATCAAGGAAGAGGAGCATTCTGAATCTATCGAAGAAGAGTCTGCTCCTGTTCGTCGGTTTGTCAAGATCTCGCTTAGGTCCAAGTCGGTGTCTGTTTCCGCAGCTCCATTCGAGGAGGCCGCTGAAGTTTCCTCGACCGCTGAAGTTGATGTCAAAAAGGACCCAGAGGAGTCTGATGATATTCCTGAACCTGCTGCACAACCAGTGGCTGACAGTGCACCAAGCCAGAGTGTTCCTGTTGCAGAGCCTGAGCCCATTAAAACTGAGACTCCAGACCCTCAACAACCCCGGTCAAAATCACCAGAGAAAATACCACTGGGCACAGAATCATCTAGAGAGAAGTCTATCTCCCGTTCGGCCAGTCCGTTCGATGCATTGTTGGATGGCCCACCCAGGAAGAAGAAGAAAACTGATGTATATATCCACTCCAGTCGGTCGCAGAGTCCTGCTGAGGAATTGACCACGGAACCTCCATCCGAGCCCGATCAAACTACAAAAGAGCCCCCATCGGAGCCTAAAGAACCACCTAAACCAAAGTTGAAGCTCAAGCTCAACCTAAAATCCTAATGTATTTTATGTATACTATAAATATAGACAATGCGAATAATCGATAGCCGCAACTTAGCTGGATATTTCATGGCTAATTAACTTCATCCTTCCTAGACGAGATGGCCTTTAACAACTTGACCTTCAATGTGTCGAAGTCCACGCCTACAACTTCGACCACCAATGCTAATTCGACCTCATCGCCCTCATCCACCACGGAAAACACTCCAACCAGCACCAGCCAAAAACCGACCTTCCTTCAAGACATGCTCTCCAAAAACAACGCCGACCGGAAGTCGCCCAAGTTCGTGGGCTCCGCTGTGAGCGAGGCTGCCCCGGCTGTAGTCACCAAAGGCGATGAAAACTCACAAGCCACAGCGCATTCCCAGCCAGCACCCAAAAAAGACTTGATAGAATTGTTTGACAAATTCGATCTCAAGGGCAACGCCCAACCGCCCCACGACGACGACGATATCGAGCACAAATTCGACCAATTCAAGCCCAATCGTAAACTTCTGATAGAAAAAAGTAACAGTGAACTAGAATCGGTTGAAGCTTCCGAAGTCATCCAAGAGAAGCACCTTGAGGCCTCGCCCATAATCGAGACCATCGAATCGGGCCCTCCGGCAAGCTCCTCCTTCTCCCAACAGACAATTCCAGATCTCGAGAGGTCTGATGACGCTGCCAACCCAGACGAAAATGACATTCTTAATTCTAATACAGATATCGAGGAGCAACCTGTTGAGACTCCTGCTGCAGAACCCTTGATCGAAGCGGACCTGATCGAAGCGGATCCTGAAGCGTCCGGGGACCCAGTCGCAGAGACAATCCCGCAACATTCTCCAGTTGAGCTGTCAATTCCGCTTTCTAGCGTCCTGGAACCACAACCATTGGTACCAACTGACTCGCCTAGTCATTTGGTAGACGTTCCAGACCCCGCTCCCCAAAGTACCGAGGTGTTGTCCAAACGGCCAATTTCTGAAGATATCACCGAAGAGACCGGAGAAGAAGCCTCCCCTATGAAGTCTGAAGACAACTACTTGCAGCAGATTCCACAAGCTGGCGAGGGGCATTCTCAACACAATTGGTCGTCCAAGCCCTTTGATTTCCACATATTCCTTCAGCACCTCAAAAAGAAAAGCGCTGATCCGATTGTGAGATATATAAGGTCTTTCCTTGTATCCTTCAACAAGCAGAGCCACACATTCACGCTTCAACAGAAAGTGAAGATTGTCCGTGATTTCAAAAGTTTTATGAACGACAAATTCAACGTGTATGAGCCGTTTGCATCAATGAATGATGCAGAATTGGAAAACTCGAGAGAAGGATTGGAAAAGCTTGTGATGAACAGGATTTACTCTCACTGCTTCCCTCCAGAAATTGCAAAGAATAGCACCTATGTTCATGAAATGGTAGCAACGGACCTCAACGAAGATAAACAATTCACAAGACAATTGGATAAGTACGAGTGGATCAATGGTCACCACCTCGATGTTGATTTGGAAAAATTGACCAATCTCAGAACTCACACCACAGAGGAATTGAATTTCATGGAGTATGCCACCCAAGAAATCAACAAGATCAATAATTATAGGGCACCTCGAGACAAGATTATTTGCATTCTTAATGCCTGCAAAATCATTTACGGGTTTCTTAGAGTCAACAATCAGGAAACAAATGCTGATGCTTTCATTCCCATCTTAATCATGATTATCATCAAAGCCAAAGTTAAACATATTGTCAGCAATATTCACTATATTGAGAATTTCAGAGGTGAGGAATGGTTGGCGTTTGGCGAGACCGCATATTATTTGTCCTCGCTCCAAGCAGCAATCAGTTTTATTGGCAACATAGGATGCAACGATCTTTCGATTTCTCGAGACGAGTATGACGCCCATATGGAAGCTTGGGCTGCAAATGATAGAGTTAAAAGGGAATTGGAAGAGACAGCACCAATATCCATCCAACAGCCTACCCCACAACATGCCCAGGAACCTCAGGTGGCATTGTCACCTTCATCTGTATTATTAACCAGTGCTGAGATGTTCACTAAATCGATCTCTAATTTCCTTTCACCATCACCACAAGAATCCCCCAGTCCTCAGCCACATTCCACTCTGCAGAACTTTTTACCACCAGGTGATGCACCTCCGCAAGTAAGAGAGGAACCCCCAGACCAGCGATTAATAGATCAAACTTTTGATTCTTTGAAAGAGATTTTTCCAAACCTCGACTATTCTATCATGAAAGATATTGTGATCATGAATAAAGGGGAGATGGAGCCAAGTTTGGACGCATGTCTACAATTAGTTGGCGATACGTAATAATGCATAACTTTTGTACCTTTAAATTCTCTTGTCGAGAACTGGAAAGATTTCATGAGCAATAACGACTACATGTACATGTGACTTTTGATCATTCATCGGCTGTGGTTCTAATAAAATGCAAACTGAGAGCTTGTTTGTCCTAGCTCATCTGGGGCATCAAATGTAACCGGTTATACCAAACCAAACTGCATTACGACATGAGTGAATTAAGGAGTCAGATTGTCGTAATTAGCCTGGCTAGCTCAATCGGCTAGAGCATTCGACTTTTAAAGAATCTTTAAGAGTAATCGAAAGGCTGCGGGTTCGAGTCCCGCGTCGGGCTTGTTTTTTTTTGGTTTTAATGAAGACTCCAATTACGGAAATTAGAGAGATTTAAACGGGCTAGTCAAACTTGGAGAAGCCCAAGGCCAAGATGGAAAGCAATATTTTTGTTCCAGATAGGTAATTTTCGGATTAATGCGCTATTATCGCGGGTAACCAAATCAATGGGTGCAAGATTATCTCGCATAGCTTTTCCTGAATAGGCAATAGAAAGAGAGGGTATTAAAGACGATAGCGATCGACAAGTATATAAGAGCAATGAAAAGTACTATAGCATCAGTCAATTCGTTGATAACTCCTTGAAACCCAAACATCCCAAAAATCAAAAATGCCTATGAAATACAAGCCATCCGCTGAAGGAAAGGAAGTTAAACCACCTCAACTTCCATCTCCAGGTAACAACTCTTTCTTGGGAGACATTTTCGTTTCCGATGCTCCAGATGACAAGAAGCTCTCCTGTGGTCTTTTCAAGCAAGAAGCTGGTGAAGCTTTGGTTTACACTTATGACTACGATGAAATGAAGGTCTTCTTGGAAGTTGAAGGTGAGTACACCATCACCGATGAGACCGGCTACAAGGTCAATGTTTCCGCTGGAGACATCTTCTACTTCAACAAAGGATGCACCATCACTTTCCAAACCACTGGCTATGGATTGGCTTTCTTCACTGGCTTGAGACCAGGTATTTAAGTTATATAAAATACAAAATCGAGAACTTAGGTTCGATACATCTTAACTTTTGTAGAATGAAGAGCCAAAAGAGACTGAATAATCAATTGACAGAAACTAATTGAGATGTACAGTCAGTTGAGACTGTATTTGAAAAATGAATTTGCAGGTCTTTTACATTAATTCCAAGTTGTAAAAGCTGCAAAAAATGAAAATCAGTGATTTAATAAAATTTACTAAAATTACGAAATTACAAGAAATACGGTCTACTGGCCCTTATACAGTTACCGTACTATAATATACTCGGTGAAGGCAAGGTAAAAATAAGTGGTCCTCAAGACCCGAATTTAGGAAACTTCTCGAATTACTCGCGCAACACTCAGATCAGAAATGCCAATTGATTACTCGAAGTGGGACAAGCTAGAGTTGTCTGACGACTCCGACGTCGAAGTGCACCCCAATGTGGACAAAAACTCATTCATCAAGTGGAAGCAAAGAGATATTCATGAAAAGCGCCACCAAAGAAACATCGAAATCAAATCCATCTTGGTTCAGCTTACGATGTACGCCAAACTCAACGAGAGAGTGGACTTTTTGTTGACCGAGCTCTCAGACGCAGAGATCTTGGACGACAAGGTGGTGATTCTGAAATTGAACGACAAGTTCGACAAGAACGAAAAGTTCGACTACGAAGCTTTGCTCAAGCAGAAAGGTGACAGCTTGAGGAAAGGGTTGAAAGATTTGGAGTTTGACGCCTCCGAGATCGAGAACACCCCGCCATACAACGAGATGATCGAAGACTTGTTCATTCAAGTGAAGGAGGACCATTCTGATGCTGTTGGTAGTGCTTCAAAATTGAGAGAATACTTGAAAGAGCACAGAAATAAGATCGACGATGTGTTGTCGACCAATTCCGTCAAACTTGACGAATTGTTGTACCAGAAGTCTTTGCTTATCAGCAGTGATGACTACCACACCGGCTTTGACCGGTCGTTCTTGAATAAATCCAAAGATGAAGACAAGCCACCTGCCAAGTCAGAGAAAACCACCACTATTGAGACTTTGAACAACCCTTCTGCGTCTGAACCCAAAACCGAGAAAGAGATGTTGGAAGACTTGGAAGTGCTACCAGCGACCGAAGAGTTCTCGAAGATCTCCATCAAGAATTTGAAAGACAGCAGTTACTTCCTCATCAAGAATACTAATATCTGTTCTGAGGCCCAGAAAGATGCTTTAATTATGACTGCATTCGACCACCAGTTAGCTGGAGACAGCGAAACCGCCAAGCAGGTCATCCACCAATCGCTTTTGTTGCAGTACGTTGCTCAATTAGCCGGACCTACTGGCGACAAGGAGCAAGTGATCAAAGCTATCAGGCTCTTTTTTACAAAAATCACTGACGACTCGTCTCCTGCTAAGGGTGCTTTCTTACAAGATGTAGACAACACGTTCAACCACATCAAGCAAAGATGCCAGATCATCCAAGCAGAACAAGCTGGTGGCGAAGATGGCGAGCAGGAAGCCTTGATCCAATTGAGAGCTTTAGATGAGGGCACCGAATTATCTGTCGAGATTCCAAAGGAAGGCACACCAGAATACGAGATTTTTACTACCAAAGTACCTGTTGAGATGCAAGAGGCAGTGAGAACAGGATCTTTGGATGCGGTCAACGAAGTGTTTGCAAAATACAAAATAGAGGAAGCTGAACATATTTTGGAAGTCATCAACGAGTGCGGAGTGATAGGGGTCAGTGGCTATCTAGAGAATGAGAATGAGTTTCAAGAACTTAAGAAACAGTATAATGAAAACCAAGAGAACCAGGACCACAGCACAACTGATGACATTTTTGATACAGCTGATATAGTCGATTAACTCAAATAGGTTATGTATTTTAAGAGAAGACTTGGAAAACGTCAGTCAGTTCATTTTCTACTTAGTCTGGCCAAGGTATCCATCAATGATTGGGTAGTTGGACCAGAATTATTGGTATTATTGTCACCATTACCACCTGTATCCGAGGTAGACTTTAATTGTGACAATAACGAATTGACTTGTGTGTTAGCTGACTGAGGTTGGTTCAGTCCAGATGAGTTCCCATAATTTAGAGGTTGAGAGTTAGAGTTAGAGGTTTGATTTTGTTTCTGTTGAATAAGAGAAATTACGTTTTGCACAGAAGCAGTATCCATATTCTGCAACGTCTGCATCAACCCAGCTTCTACCAGCTGGTTCTGTTTTGGTTGGGTTTGAGCTTGCGGTGGAGGTGGCTTGGGGGCATCGCCATAGGAGATTGGCTGGCTACCGTACAGAATGGGCTTGTTTCCATAAGATGGTGCATTCCCGTATTGCTGAGACTGAGGTTGAGGTTGGTATCCACCATATGCTTGAGGTCTTTGATTGTAGGCCTGTGGTTCGTAGTTGTAACCATAGGACTGGGTAGGATTCTGGTTCCATCTCTGTCTGCTTCTACCGCCAGGACCGCCTCTTCTGCCATATCCACCTCTTCTATCCTCCATTTGTCCATACGATCCATAAGCGTTAGAACCGTCATTCTGACCCTGATTATTGTTGTAGCCTCCATAACCACCATAAGCGTTTGAATTGTTATTTTGGTTGTTATTATAGCCACCTTGACCAGCATCGGTGTAACTGGGGTTTCCGAAATTCTGATTCGGAGCATAGTTGTTGGAGTTGTCGAAACTCTGTTGTGGGCTGGCTGACGGTTGGTGGCCGTATCTTTTCACCTTACACTTATGTACAAGATCAGCAGCCACTTCAGGATCAACGTCGGCGTACTCATCAAACTTGATACCGCCGTCGGGAGTCAGTTCAAACGTCTGCACGTCCACTTTATGTTCTTTGATGACACAAGTGCCAACGACTCCCGAATAGGCTGCTTCACTGATGACGTCGCTCAATTCCTTATGAGTCACGTCCTCGGTGTCGATGATGATCTGCAAACTTTCAAACGCTTTCTTGACTTTCCTGATGAAGAAAACAGACGACTTACCAGTAATGTAGATTTGGCATTCTGGGGCTCCTTTGCGGAACTTCTTGGCTTGGTGGTCATCATCAGTCTTTTCACGGTTGCCTGTTTCGGCTTTCCTCGACTTCTGGGGCTTGGATGCATCCAATCTCATGATTTTGTTGTGAAGGGGAACATTGGTCTCACCTTTAATGCAGTCCAAACAGGCTTCTGAAGTTCTGAATTGGGCAAAGCCATAGCCGGCCTTGATGGCAATCTGTATGACATCACCGTATTGCCGGAAAATCCTGAACAAGTCCTGTTTTGAGATGGTGTTGGCAGGCAAGTTGCCAATGAACAATCTCAGTTTGTCCGGAAATTCCTCCCAGTTTTGCAGCTCCATGTACGACGCTTCACGCTTTATAAAGGCGGCATAATCTTCCTCCTCCTCCGCCGTCATCGGAGCAGTTATGTTGGGTCTCTTACAGAATTCGTTGAGGGGAATTAGAGGAATGGGATTTTTCAAATTCTTGTAGGGCTTATTGTACGAGTACACTTGGTCGTAGTTCTTGTAGGACGATGCAGGAGGGCCACCGGGCGTCAAGTTGACTCCCTTCGCCTCTAGCTGTTTCATGATGAGCTGCATTTGCTCGGCTTCAGGCAAACTCTGGAAATTGGGGTCCTTGACGAGCTCACTTTCCAAGATAGCGTCGTAGGCTGCCTTCAACTGTTTCTGTTGCTGCTCAACGGAGTCCTGTGAAGTACGATTACTGGGGTTAGCCGGCAACGCAGCTACATTGGGTTTTGGCGGTAAACCTGGCACTTTAGGTAGCGACTCGGGTCTCGACTGTTCTTTGGGGAGCGAGGTGCTTAAGCTTTGTTCTGGGTCATAGTCGTCGTCGTCATCCTCGTCCTCCGCCGGTTCGTGGTCGTTTTCCAGGGCATTTTGGTCGTTCTCCACAGGTTCTGGGGCGGAAGGCTCCGGTTGTGGCTCGGGCTCGGACTTTTTTTCGGACTCTGGTGCCGCAGGAACGAAACTCGGGTCGACCCCAGGCTCGTACGAGTCGTCCAGGTCGGGCTCGTCCTGCGTGGGGTCGTACTTGAGCTCGGGCTCGAAGGCCAACTCGCTCGACGGTTGCTCAGGCTCTTCGTCGGCGTTTACTTGGGGCTCAGGTGAGAGTTGGGCCGACGTGGTCTCCACGGGCATGTCTTCGGGCGGGGGCAGCTTATGGGCGAGGTCAACTGGAGTTACTTCCATTACGTAGGAGGGTTATGAAAATGACAGTGAGAAAAAATTTCAGAGGTGAGCAAGTGCCCCAGGCCAAATTAATCAACGTTTTGGAGCCCGCCTGTAACTACTCAACTATATACATTACACCGATAAGCAAGGGCCAAGATCAACGATTACATAAGTTCGGGGTTTCTTTAGGAGTGGGTTAATACGTTCCGCGATTGGTCTATTAGGAAACGGCCCCCCACCTGCAGTGCCCAAAACACTTACTCCGGTTTATATGCAGACAGAGTTTTTCCGTATATATATGGCAAGATACTTGTTCAGTAATTAGTAATTATGTCGTCGCAACTCAAATTCGGAGTTGTAGGAACCGGAATTTTCGCCAGCGATGTCCACTTGCCAACTGCAAACAAGATCCCTTACTTGAAGCCAGCCGCATGTTTTAACAGAACCAAACCAAAGGCTGAGGCTTTTGCTAAGGAAGCTGGAATCGACGCCGCCCACGTTCACGATTCCTTGGAGGCCATCTTCCAGGACGACTCGCTCGACTTTGTCGACGCCTTGTTGCCAGTGCAGTTCAACTTGGACGCTGTTAAATTGGCTGTCAAGTACAACAAGCCTTTGGCGCTCGAAAAGCCCATCGCTGCCAACATGGCCCAAGCCAAGGAGATCGTCAAGATCGCCGAGTCCACCGACTTGCCAATCGGTATCTTGGAGAACTGGGCCTTCATGAAGTCCATTGGCCTCTTGAAAGACGTTTTGCCAAAGATCGGAGAGGTGATTTCCTTCACCTACTCCTCCACCGGTCCTTGGAACCCCAACAACAAGTACTTGAGCACCACCTGGAGACAGAACCCCGAGCACATCGGAGGCTTCTTGAGTGACGGTGGTGTCCACCAATTGACTTTGTTGACCGAAGTTTTGGGCCAAGTCAAGACTGTGTCTGCTTTGACCAAGCAAGTGAAACCACAGAGTGGCGATGTCGACATCATCTACTCCACCATGGGATTGGAGAGCGGTGTCATCGGTACCTTCACCTACGGTTCTACTTTCGGAGCCACCGACAAGTCCTTGACCTTCACCATTCTTGGTACCAACGGTTCGGTTGTGTTTGACTTTTCCCCAACCTTGCCCAAGCCAACCATCACCTACCAGACCGGTGCCGACCTGGGCAGCGCCTCTGAGAAGACCGTCATCGAGGTCGACGAGGTCGACAACTACGAGGCTGAATTCATCAACTTTGCTGATGCTCTCAAGGCCAACGACAAAAAGTTGATCGGCGTGCCTCCAGCCAAGGCCTTCCACCACTTGGCCATTGTCGCCGCCGCCATCGAGTCCTCCAAGGGTAACGGTACCTCTGTGACTGTGGAAAAACCTTAGATACGATATATGTATTAATGCAGTAACAGTTACAACTCGTCCTTAACAAGCAGCGCGACTGAAGTAGCCAGCTCTTCGGCCTCCTCAACAACAGTACTCAATACTGCTGCTGTCGCGAGAACAGCCACAGGCACTTTGTCCTGTTTCGACTTGGGAATGAAAAATAGCACCATCCGGAACACCTTGAATAGTGACCACAACAAGAGCCTCACAGGCAACCTGAATATACGCCGCCACAACACCCAAGCAGAGCACAACAACAAGAAGCCAATGCTCATGTAGAGCTTGTTCTTGTCGGATCTGTCCTGCTTCTCGATGAACTTGACAATGTTCCTCGACCTCTTCAAAGTGTCCTGTAAACTCAAGAGCATGTTGTCCAAAGTAGACAAGTCTTTTGTTTGCTGCTCCACAGACTCAATGTTGAGCTCCGTTTGTATTATGGAGGTGGTCATCATCTGCCTCGTAGACTGAAGCGATGCAGTGATGGATTTATTGTGCTCCAGGATTTTGTCTTGAATGGTCTTTTCCGCCAATTCCGCCTCCTCGCTTTGGCTTCTGGCGCCGAACAACTCGTTTCGCATCTGCTCGGTTGTTCTCGTGCGTTCCGTCATCTTGCCAAACTTCGATACCCGTTGCGTGTGAATATGAGCTTCCTCAGCTTGGTACGATTTTAGCTGGGCCTGTCTCAAGACGTACCTGAAATGCAAGAGCTCGTCGGCGTAGATCTCGCTTAGGGCCTTTTGTTCGTCGGAGACGGCGTTGCCCTTCATTTTCACGCCCAAAATGTCCAAGAGCTCTTGGTACTTGAGAACCAAGTTGTTGCATTCTCTCGAGTGAATGGCTCGCTTGACCTCCAAGGGCTCGCCGCCCTCTTCGTCGACGTTGTCGGTCTCTATGACATGGAGCTTGTCTCGTATTTGGGTCTGGATCTGGTCTAGTGACTGAAAGATCGGTGTCAACTCCATTACGTTGAGAAATTCTGCTGCGTGGAACATCTACACTTTCTTTACCACCAAAGTTAAGTGTCTCTGACTTATAGACCAGCGCTGCTGCCACAGAGACAAGCCACCATGGACGCAAAGACAAACCAAGAATCTGCTTTTGACATGCTGGATGTGAAAAATTCAATTGGCGAAACCAACCAGAATGCGTCCCAGTCCCAGACCACCGGCGAACCACAGAAGGAGAGCGCTAAAACCACATCAGAAAGCCAGCCTGTGAAGTCCAAGAAATCAAAAAAACTGTCGAAAAAGGCCATAGATCCAGCTCTTTTGACCCCAGAGTATATTGAAGAGCAACGACGGCTACGTAATCTCAAGAAGGAACAGAAGAACAAAAAACAAGGAACTTCGGGCGAAACCGTACCACAAGCTCTCCGGTTCATCAAGAGAAACTTTGTTGCGGTAGCGGAGCCCAATGAAAGCAATTTTTCTATCAGAGTTATGACCTACAATATGCTTGCACAGGCCTTGATCAGAAGAAAGTTGTTTCCTACGAGCGGCAATGCCTTGAAATGGGGCACAAGATCGCAGGTTCTCTTGGCAGAGATTAAATATTACGACCCACACATTATCTGTGCCCAAGAAATGGACCATATTCAGTACCAGTCATTCTGGAAAAAGGAATTCTCCAAGTTGGGCTACGGTTCCAAGTATGAACGGGACTCGACCAAGAACCACGGCGTGTGTATATTTTTCAAGGACGATTTGTTTGTTAGCAAGCACCAAAGCTTCATATACTACGACAAGGAGCCCTCGGGAGATATTGAGCCACGAACTATTACCCAGAACATTGGGCTTTTAGTGTGCCTTGAGTTCACCCCCAAGGTGCTCCAGAAATACCCCAACTTGTCCAGAAATGGATTAATCATTGGTACGACCCATTTGTTCTGGCATCCTTTTGGAACATACGAAAGAACAAGACAAACGTACCTTGCACTTAAAAAACTGAAGGAGTTCTTGGAACTCATGAACAAATTGACAGACAACGATAGAGGCTTCTATACAATGTTCTGTGGTGATTTCAACTCTCAACCGTTCGATACGCCATATTTATCTATTACTGCAAAACCTGTCACCTACTCTGACAGAGGGAAAATCGTCATCAGTTGTTCGTTATCTTACCAGTACTCCAAGAACAGGGGCCTCAAAGTCACAGAAGCCAGTAACGACGACGAAGAAGAGGAAGGTGGTAATATAGAAAAGTACGGGTCCAATCAGCCAAAAGACCCGGTTCCTGAAACTTTTGAGGCTACTGAGGAACAGCTCGAATTGGTAGATAAGATGCAGAAGCTTCACAATGACTTGGACGTGCGGGCCATCTCGTTGTACTCAGTCGCCTACCATAAGGTTGACGCTGAAAATGCTGGTAAAGATAATACCAGAAACGAGCCCATGTACTCCAACTGGGCTCACGCATGGAGAGGGCTTCTAGACTACATATTTGTCATTGCGCCCTGGACAGACAACGAATCGTATGCCGATAGGATCGATACAGTTGAGGAAGTGGCTTCGGACCAAGCCATACGATTGACAAAATTATTGAGATTGCCTAGAGGTGAGGAAATGGGAGAAGAGCCCTCTGGACAGCCCAGAGAAGGTCAGTATCCTTCGGACCATTTCAGCTTGATGGCCGAAATCGAGCTTTTATAATTATTATTAATACATAGCTATAGATGCAATCCCTAAACCTTTAACATTTCTTCTACCAAGTCATCCAATGGACCATAATCTTTTTGCTGGAGCAAGCCAAATTCTTTCGAGAAGAGGACATAATGCTTCAAACTAGTGTTGAGATGACTTGGCAAGCCCAACTCGGTGATTTCATGGAAGTGGTGACAATATATGTGAGCGTAGATTCTGAATAATCTTTTAAAGATAGTTTTCACCAATGTAGGAAATTGTTGTGGGAAAGGGGCCCCCATTTTGGAAGGGAAGATGTTGTCGTTGTCGAAGAACCCTTGGATCCAATTCATAAGGTTCTCGATGTATTCACATGCTGGGAGAGAAACCGGTCTTTTGGGCAGTCCGTGTCCGTTAGCACCGGGATTTGTCTCTTGCCATAAATATTCGTATTCTTCAGTAGCAATCATTCTAGGACAGGTGGCGGGCGAGCAGAACTCGGTGATGGCCCCGTACAACATATTGATCTGGTTGTAGAAATCCACTACATGCACTGCCAACCACTCGTTCAAGTCTTCATCTTGCGGTAATTTAACTGCTTGGTACAAGGCATTTTGGGAGCCCAAGGTTTGCTCGGCGTAGCTTCTTATATCCCTGTGGTTTGTGATGGCCTGGGCATCAGACTTCAGATTTATGGTTTGGTAAGGGTTCTCAGACTTGGTCGGACTCGATGGGAACGTTGTGCTCAGCACTGGCTGTGGACTTGAGATCGGCGACGACTGTTTTAATTTGAATCCCCGGGCACTCTTTAATGTGTGAGTGTTGAAGTTCTGGAAAAAAGATGACATGACTGACAGATCTGTAGCTTGAACCCCAATATATAACAGCTGAAACGGTTCTTCTGCGTGTTTACATAAAACACCGATTGGGCAATGATGGTGAACCGCTCACGCACGACCGCCCTTTTTTGCTAGGTCCTGGACCACCAGCGGGATGTTGAAAAACTGCAAGCAGAAGGGGAGCGCCTTGACGTCGATGTCCTCGTTGGGCACTGCTGTCAAACTGGACGGAATTTCGGTGCAGATTTTTTTCGGCTTTTTTTTGCAGTCAAATGCCTTCATTATCTTGACGCAGGTGTACTCGCTTACAGCCCAGGTCTGAAGAAGCAAGAGGTTGCGGAGTAGGATTTCTGACCTCGAAACGACAGCAATTCCGAGACTTTGCAAGTGGTCCTTCGACGAATCGATCAAATCGGCGTTCCGTCTTATAAACCAGTACTTCTGCTTCAACAAGTGTCTGGCGTGGAAAGAAAACGCAAACGGGTACGCCGAGTCCAAGTGCAACATCAACGAGACCATCTGGTGCTCCATGATTTCAAGCAAGGTCTTTACGTCTTTTGCTCCTTTATCGCTGCATATCTCCAAGTCCAAAAGAACCCACGAAATCTCTTTGACAGCCAAGCCCAGCTCCGGCAAACTACGTATGCCGTCGACCACGATCTCTGGGGATATCCTACAGCCCACCTGGAGTTGGAATTGGTGGTCTTCTTGAGCCGGAGTGGCCAAAACGTCGTAATCGAGGGCCGGCCACCAGCAACTCGAGGAAAACCCGTATTGGAGCGCTTCAAAAAGGTGGGAGTCGGTTCCCCTGGTGATTTGGAGTCCATTGACGGTCGTGCTCACTTTTACCTAAAATGTTAGCGATCTACAGCACCCGTCTAGCGAGTGAAAATCAGGTCTCATACGATTATGGAAGATGCTGGCAATACGAGAGCGTTTTCCAAGGAAAAAGGGTCGGAGGTCAAATTATCCGAGTAGGACAACCGGCAGAAGGTGTCATCTCGCTTTATCAACAGTTTTAGGACCCCATTTGCACACATTATAGAATGTTTCCTGGGAAAAACAATATCGCGTAGTGGAACATCACCAGAAAACCAGCCGTTCTGAGCAGAGTATGAGTTTGTGGAGGCATGGTGCTCATCTGTGCATACGCACGAGGTGGGTCCCTTCGTCAATAACGCTGAAAGCTTGTTTGAGTGGGCGAATAGTGGGCCAAAAAGTGATTTTGGAGCAATATGCTACGAAGCCCATAAGTGCCGATGAGCTCCTGCAGTTGGGCACCACTCAGGCCCAGTTGCGGGCCTTGTACCGGAGGTTTTTCCGGCTCCGCCACTTGGTCGACCCCAGACCAAAAATCGTGGAAAACTACTGTATTGTCGTCAGACGAAAATTTACACACGAAGACTTCAACGCCAGGAGACAGGTCATTCTCTCACAGGAGGCGCTCACTACGGCGCAGATCGTCGCGAGGATCGCCAATTCGTTGACGTTCGTCATAAATTCTACAGTGGAGCTTCCCCAGAATTTGGACCTGGGCGAAAAAGTCTACTTCAAAGATGCATTGGAGCCGCAGCGGGCCGAAACGCAGATCGTCCACACGATCATCGAGATGGAGACCGCTAAGCCCAGCTCCATCAAGTACGATTTTCAGTTGCTGTGGTACAACAAGGTCCGGCAGAACTTGGAGCAACTACCCGAAATCCCCACGAAAAAACAGTACCAGCAGTTTCTCCGGGAACCGACGCTCTTGGGGTACAGCACCTACGAGTACGATCTCATGATGACCAACGAAATGTTCGACACTTGCATGTAAATAGAATCTCAATCGCAGTAATTAATTTTCAATGGCCTGGTTCCCCTTCGGTAAGTCGCCTCAAGTCGAGCAGAAATCGCACAGCCCCCTCGGGCTTGCGCCGGTGGATAGACCTGTGGCTCCCGGTGAGTCTGACATCAACCACACGTTGGCGCAAATATCCAATGATAAAGAGATCGACTTCCAAATTGGCAAGCTGCTGAGCGCCGAAGAGGCCAACAAGGCGGTGACCCAGTTCGTCAACGTCAGACCCAACAACCTCTTCATCTTGGACGGCGAAAAGGACGCAGAGAGAAGCATCATCTGCACCAACAACGAAGATGGCGGCAAGACATGCTTGAAGCTCCAGTATAACTCGATCATGCTCTTCAAACAGATGCAGAAGCTCGAGTACTTCTGCAGCTTGCCCGACGACATCAACGCCACCTACTTCGAATGCAGAAAGATCAAGTAAAAGAGGACGTTTATTAAGAGATAATGGTTAAGATTTAATGAGAGATCCGAAAACATTTAACACCAGGTAAATAGCTATTACAACACCCCAGCGAAGAGAGCCAAGCCGGCAGCCAAGTAGCCGCCGGCAACACTGTAGGCATTGTCACAGCTCGTGAAACCCTGTTGGCTGACATTGGAGTGGTTGCCACTGACACTAACGGTTTGGTTTGTCACCAAATCCTCTGGGTCGACAAACTCGTCTGAATCGACAAACTCGTCAGAGTCGACAAGCCCGTCTGCGTCGTCAAACTCCCGCTTCTGGTGTTTCTTGGGCGCTGCCTCGTAGACTTCCACCAAGTCGTCGTTCTCCAACTGGGCGTACAATTGAATGTGCTCCAACCCAGGATTGCCGTCTTGAGAGTACTCTTGCTTCAATTCCTTGACTCTCTCGGGCGTAGCCACCTCAATGTTGGCACAGGCGAACTTGGTCAAGTCGTTGTAGTGGAACACAATCGACTTGCCAATGATGTTGGCCTTGGACTTGGGGTGCAACGACAAAAAGGCATCGTCGTACTGAGTCTCAAAGCAGGTGGTGTCAATCCACCCGTGCTTCCCAGACAAGTCGCCGACCTGGCAGAACGAGTCGTCGTCCTGGCTGTCGCAGTCGGCGGGGGCTCCGTACGGATTCAAGTGCTCTCCGACGGCTTCACAGTTTCCGTCTTCAGGCACGGGAAATTCGTGAATATGGTAGACAAAAGGGCCCCTGTTGCGGGGCAAGCCCGTCACGTCGACGTGCACGTTGACGATCTTGCCCTGCTTGGCGGTGAAGACCACAATTCCTTTCACTGCCTGATCGCCAGAAGCTGGGAAATCAGCCAAGGCTACGATATTCTCTGGATTTTTTTTAATCATGGGCGCTTGAGCGGCAAAGACCCCCAATGCCATGAGGGCGGCCATAAATAACTTACTGGACAACATGTTTAACTGGGTGTTCTACTAGTACAGGTACAGTTTTACAAAAAGTGAATTTGCACCCAAAATTCGAATTGGCGCACGGGACCTGGCGGCGACGGTATGCACCGTAGCGATGCGGTACGGTCACAAACAGCCATTGGGCGTGCATTGGGGCGTGCATTGAGGACACCTTGCCCAATTCACTGGCACCGGCAGAACACCCGTACACCAGTACTTTCGGGCGAGCAAGTTTCGGGACCGGGTCGGAGTCAGCCATACTATCATCAACGTAACTTTCATTATCTATAAATAGTAGTCTACATGCAATGGTTAGACCATGAAGGACTCTCCGCATCCACAGGTGCCCTTGGAGTTGGGGTTTTTGAAGATGAATCTTGACGATAATTTATCGTCGAGCCAGTCCATCTCGGACCCCACAATGGAGAAAAGCGCTTTAGAATCAATAAATACCTTGACGCCGTCTTGCTCGACAAGCTCGTCGAACTTGCCGGGCTCCGTGACGTATTCCAAGTTGTAGGTGAGGCCAGAGCAACCTCTATTTTGCACGCCGATTCTGATGAATTTGGAGTCGACTTGGACCAATTGCTTCAAGTGGTCGACCGCCGATGGCGACAATGTGATCAAGGCCTTTCTGGGCTTTAGCACTCTTCTTTTCTTGGGCTTGGGCGTGGTGGAATTGGCACTTTGGGCCGCCACGGTGGATGCAGGTGGGGTGGTGGGCTCGACAGCGGGCGCTGGCGCCACAGGCTCGGGCACAGGCGATGCAGATTTGGCAGGGGCGTCCTCGACGTCGGGCCGGGGCTTGAACCGAGACGCTCTGGACCGTCTGAGCGGCTTGGCGTCGTCGGCAAGCTTATGTTGCGACCATTTGGTCCCCTGAAGAGAATTGGTGGTATCCTTCAAGCTGTTGGTCTTGATGGAGTTCATCTGGTAGTTGAAGTTGGCGTAAAAGTCGTTGGATTTGGCGGAGGTGATGGGGATGGTCTGGATAAACCGCTTGCCAGCCTTTTCCGATTCCAGGGACAAGAATCGTCTCCACATCGACAACGAGGGCTCAAAAGTTATTCTATTCCGGATCATGGGGGGCGGATAATGCAGATATGACGTTTTAACGGGGAAAACAGCAAAATTTAGTGGGAATAAAAACTTGGTCAGAAGCAAAAATAGTTATTACTAAATGCTTTGGTGGGTGAATATATGACTTGGCCGGGCGCGCACGACCATTTTTTGACTGTAAGCAATACTTGCGCACATTTCATTGGTCGCGCGTCACGTGCCACCCTCTCGGGAATGGTAAAGCGTTCCAATCATAGACCGGTTATAGTAAATATGTATATCACCTAAATAGCGGTAGTTTCTCTGCGTAACCAGTTCCATTCCAACGACCGCTTGGCCAATTGCTCCGACAAGTCGTTCCAGATCGTCTCGTGGTATTTGTTGATCCAGGTTTTTTCCTCCTCCGTCAACAACGAAACGTCGATAAGCCGCTTACAGAACGGCACTCGGGTCACGGTCTCGAACTCAAGGAACTTCTTGCCGTTGAACGAGGCGCCCGAGTCCTTCACAAACATCACGCTCTCAATACGGATCCCGTACTCGCCGTCTTCGTAGTACCCGGGCTCATTTGATATCAAGTGGCCCTCTTTTAAATATGACGTAGCAGCGTTAGGTCTGGGTCCGATTCCGATGGGGCCCTCGTGCACGTTCAAGTATGCGCCGACTCCATGCGAGGTTCCATGACGGTAATCCAATCCGTGATTCCATAAAAATTGCCTGGCTATGGAATCAATCAATAACCCAGTGGTCTTTTCCGGGAACTTCAAGCTGGCTAATGCAACATGGCCCTTCAACACCAAGGTGTAGTTCTTTATTTGCTCGGGGGTGGGCGTGGTGAAATGAATCGTTCGGGTCACATCGGTGGTACCATCCAAGAATTGCGATCCAGAATCATTCAAATATATCTTATCGGGGTCGATTTGCGAACAACTGCCCGCCACCGGCTTGTAATGAATAATAGAACCATTGGCTCCCGATGCACTTATAGTATCAAACGATAATCCCACGAAATCCTTTTCATGGCTTCTCAATTCCGTGAGTTTCGTATCAGCTTCAACCTCGTCCACCATATTCTCCAGACAGAGCAACTGGTTTTCCAACCACGAGAAGAACTTGACCAACGCCTTGGCGTCCTTGAGATGGGCGTTTCTGGCGCCGTCCAATTCGACCTTGTTCTTTACACTCTTCAAATCTTCGATAGGGGACCGGGTCAATTTCTCAAACGCACCGTCCAACGTCCGGACAATCTGCCACGACGAGTTGGCGGTGATGAGAAACTTCTTGTCGTTAGGTTTGTAGTCTTTAGCTGTAGTCGATAACTCCTCCCAGAACGATTCGTAGGGACTCACCTTAATTCCATCAGCCTTCAAAACAGACTGCACCTTGGTGTCGAACCGGTAGTGGTCGGCAAACAAGTGAGCAGTCTTGTCCTTGTTGATGATCAAGTAGGAGTAGAATACCGGATTGTAAGCAATATCGCTTCCTCTCAAGTTCAACACCCATGCAATTTCGTCCAACGCCGACACCACGAGGCTGTCGCCGCCGTTTTTGTCAATGATGCTGGCCACCTTGGCGAGCTTGGACTGCGTCGACTCGCCGGCATACTTGATGTCCAAGGTCTTGATGATATTGGAGGGCGAGGCAGGAAGCGGCTCGAACTTTTCCCAGATCTTGGCCACCAAGTTGTCGGAGACGGGAACCAAGGCCACGTCGACCTTTTTCTTGGCCAGCTTCTCGGCGATCTGCGTCTTGAGCTTCTCGAACAACGTATAGGAGATGAGTCTGGGGTCGACACCGATGTTGATCTTGGCGCCCGAGTCCAAGGCGAGCTGCACGGCCTGGGTGATGGCCCACTCGTCCCACGTCGGTTCGCCAGGAACCCCCTGTTTGAGCAAGGTCCAGTTGAAGTCGATCTCGTTCAAGGCCTGCGAAAAGTAGCGGCCGTCCGTCGACAACGCCGCCAAGCCCTCGGGAACGGGGTTCATGCACATGACGTCTCTGGTGACGATCGCCACGCCGGCGCTGCCCTGGAACCCGGAGATGAAGCCTCGTTTCTGGTCGAACGGCCCCACATACTCACTTTGGTGCTCGTCCTCGGAGGGCACAATGTACACGGCCAAATCGTGGTCGGCCATGGCGCCGCGCAACGCCTCGAGCCGCTTGGATGTGTTGACCTCCTTGGTCTCCGGCGGACACAAGGTCGACACATCGACGGTGAAAACCGACCCCTTTCTGGAGCCTGGCCGGGACCCCGAGGACCCGGTGCGCTTGAGATTTATTTGTCTGGCAATGACAGAGCTTCTTCTGTTGGTGCGGGATAACAACCCCGGCGAGCAGGTGCAGTTATTGCACTGGGCTCTCAGGACTTTTCTCATCATGGTAAAACAGCCCACAGGAAATTGCTAAATGTGCGCGCTGGTCATGTGCAGCGTTTTGGCCAATAAGTGGCCGGTCGTTTATCCGCGCAGCGCATGGCGCTTGACAGATATTTTTAGATGCCCCCCACCGTAGTAGTGTAGACCGCGCACGTGACCAGATCCAACTTCAGCTACCAGCTACGCCGTCACCGCCCACACAAAAGTTTTTCGCCGCCGCCGCCGCTCTCTGCAAGTCCAGTCGCCGCCACCAAAACCCCATTTTCAAAATTAGGTGGCTTTTACATATGTTTAGGTTTGTGTGAATCATCGGCATCGCGGTTCACGTGAGCTACTCTTTCACCATGTCCGGGACAATCGACTCGGTCGTAGCGGTACGTTTGCGCCGGTGTGCCCCTCTACTAACGCCAGAACATCGAGAAGTTGTATTCCAGCTCCGACCCCGTGGAAATCGCCCAGATCCAGTCGGGATTGCAGGTTCTCCAGAAATCCAAAGATGGCTACCAGTTGGCCAAGGTCTTGATGACCATGGACCTGAAAAACTGCCAGTTCTTCGGCGCTCTCACCTACTCGGTGGTCATCAACACGCTGAAGCAGTTGGACCGGCCGTCGCTCGAGCTCTTGCTAAACGATATTCTCGGGTCTATTGTTAGCCTACTTCGAGCCCCGGACTTTTCGTCCAACTTGTTCATCATACGAAAGCTCGTCTACGACGTGGCGTTGATGTTCGCCAACAACAGCGAGGCGTTCAACAACCCCATTGAGCGGTTTCTCGCCGCCGTGGGGCTCGAGCCCGACCTCCGGGCCGTCGTCAACACGCTCGAGCCGCGAGTCTTCACCACCGCCTTGAACATAGCCAGCATCTTGGTGGAGGAGCTCATGAAGCGCGAGCTGGCGTCGCAGATCCACGACGTCGTCTTCCACCATGTGTATAATAATTTGGTGATCATGTATGAGTACTTGAACACCATCTCGGTGCCGTTCGAGATCGACGCCCAGGCCTTGGACTGCTTGAACTCGTGGATCACCTACATATCGATGGCCGAGACCCAGTCGACGGTGCGGTACCGCGACCCCGGCACCCTTCTCTCGTTTTTGTTCAAGCATTTCGAGTCCACCGACTTTGACGACAACACTTTGGAACTCACAAACAAGGCCATCACCGCCACCGCCGAGATCTTGGAAATCAACCCGCAGATGCTCTCGGGCGACACCAAGAAGTTCTTGCAGGCGTTGCTCTTCGAGCAGGGCAAATGGGGCGTCAACTACATCGACAACGTCATTCTCAACGACACGATCAGCGAAGAGGAGGACGTCGGCAACTACGTCAATCTCGTGTTGGCGTTCTTGCTGAGCGATATCATCTCATTTTCCAAAAACTTGAACCTGCCGCTCAACGAGTATATTGTGGAGATCATTTTGAAGCTAACGGATTTTCCCAGCACGCCAGTCATCGAAGAAAAGGTCAGCGAGCAGTTCCTCACATTCTGGGAAGAATTGGCCAACATTTACATCGACGACGAAGAAACATACGACCAGATATTCGAAATGGCCGACCCATCAATCAAAGTGGAGTTTTTCAGAAGAAGAGACGAAATATTTAGAAAAGTGTGCTCTATCTACTGGTCAAAGGTCAAGATCCCTATAGAAGATTTCCAAGCCAACCGGTCGGAGTTTCTCTACTATAGATCCAATGTTGGTGACTTCTTTTGCACCATGTATTCGCTTCTTAAACTTCCGTTCTACGACAAGTTGACGGAAGAATTGATCAACCAAATTAACCGCATCTCGGAGGATCCAAGCAACATCTTGGACGTCGAGTCTACCCTATACATTCTCCAGAAGATCAATGATGACTGCACGTTTTACGAGTCTCAAAGCTCGGTGTTGCTTCCATATATTGATAAAGTCTTTGATGCCAATCTATTGACTGTTTTGAGACTAGAGGATCAAACTTCGCCACATTATTCCATCATATACTCTACCACCATCAGTTTCATTGCATCGATCGAATTCTACTTGAAAACCGACAGAGGCAGCCAATACTTGAATGTTGTGTTCAATATGCTCTTCGAGGTGATTCTCGGCACCAACCTCAAGCTTTCCTTGGTGGCTTCCAAGACAATCTTGAGCATATGTCAAGAATGCAGAAACAACCTTACAAGTTTCCTTCCCGACCTCGAATCGCTATTGAGTCAAATGATAAGAAGTGACAAGATTGATAATCTCATCAGACAGCGGATGTGCAACGCTTACGTTTCTATCGCTCAAACCGTACCTGATCCTGATAACCTTGCACAAGTCATTCAGACGTTGCTAATCGTGATAGAGGAAGCGGCGTCCAATTTAATGCTACAACAATTAGACGAGACCCAAGAAGACTATCTTGTATCGCTCTTGATTTGCGTCAGTGAGATCGGAAAGGCTTCGGCACTACCAGATGAAGTTGATACTCTCTACACAGAATCTCAAAAGAATGCTATTGAACTGTACTGGTCTACTGATCAAAGAGAATTGAAGACCATGCTTTTAAATATCATCAGACAGTTTTCTTTGAATTTTCCTCCACTTGTCAACAATACGACAGTGACAGAGACTTGCTGCCAAATACTCAAGGCTGGACTCAACGAGCCCATCAAAGGACCCTTTAGTTTCTCGTTACAAACCATCTTCGAGTACTTGGTGGTGAAGATCCAAAACTGTAACGCTCCCTCAGTCACTCACATATATCGACTTTTTGAAACCATAGTTGTCACCAACTATCAAACGTTGACTGATAGCGCTATAGGAGAAGCGGTGTCAAAACTTTTCACGGAAAGACTTGCTTTCTTGAATAGCGACCCAGACATGATTCAATCCAGCATAGAGCTCTTTGCTACTATTTTGGAGAAACGTCCATCGCTCATAGTGAATCTCCCTGTGTTCAAAGACGTAGTGGTTAAATTTGCTATTGATGGACTAAAGGCACACGAGACTTTGATCATAAAATCCACCCTGAATTTCTGGATTTCTCTTTTGTCTATGAAGAGAGGCAGCCGTGAGGACCAAGAACATATCAGGCAATTGATGCTTAACGATAATTTTGGTCTTAATTTCTGCATCAGCCTTGTTGAGTCATTTTTCAATAGCACCAGATCTGCGCTTGGTTACTACTATCCAATATTCCGGAACCTCATTCTGAAGTATTCACTCTACATACGAGACTGGCTTCTTGTTGCCTTTCAAAGCGTCCAGAGTTTCAACGTTAATGACAAAGAAACCATAATTAGGCAGCTTTTGGTTACTCGAGGTCAGAGATCTGCCAACAACATCCTTAAAAAGCTTTGGCTTCAGGTTAACGGTCTAACCGACTATTAATGATCAATTTACGACTTACTTGGTATTACGCAATATACATATTAAGTACAAACTATTTGACATCAAAACAATACGACTCATAACATGGATTCCAATTGAGAGCTCAAAAAGTTACATTCGGCCTCGAAATCAACATCGTTGATGGCCACGGTCTGGTACCTTACTCTGACCTGGCCATTATAAGTATCTTGTCTGGCTCTTAATCTGAAGTTGAATTCACGCATCGTCACCAGCTCAATGATGTTCTTAAACTCGGTGTTGAGGCTGTCTTCCTTCAACTTCAAGAGCTCGTTGGCAGGGACCCCGAACAACTTCAAGGCTTCAGCGTCGAACAACGTAGTCCATAATTGACCGCTGTGGTCCATTATAGAGCAGTTAAGTATATATCTGTAGTGGGGTTGTTCGAAGTTCATGTCACATTTCTCGCATCTCCAGGATCCATCGACCTCGATAAGCTTTCTGTTACAGGTGTTTCCGTTATTGGCGCCGGCAGGTACATTGTCGCATGCAGGATAACAGAAGCTGTCAGTTTTAAAGAAGTTGACGGTGGCCTTGACGGAGAAGTAATCTGCTTTATCGTTGAATCCCAAGTTCTCTTCTTCAGCCTGTCCAATAGTTTTTCTGTTAGCAATAAGATTTTTAGAAGTACCAGGCTCAGCCTTTAACGCCTTGAAGCTTTCAGTGGCACCGTTACGGTCGTACCAGCCCTTGAGTTTGAACGCCTCCTTGACGTCCGGGTTGGGTAAAAGAGACCCGGTCTGGGTCAAGGTCAAGCTTCTGCCGCCAAAGTCCTGGACCTTACACCCTTTGAAGGCGACGACGGTGCCCTCAGGCACGTTGAAGTCGATGGCGGTGGTGTTCCACAAGCCGACGGAGATGGCGAAGCTGGAGTCGTCGACGATGGTGACGTCTCTTCTGTCGAACGGCTTGCCGGTGGTCTTAGCGGTGATCTGGAACACCGGCTTGACCTCTCTGAGGACACCGAGCACGTCCACGATACTGTTGGGCTCGCACTTCTCGATGGCGTCCAACTTGGTGAAGTTGAGCTGGATCTGGGGCACATTGGTGGCGTCGTCCAAGCACTCTTCCACGACGGAGTCACGATCCAACGACAACTCGTAGGGATGCGACAAGCGCGAGAACTGCGGCTTGGCCTGCTGGAGACGCGCCTTGCTGACGTAGTAGACCTTGCCCTCCTCTAACTCCTGGAAGTACTTGTCGGCCATTTCGTTGAAGGCGGTGGCCCTGATCTCGCCGGACTCGTCCAAGAAGTTGACGTTGAAGAGCTTGCCCTCGCCACGCGCGTTCAGCCACTTGCGGATGTCGCCCTTGTAGGAGATACGCGCCTTGATGGTCCAGTTGTTCTGGTACGGCGACAACAGCTCGATCTGGTTGACATGGCGCGACGGCTTGGGCGCTGGGGGCGTGGCCGTCCTGTCCTTGAGCTCGAGGAAGTCGTCGTCGGGGTGCTCGCCGAAGTAGGTGTCGCAGGCGATGGGCACGGACTCCAGCTTGTTGGAGGACGCCAAAACGACTTCGGCGGCGGTGATGACCATAATCCGCTTGGTGGTCTTGACGAGGTCGTAGCTGGAGATGGTGATGACCGAGAGCCGCTTGAAGCCTGCGGCCTCCAATGGCGGGATGATGTCGGCGGCCAACACGCCGTGCATGGCGTACTGGCCGTCGCTAATAAGAACGCGGTAGCGGGCGGGCTCGCTGGCCTCGCGCGACTCGATGGACTTGAGGTTGGTGACCTGCACGGTGATGGGCTTACCGGCCCACGCGGCGTGGTCGGCCTTGGAGAGAATGCCCTTGAGGGCGCCGGAGGTGAGGCCGTAGTCTGAAGTCATACGCGGTTGCGAAATTAAAGATTTGAGAATGAGAAAACCGAGATTGATCACATTGAAAAAAACTGATACATCACACTGATTTATCACACTGATACATCACATACGTAGAAATCTGATTGATGAATATGTAAATCTAGATATAGTTACAATTTGGGGTGCACGCTCACGGCGTTGAACAATTCGTCTCTGTCGTTGATCTTGACGGCGCCGCTCTTGAGAAGCGCCTTGGTCAAGTCCTCTATTAAGTCGTCACAATTCTCGATGCCGATGCACAACCGGATCAAGTCCTCGGGGAACTCCCGTTCTTCTCTGGTCTTGGCGTCGATGGACGCGTGCGACATCTTGCACGGCATGGAGATCAACGAGTTGACGCACCCGAACGACACAGCAATGCCAAAGATATCGGTGCCCTCCACAATCTTCTCCGACATCTTGATGTTGCCGGTCTCAAAGCTCAACACGGCCCCGGCGCCCTTACACATGGAGTTGTGGAGCTCGTGCTGTGGGTGCGACTTCAACCCGGCGTAGCGCACCTTGAACCCGATGTTCTGGAGAAACTCGGCAACCTTGGCGCAGTTTTGCTGCTGGCGCTCGACCCGGACCGCCAACGTCTTAAGACCACGGCACAACAACCAGGCGTCGAACGGTGCGAGGCCACAGCCCGTGGCGTTGATCACGTAGTAGAGACGCTCGGCGAGCTGCGGGCTGCGAGTAGCAAGCACACCGGCCATGATGTCGTGGTGGCCGTTGAGGTACTTGGTGGCCGACTCGTACTGGATGTCGACGTCCAAGTCCAACGGCGTCATCAACACCGGCGACATCATGGTGTTGTCGAAGACCACGATGATGTCCGGGTTGACCTGGTGGGCGTACTTGGCGATGGAGCGCACATCGCACACCTTGATCAACGGGTTGGTGGGCGATTCGAGGAAAATCATCTTGATGTCCTTGGTGATCTTGGCCTTGATGAGCTCGGTGTTGGTGGTGTCGTGGTGGTGCACCACCAAGTCACCCTTGTTGTGCAAATATGTCAAAAGACGGTGGGTGCCGCCATACAAATCGTCGCCTGCGATGACCTGGTCGCCCGGCTGCAACAACCGCGTGATCACGTCGAGACACCCCATGCCTGAGGTGACGGCGTAGGCGTGCTCCGCCTTCATGATGCGGGCAAGGTGGTTCTGGAGGAACGTTCTGGTGGGGTTTCCCGATCTAGTGTAGTCATAATCACCCATATTGCTGAGCGAGGGCTGCTTAAAAGTGGCCAGCTGGTACAACGGCGCCACCGAAGCGTTGTGCTGGTCTTCCGACTTGGTGAACACCAATTCTGTCTCCAAATTGTAGGTTTTGCTTGGAGTTGGCGACATGAAAGTGTGAGTAATTGCGATTTTTCATCACCTGCCATGATGTCAAAACCGAGTCAAACGATAACTACACGATTTTTCTCTATTATATGCATTACAAGTCAGCTCTAGTGACCTTACTAATATCGTGAGGCTGTTCTCCCAACAACACTTTTGGTCCTGAGAATGGTTCACACGATTCTCTACCGGACACCGGGCCGAGAGTAGGCTCTTTACCAGCCTGGATGGATTTCAAGATGTCCACGGTTTTTTCCGGGGTCAAGTCCTCGTAAAAGTCGTCGTTAAGGGCGAACATGGGGGCGTTGACACAGGCGCCCAAACACTCGACCTCCTGCAATGTGAATAAATTGTCTGGGGTCGTCTGGCCCGGCTTGATTTTTAAATGAGAAGTGATGGCGTCCATGATGCCGTCACTGCCACACAACTGGCAGGGCGTGGTGGTGCACACCTGGATGTTGTATTTGCCCATGGGGCGTCTGTTAAACATGGTGTAAAAAGTAGCCACCTCGTACACTCTCATGGGCGGCATGTCCAACATCTTGGCCACGTAGTTCATGACCGAGATCGACGTGAACCCGAGCTGGCGCTGACCCAAGTCCAACAACGGCATGGTGGCGCCTTTTTTGTATTGGGGTGGGTATTTGGCGATGATTTCTTCGGCTCTCTTCAAGTTTTCAGGGCTGAACTCGAACGCGATGTTCTGGTTGTCCAACTTGGACTCTCTGTGCACGGAGATCATCGACGAGCGTCTCAAGGCGGTCACTTGGCGACCGGCGGTCCCGATTCTGGTGGTGAAGCGAAGCATAATGTGAGCGTAAAAAAAATGAGACAAATGTGATTGGCTTGGTTGTGTGCAGGTACTGAAAGTTTTCAATTTCAGATCGCTGAAGCTTAGGCATAGAGACACCCTCACAGACACAGACACACATACACTCACACACACCAACTGGCGGTTGTCAGCAAAATTTGTAGTTTCAACATTCTCACGTGACCGCCTACTTGTGAGATTCTCACCCTCAGCAATCCACTATGACCGGCAGAGACATTTTCCAGACCCCCGGCTCGCCGCTGCGGTCGACCAGAATCGTGGACCACCCCCACCCCCACAACGCGGCCGCGCTTCCGTCGACGTCGCCCCGCAGAAGGCCGCAATCGGTGTTTTCCGACCGGTACATCCCCAACCGCACCGGCATCGACCTCCAGGCAGCATTTTCCCTCAATAATAAGGAAATCGTGCCTGATCTACGAAACCGCCAGGACCGCATCGACAACGAGATCGAGATCCAGAAGGAGGAGGAGGCCAATCGCACGTTTTCCACCGTTTTAAAGGCAGAGCTCTTCGGCGACAATGTGCCCAACGTCACTTCCAAACTCCAACCCAAGGCCCGCCCCCACAGTACCGGCAGCGTGGTGCAGCCCAACGCCAGTCGGTCCAGCGAGTCCATCCCCAGCGGCCGCATCACACCTCCACGATCCACCTCGTCCAACACTCTCAACACGCCTGGCGAGCCCGACACCAGCGTGACGTCCACGCCGCGCCACAAGACCAACCTCTTCACGTACCAGAGCCCCAGCAAGGCGCGGCCCATCTCGCGCGACCTCCAGAACGAGATCTACTCGTTGTCGCCGGTACGACAGGAGTCGCAGAAACTCCTCCTCTCACCGCAGAAGAAGCCCCGGAACATCTCCAAGGTGCCGTACCGGGTGCTCGATGCGCCCGAGCTCTCGGACGACTTCTACCTCAATCTTGTCGACTGGGGCCAGCAGGACATTCTCGCCGTGGGGTTGGGCGACAGCGTATACTTGTGGGACGGGTCCACGCAGTCGGTGGACCGGCTCTGCAACCTCCAGAACAAGGACAAAGTGACCAGCTTGAACTGGATTGGGTCTGGCACCCATTTGGCGGTGGGCACGTCCAAGGGCCTTGTAGAAATTTGGGATGCCACCAAGATGAAGTGCATCCGCACCATGTCGGGCCACAGCCTCCGCGTGAGCTCGCTTGCGTGGAACGAGCATATCTTGTCGAGCGGGTCGCGAGATAGAACCATTTTGAACCGAGACGTCCGGGTCGAGAGCCACTACACCAACAAGTTCGAGACCCACAAGCAGGAGGTGTGTGGGCTCAAGTGGAACGTCGAGGAGAACAAGTTGGCCAGCGGCGGCAACGACAACAAGTTGTTTATTTGGGACGGACTTAACCCCAAGCCGTTGTACGAGTTCAGCGACCACACGGCCGCCGTCAAGGCCATTGCGTGGTCGCCGCACCAGCGCGGGATCTTGGCGTCGGGCGGCGGCACCGCCGACAAGACCATCAAGACCTGGAACACCATCACCGGCAACATGCTCCACGACGTCAATACGGGGTCGCAGGTGTGCAATTTGGTGTGGTCCAAGAACTCCAACGAGCTCGTGTCGACACACGGGTACTCGCGCAACCAGATCATCGTGTGGAAGTACCCGACGATGCAGCAGATTGCCCAATTGACCGGACACACCTACAGAGTTCTCTATTTAGCATTATCTCCCGACGGAGAGACAATAGTCACGGGAGCCGGAGACGAAACGCTTCGATTCTGGAATGTGTTTGAAAAAAACAAGACCGACGACCCGCCGTCGTCGGTGCTTCTCGACGCATTCCTGCAATTACGGTAACCTATAGAAATGTACATTAGCGTGAACGGCGTTTAGGCGGTGCCTTATCGGATCCTGCCTATTTAAAATGCGAATATAAAAGCTCCAATTAGTCATTTTTCATCTTCACTGATTCGATTTTTTCACCATGACCAAAGACTTGTCCCACTTGCTCTCGCAGGAAGCGCTTTCCAGAAACAACTCGCCCTTGAAGGGGGCTTTCAAGTATTTTAAGCAGCCCGGAATGACGTTTTTGGGCGGTGGTTTACCGTTACCTCACTACTTCCCGGTGTCCAAGGTGACCGCCGAGGTGCCCAGTGCGCCGTTCGCCCACGGCATTGACGGGTCCAAGCTCGGGCCTGAGGACTACACCACCATTGAGGTCAACAAGTTCAAGCAGCAGGAGTCGGAGCTCGAGTTTGCCAGATCTTTGCAGTACGGCTTCACTGAGGGCCACACCGAAATCATGAATTTCGTCCGGGAACACACCGAGTTGATCCACAAGCCGGCCTACGCCGACTGGGACATCATCGCCTCGGCCGGAAACACCGAGGCCTGGGACTCGACCTTGAGAACCTTCTGCACTCGTGGTGACACCATTTTGGCCGAAGAATATGCCTTCAGTTCGGCCTTGGAGACCTGCAGTGGCTTGGGCATCAACACTTTCCCTGTCCCCATGGACACCGAGGGCGTTTTACCCGACAAGTTGGAGGCGATCCTCGACAACTGGGTGGGCCCCAAGCCCAAGTTGTTCTATGCGATCCCCACGGGCCAGAACCCCACCGGCTCGTGCTTGAACGTCGACAGAAGAAAGAAGGTGTACGAGTTGGCCTGCAAGCACGACTTCATCATCGTGGAGGACGACCCTTACTATTTCTTGCAGATGGACACCTACACCAAGGACGAGAGCGCCCGGGCCGGCAAGCAGGTCCACGACCACGCTGAGTTCATCAAGTCGTTGGTGCCCACGTTCCTCTCGATGGACACCGAGGGCAGAGTCGTGGGGGTTTTGGGGGTGGGGAAGGTGTACGCCCAGATGGAGCAGCAAACTGGCAAGTGGATCGCCGTGCGCCGATCGTTTT